>BPVZ01000064.1:1019033-1037680 GCA_020521535.1 Rubroshorea leprosula | reverse complement strand
TTTTTTTTTACATATTATATAATTTAAACTTTAAATTTGTTTAGATCTTTTACTTCTAAAAAATAAATTATTTAACTTTTAAAAGTTATATAATACACCTTTATATAAACTTTAGGAAAAAAATTTAAATTAAAATGGCCTAATCAATAAATTTATTTAAATATCATTAACATATTTTTTATATAATTTAATATTTAAAATTTTTAATTATTATTCTTAATATTTTAATTATCACCGCGTATTAATTTTCCTGGTACCGACTTTAAAGTAAAAACGAAAGTATGTTTTACCGTGTGTGACTCCAGGGAACTGCAGAGCGCAGACTGGGATTATTCTTTTGTTTTATATAAATATGGTTTTTCATTTTTCATATGTATACATATAGTACCATATTCTTTTGTTTCCACTACATAATATTTGGATATGATTGTAGCAAATAATTTGATGATGAATTTATTGGAGGAAAAAATTTGAAAATGGAAGTTGGGTTCTAATCTCATTAAGGCTTCGGTTGAGGCTTCTGAGTGTTTCAATGTGAGGTTCATCTTCTTCAACTGGAATTATTTTAGCAAAGCTTCCTTCTTCAAGATAATCTACCACTCGGTTTGCAGCTTCGAGCCCTGTGACATAAGATTTCTCCTGTTCAAAGATTCAAGGAAACAAATTAAGAGAATGTATATATATGTATTACCATACATTATCTGTCATCGGTGAAGGAAATAAATTAGGCTCAGAGGTACCTGTGACCATGAACCATGCCTGTTAACAATCCAGTCTCCAGCCATAAAAAGATTTGGGAATGATGTAGACACGCGCATCATGTACTTGTATGAACCTTTGAACAAGAATGGAAGATTGTAGGTAATCTTAGTTATGAATGGAAGATAGTAGTCAATGGCAGACTGTTAGAAACACACCTGGAAAAAAGTGGGTCAAGGATTTCGGAAACCTTCTGATTTCTTTGTCCACAACATTAGCACTCTCGAAGTCCTTTATGCACTTTGAAAGATATAACATCACCTTTTCAACTATAGCCTCATCGTTCAACAACAACAACTCACTGGAATGATACTGCAAGATAGGATATACTGAGGAGTCAGAAGAATAATATGAAGTAGTTCCAAAAGTCCTTCACTGCATTGAGGGAAAAAAAAAAGGAGGGGGGCGGGAGGACCATGCAATACTCACAAAATCAGCTTCTACTATGGTTGCTGGATTATCTTGATGCTCATCATGAATTGCATTCAAGTCAAAGAATGTCCACCCGCATAGATCATCAAATCCAGAGCAAGCATTGCTTGCATTTGGGATGACGACCTGATATATTTTCACAAGAAGGATAAGTACAGTATGAGGAAGCTGTGAATCTAAAACAACTAGACAGGGGATTGACTAAATCTTCATACTAGTTCCACAAAACCTATAGAAGCTATATACACTCTGTTTGAAGCATGGCTTATATGTAGCACAAGCAGGATCTGTTTGTGATTTCATTTCAACAGGTAGATAGTTTTCAAGCTGTCTGAATCTGATCAGATGACAGATACAGTACTACGATTCTCATTTCTCATTGTTCCACACCATTATATGGTTCTTACGAGTTTGGCCAACTGCTATATCTATAAGACTGAAAATTCACTGTCTCACCGCCACATCTGGATAACCACACAAAGAGGAGAAAGTGTCTTTGCCCATACTATGTGTTTGTATGCATGCTTAAGTGACACCTGGACAGGGGTGCATAAAAGAAAGGATAAGAAGATTTTTCTAGAATAGTACCTTCCTATCCATTTGCAGCTTGACAGTTACAACATCTATGCCAGCCAAGTTCAGAACTTTCAGGAACTCTTCTCTTGCACACAGTGCTGCACTACACAGGATTCAATAAAAATTAGGTTGGAAAAACAAAGATAATTGAAGCTTCAAGGCTACTTAATGTTTAGAGCTAAATACAAAATAATAAACCTCTTCTTGATAATTTCCTGAAGTCTGAAGACGCCAATACCCAAGATAACTGCATCAGCACTATAGGTGTCTTTGTCACAAACTACTTCTGTTATGCAACCTGTTTCATCATTCAAGATGAAATCAGTCACAATTCCACCATCCAAGAATTCACAGCCTTTAGCCTTCATGGAGTCCATCCATGGCTGAAAAATCTTTTCTCTAGTGGTCCCACCACAATATGCCATATCAAAATGTTTCTGTTACCATCCACAAATATACAAATTTGTAGTCCAATTTAAGTGAAAAGCAGATACATTATAACAAAGCCATATAATAGGAAGAGGTGTGTTATTTTGATAAGGAATTCCATCCGTCGAACCTGGTGAGCAAGGATGAAATAGTATAGCAGTGCAAGGGTTGCAGCTGCACTGCATTGCTCTGCTGGGGCAAACAGACCCACTTGAAGCAGTGGACCAAAAATATCATGATAAAGCCTTTCTGAACAGCCAAACTGTTTAAGAAGCTCCCTTGCAGTAACTAGCAGTTAAACCTCTGAATAAGGCACTTGAAAAGTTCATCTTTGATTTATTTAATGCCATTAACAACTAATCATCCAACAGCAGAATTCAAGGAATATATATGTGGGGGTGCTTACTTGAATCGTATTTTCTCCAGGCAACATCAGTGTTGTCAAAGTCAATAACTAAAAAAAAAAAAAAAGATGCAAAAGTTAATGGGGTGACAGAGAAAAACTAGAAAGCAAAAGCAAATGAAAGATTACCAAAATAATTCTTGGATAGCAGCTAGGAGATCGTAAGATATCTAACATAAGCAGAAGCCAGATGATACATGAAAATTTAGAAGGATAAGATTCACAGGCAACATATTGTACAAGAGGAAAAAAAAAATTGTCCAAGGATAATTTAGCAAAACCAATTATGACTGTTCTTCTCATATTTCAGCCATGATATGATGAAAAAAATATGTACCAATGAAGAATTGTTGTTAAAAAGATAATAGTAGTCATTAATCCTCGTAGCAAAGCCTTATAACTGTCAAAAGAAAATGCATTGCTTAACTTGCCTGCAGATATTAATGGAAGTGCAGTCAACCTGTCCACTAAAGGGATCCGAGCAAACTGCAAATAATGTGGAAAAGTAATCAAAGTTCACAGCTTCAGAAAGAAGAAAGGGGATGCAACTCAATACATACTTGAGTATAGAAAAATGTTCCGAATGGAGTTGGCCATTGAGGGAGGTCCTGGAATACTGGAAACTCAACCTGCAATATGGCCCTGGATCCATTGAGTCCTTAAGTAGCCATAAAACTGAAGCTTGACAAAATTTACCAAGAAGTTGAATTTTTTCAGTTTCTCAATTCCATTAGGAAAATCATTAAGACTCTAAACAGATACCAGGACACCTGTATTTGAACAAAAAAGGAAACCAAGCTACCTCCAATCCAGCTTCTGAATACTGCGCTGATCTTGTCCAGTTTGTGAAAGGCTTGATACCAAGCTCATCAACTAGGCTAAATATATTTCGATAAGGATACCAAAAACCTTCCAAAAGAAAAGTTCAGAAAGGAATTCAAGCTTCAATCCTGAATCAAACCATCTATCCAACAAGAAATTAGCTTAAATTACCTTGGATACCAACATTGTCCGGACTGCCAAGACCATTCCCGCCATCAAGAACAGTAACATCAAACCCCTGCAATCAAAACCAAGCAAACCCGCTTCAATTGAACTCAAAAAGTTTCTATTTTTAAGAATAATTCAACACATTACATGAAAAACCAAATTCAACCAAGCAAAGCTCGACCAAGATAAAGAATCATAAACATGGAGGCACCTGATTGCAAAGGTGATGAGCAGCACCGAGGCCAGCCCAGCCGGAGCCAACAACGACTACCTTTTTCTTCCTGTTGTTGCTGCCGCCGTCATCCTGAGCTTGTGCAGAGTCAGCTCTGCAACAAAATCCGCCTCTTTTAGTGTATCCCCTTGCAAGAAATGGCGGCGCAAAAGTCCCAGCCACAGACAACATTTTCCTCAAGATTTTCATTTACAATAGAATAAATAAAATAAATAGACGTAAAATGTTTCTCAAAAATTTTTTTTTTAATAAAAAAGCATGATAATCATGATTGACCAGACAATCGGACGGTTGGCAGCTACGGGCAACTTACGCCATATCGTGAAGCTAAAAATTCCGTTCCTTGATTAATCTCGCTAGACATTCTAGTCCATAAATAAACAAACAATCAAGTTTTCCCTTCCCCAGAAATGGCTGCAGCCACGCTCTCCGTCCGGCCAAACCGCCTGACTCCGGGTTCACCCATCACCATCCCGCCGGTCCAATTTCCAAACCAAGTTCACGCCGCCGTAAAACCCACGAGAAGGGAGCAGTGGAGGGGCGCAATTGGGCCCCGCCGGCGAATATTGGCAGGCGCCACCAGAGCTGGCTCGCAAGCGGACGATTCGGCGCCGTTCGATATGTCGGTGGAGAACGCCCTTAAGCTTCTCGGAGTCTCCGAGGGAGCATCTTTTGATGATATCATGCGTGCTAAGAAATCCATAATTGCATCTTGTAAGGATGACCAGGAAGCTATTGCCCAGGTCATTCATCGTTGTCCCTCTCTGCGAGTTTTTCTGTTTTCGGTTCGAACTGCAATTTGGATAAATGTTGAGGTTTTGCTTCTGACTACTGTGCTAACTAGCTTGTTTTTGTCAAATTTGGGGGCTTTTCTTCTTATTTTATGCAAAATTTTCCCTAATGTATTGTATTTAGGCAGTTTAAGCTGACAAATGTTGAAATGTTTTTTGTGATGCTTATGAATAGTGAAGTTAAGCTTATAATAGTGTTGAAGTATTCAGCTTTAGCACTGGGCTATTGCTTCTGTCCTTGTTTTATCCTTTTTGGATTTAACTTAGCTTAGCTTCCTGGACTGTTCTTAGAGAACCAGGCTCTCCCTCACTAAAATGTTCATAAATTATGAAAATTTAGTTTGTTGGTAATTGGGTTTGATTCCGGTTTGCAAAAAATTGTTAAAGTTTCCTCCTTGTTGTTACACAAAACTGGTAGTTGCCCCGGATACAAGATCTCTGCTTTTGGTAATGAAATTTTATACATGATATTAGCTCTGTTTCTTGTTCTTATCATCTATGCCTTCATCCTACAGCAATATCTTTAATGCAGTTCCCATGTTAAAATTAACATTTAATTCTGATCTTTCTATATTATGACTGGGTAGTGTTGGTTTCTAGGTCAGTGTTAAACTTATGTTCTCTAATTATTGTCACAATCATTTGTTTGTCATCAAGCAAATGCAAATCTGACCGTTAGGAGATTATGGCAGACTTCTGTTTTCTGATAGTTTTTGCGATATTCTTTTTAAGGTTGAGGCAGCATATGACATGTTGCTTATGCGGAGCTTAACTCAACGCCGGGCAGGAAAAGTTGTAGACAGAAGCATCAGATATGCAGATGTAAAACCTGTTAATGCTCCTGGGATGATGAGATCAATGCCTCGCTGGGCACAGACTACTTTAAAAAGCTCACCCATTTCAATTGAAGCACCAGCAACAAGCGATCTGGGCTTACAGGTAGGAGTATATGGAGCCCTGATGGTTTTGACTTATGCAAATGGAGTTTCTACATCCCCTGGAATGTCTTATGCTGGGCCTGATGTTCCTGGGCTGATCTTAGCGGGTAGCTTTGGAGTTTCCTTGTACTTCATGACCAGAAAAAATGTGAAGTTAGGTAAGTAGTTTTATGGTGTAGGTCATTATCTTTGATTGTTCTTGGCAATTTTATTCCTTTGAAGGGATGCTCAAAAGAAATTTGAGATTACATGGAATTCTACATAGAAATACTATTTTACCTCTTTTGGTGTTTGACAATGAAAAGTGCATGACACAACTAATTTCAGTACAAATATTTGATTGTTTGATCTTAACCTGTTTAAGACAGGTGAAATTAGCATTCCTAATAAGTGATTTAGTTAAATTTTTAGCCATCTATGTAGGACTAAAAGTTAATGACATATGTTAGAACTGGTGTGCATTCCTTCACATGTAAAGTAAGGGTTCCAAACATGGAACTATAGTTCTGATATTGCAGACAGCTTAGACTTGTGTTTCTTTGCATTATAGTAGGATCTGTCACGTTTCTATGTTTATTTCTCTCCCTTACCGATGGAAAAACCAGTCTGTGCTATTTATTTATTTAAAAAAAAAAGGGCCAATAACTTATTACCTATTAGTAATGTCATTCATTTCGATGTTAGATTCTAGCAACATGATGTGCAGGGGAGGTTGAGATGGCTTTGGGTTGCCTCCCATTGAAGGAAGAGGATATTTTTTATGTCAAAGCTTGCCAAGACTTTAGAGTTTAGATTCCTATATTCTCTACTGTCATTTTTGTTTGACTCACCTTGGATCACCATATCTGAAGTGACTTGCATTCGTTTCAGGGAAAGCAACTGTGATAACCATAGGAGGCCTTGTGGCAGGAGCAGTGGTGGGATCAGCGGTTGAAAACTGGTTGCAGGTAGACATTGTCCCATTTCTTGGCATACATTCTCCTGCTGCGGTAATTACTGAATTCATACTCTTCTCTCAGTTCCTAGTCTCATTGTATCTAAGGTAGGGTGACTAGATACTTTTATTTCTTATGTACATTGTAAAAACCTGTAATTATTCGTTGGCATGAGCATACATGAGCTTTTTTAGGATGTGTATCATTGCATATTGTACAAAACTACAAATAAAAATTGTGCTTCTGGTTCTGTTTGATTTATGTCAATAAAGGCATCCAATCTAAAATCAATTGTCCATAGATGGAGAGGTACATTTTGCTTCCCACTACCATGCAAAACCACACTAAACAATTAGCAATTTCATCTTAACAAAAACCACTCTAAAACACAATTAAATTTGTCTCAGCGAGCTGCTTCGACATGAAGTAATAATATACAGGTAGACCCTAAACCCTTGAATCCTCATCAAGTTTCCAGTGTCATCTACTGCCATTTTCTTCAACCGGGGAGCTTTCTATGTATGACAAGTTCTTTTCAGCATTCTCACTTTGAGTGACAATGTCATTGTACATCTTTTGAGAAGCCTTAGAGAACTCCACCAAGGACTCGAAAACAGAAGAAAATCCTGTTTGAATTCCACTCAATGTGATTCTTTGTGTTTCCTGCACGTAGTTGTGGTGTTTTTCCTTTTCTACATCCAGCCTCTTTCTGAACATGTCCAAGTGATCCTTCTTCTCTGTCAAACATCCGTTCCGGTTATCCATCTCTGTCTCGGATCTATGTTCAATGACCCTGGACTCAAGAAACTTTGTCTCCGCCTTCTGGAATGCCAGAGTCCTTCTGTCAAGCTCCTTCGCCATACTATCAACTTTCCTCTTTTGTCGCTGCTCCTCTCCTTGCTGAGTCCACAGAGCCCTAACATCCTTAGAAAAGCTTTTCAATGCAGAGGATACTGCTTTATCCGGTAACTTATCCACAGATGATAACCAATTGTAGCAGATCACAAGCAAAGGTGGCCCGTTAACTCGAAATGGCGCAGCTGAACTCCTCTTCCTGGAATGAGATTCGACTTCCGGGCCTATGAACTTGGTTAACCAATCATGGAGAGTTTTAACATAAGCCCTTTGAGCTGCAACATAGTCAGTAAAGCAACTGCGCCAGTTTTGAAGCTCAGCCTCGAGCTGAAGGGTAGCAAGACGGGGAAAATCATTGCAAAATTTTCCATATGCGGGGCAGGCAAAAGATTTTACTTGAAAGAGAATTTTGTTCTGTGTTTCATGAGATTCCAGCATAACTTTCCAGGTCTGCATTAGGCTGCACAATAAAAGGCAGAATGTAAAACAAGAAATAGAATGAAATTGAAGCAAAAGTATGCCTGCTTTCCCATGATCTTCACCTACCCTTTTAATAGCTCAACAATTTGAGGTTGCAGTTCTTCGTCTCTTAGTTTCTGAATTCTCTTCGAGATAGACTCGGCGCTACTGATTGCAACCAAGATCCTAGCATATAAATCTTTCACTGCAGCTCTAGTTTTGTCCATGGTTAGTTCGTCATATCCTTTAACATCCTCGTCCCCCAACCTCGAACATTTTCTCTCATAAATTCTCCTTATGCTGTCTCCAGTCTATTATGGTGTATCATGTCAAATGCCATACTCAATCAGATCAGTAAAAGAATAGCATTACCAGTTACAATGTTATTTGCAAAAACCTGAACCGAGAGTGCTGTTATTTACCTTAACCTCTTCATAAAGCTTCTTCTCCCAAGCATACAATCTCCCTAGAGTTAGCGAATGGCTTCCTGAATCCATTCCTCCATAATCTTCAAAAAGATCATTCTTGAATTCTATCCATGTTGAAGAACTTTTGGAACTGGATGCCACAAGGCTCTTGCATGCTGGCGACTTAGATGAAGTAGACCGGTGCCATGTAATAGCTTGGATGACCTTTGTCGAATTCGCTGCAATTGCACCACCAAATACCCAGGAGATTACATGGAAATTGATGCTGAAAATAAGAAAAACGCAGAAGTAAATACCCACCTTTGATTTCCTCCAACCCAGATTGCAGTTGAACCATATTGGCTTCAAGCATTCTTGAGACATCCTTGCCAGAATCATAAGCCCTAACAAAATGGTCTTCAATATCCTTCAGTGCTTCCAAAAGTTCCCTTCCTTTTTCTGGGCTTTCCATCACTGAAAATCCCTTCTGCTCTCCTTGGCTCATATTACCCCCATCCACTACCTTCTCCAGACCCACCTCACACTCTTCATGCCGCTCATCACCATGTTCTTCAACAAAGACTACCTTTTTTTCTTCCTTTTTGTTATCTCCTTCCTCCTCTAGCTCTGGAATCCCTTCCTGTTCCCTCAGCACCCTCAAATCATCATCACAAGTCCTGCTGTACCCGCTGATGACTTCAGGTCTCATAACGTCAAATGGGTTGAAGAAATCCCACCCAAAATCTCTCTGTGGTGATGGCATTGGTGGTGGCATTTGCATATAAAAGTACCCACCACAAGGCTGTTCTTCTCTCACCTCTTCCTCTTTGCTCTCTGGCTCTGAAGAATAATAGGAGGATGTTGAAGAATCACAAGACTCACAAGTAATGGCTTCATGCGTAGACTCAGATGGCCTCTGTTGCAGGAACATTGGGTTGGTCATCACCTTTTGTTCTGTGGGTGGGGGTGGACAGGGTGGAGGGAAAGTGATGAGAAATGGTGAAGAGGGTGAGGAATGGCGAGCCACAAAGAGTTTAATGGCAGCTGCTACTGCACACAGAGCTTGACAGTACTTGCAATGTGCCTCTGCAAGTGCATATCTTCTCTCCACTACCAGCTTTATCAGGCGTTTTCTTTCTCTGCAAACAGACACAACTTCTTCTTCCTCCTCTAGTTTAGAAGCCACACATCCCATCTCTGGCTAAAGCTGGAGTTTTTTGGACTTCAGCAGGCGTGATGGTAGCTACTTTTGAAGAATTGGGTAGAAGGTAAAGTCAGAAAGGTGGTTTTTTGGAGGAATCTGGGTACTCTTTTTATGAGAAAAAGGAAGTGGGTTCTTCCAAAATGACAAATTTGTTAGATTTTAGAAGGGTTTAAGAGGACAAAGGAGCAAAAACACAACTTTCAGAGTAGTGGCAAGTGCCTCATATTTTGAAAGAGAAACTTTGTTTTTGAGTTTCCCAATTCATTTCTTGGCTAAAAACACAGGGACACAAATTTCTCCAAAGGGTGTTCTTTTTCTTTCCCTTTTCTTTTGAGCCAAAAAAAGGAAGACGTGATTTATGCTCCTTTAAAGCATGATTGTCTTGCGATTAGTAGATGAATTAAACGGAGGAAAAACAGAGGAAAACAGAGCAATGGAGGACAAAGTAAAGGCGAGGTGGTCAGTAAAGAGAAGCTTGGGGCTCGAGAAAGAGAGATACACAGAGCGTTCTTGTGTAGGGTATTTCTGTAGTTTTATTATTATCTTTTTTTTTTCTTTTTCTTTTTTTTGTAAATGGTATTTTTGTAGTCTACATATACATAGTCCATATCTTTTTTTGTGCTTAGGAAAGAAAATTGAACTAAAGCCAAAAAAATAAGTTTGTTAATCCATTTCGGATAACATGACAGAGCACCCAATTGCAAAAACACACGACATATTATATTGGGGTTATTTTTATATTTTATTTAATAATTTATGTTATGTAATTTGATATAATTTAAATTGTGTAACAACAGTTCAAACATATAATTTTCACACCTTGATCCAACTAATTCTATGATGTAATGTGATAAATTTGGCACCCATGATAGAAGCAGAAGGAGCAAATGGGCAGTTTTGTGAGTGAAAAGAGGAGTCAAACCTACAGTAGTTATTTTATTTAGTGGAAACCAGATGATGACCACATAGCTGCAAAACTGAGAGAGAGAAAAACAGAGAGAGAGAGAGAGGCATTGTCTTATCCTTGGAGGAATCCTCAGTTTTTTTTCTTTAATCTCTTCTCACTTCATGCCTTGTAATGATGGGGGTATAATTGTGTTGCCAAACATGTGTTTAGTTGGGGGATTTAAGGGAAACACATGTCATAATTGTCATTGTCTGTAGTGTTGTGGACAAATCTATCTCATTGAAGATGCCTCTCTTTCTCCCTCTTTTAGATTTGAGCAATTTCACTAGATTTTGATAGGATTTGTGGAGATTTTTCTTTGGAAAGGAAGGTTCTTGTTCTTGTTTTGATCCATTTATGAATCATGTAGTAAGCAGTCGTTACCATTACTGAGTACTGACTATCCACATGATATTGCAGGTTATCACAAGCCTCGGCATTATTTCTGCTCCTCTTTTTCTCTCTCCTCTTTTTCCTTCAAGAAAATGGTTCCATGTATTAAAATTGTTTTTGGCCCAGTTCGGGTAATTTTAATGTCAATTTGATCATGCAATGGTAAAAAATATCTTTAATTATCATGTATTTTTGGGTTTTTATACTGGGATGGTACTATAAGAATAATTTTTTAATATCATTTTTTGATATAATTTTTATATGTAATTAAATAAGTGAATGTATTTAATATTATTAGTCTCGTATGAATTAAAAAAATTAATTACTTAAATAACACATCAAATTGTATTAAAAATGATATAAAAAAATTATCTTAAAATTATTTCTCTCTTATACCCCAAATAACTCCAGAAATTTAAAAAATAAAAAATCCCTTATTGATTCTAAGCTACTGATGATCATTAAAGATGTTCTTGAATTCCATATTCAACTAATATTAAAATTACCTCGACTTTTAAACCCGCTTTCCTTCTTTAAAACCCTAATAAACATTTTTATTTTCAATTTTCAATGGTCAAATATGATGTCTGGAATTATGGAAAAGTTTGTCCTTTTTTTCCTTGTTTAACAAAAGGAAACATAAAATAGTGCTGAAAATGCAGCAAGGATCTAGGGAAGGCCTCAAAGTTAGCAGAGTTTGAACCGTTGAAGAATCAAATCTCAACGAGTTCCACATTTCAAAGTCAAAATGGTGGTAGCTAAACTGAACACCAAATAAATACTATATATATCCGCCAATAAAAAAAATTGCTTTGTTTTTGTAATGGTATTAGTTGCAGAATGTTGAAGAAGAACCATTAGCAGCATTGAGGTACGTGCCTTGGTCTCTTAGGTTGGAAAAAACTCGAAATTGTGGCAAGTTAAAGTGTTAAACGAACTCCACCATGCAGTTCAGTGGCCTTACTCCTCAGTAAGAAAGGGATGACCCTCAACTTTATCTGAGAATCGAATCTTCAATTTATAACAAATAATTAATCTAACTTATTAACCATTATCCTTCTAAAAAAAAGAGTTAAAGTGATAAACAAAACATTAGCAGACTTTTTATGGGAAAGCGAGAATATGCCTGACCTTGTCTGACGAATATAACCAGAAAGACCTCTTTCTCACCTTGGAAGTTGGAAGTTGGAACTCCCCTCCTTCCTCTCTTTTTCAATAAAATAACGGACTAAATATCCCCATTTTAATCTCCCCAATAAACATGTACGATTCTTCCATTTGAATATGCAACTATACATACATGCATGGAGGAATGAATATGGCCCCAACAAGGATAGCTGTTTCTTATTTCCAGCCCAGTACTGCTGTCTTCCATCCTGAATTGCATAAAACTTTACCTTCTCTTCATGTTTGCAGCAGCATCAGTTGAATGTAATATATGAATGAGAGAAAGCAACAAGAACAGAAAAATGAAAATCAGAAGATTTTGGCACTAAAAAAGTCAAAGGGACAATGACACAAAAAGAAAAACAAAGGGTGTGAATAACTATAATAATTGTCGCCTTATACTCTCCTCTCAATGAAATTATCAGTACCAACTTTCACAGTGGAGATTAAAGAATCAAAGGCTTGCTCCTCTTTATCATAAGCTTCCGGAAGCTATCGTGTATTCACATTGATACGAGAATGATACAACAAAGACAGCATGGGAAGGGATACAGATTCTTCAGGCATTACCGGCTTCTGTTGGTAGAGTGCATGGAGCTAGCGCATTGGAGGGCAAGTTGACTCCACCTCCTCTAATGGATAGATTAGGGAACTTGACTGAGCTAGCCCTGCTCACCAGGTTTGAGTCGAGAAACACCACGATTACTGTGATATCATCGTGGAAGTGCCGGCGAACACCACGGTCGATCTTCTTCAAGTCGGAATACCTCATCTCTCTCTTCTTTGCTGCTTCTTGTAGAGCAGCTTTTACTAGCCTCCTTGCACTTCCCTGCATCATGGAACACGAACAAAAGTGAGACATCTCTTCTCATACTTTTATTTCCTGTTTTGGAATGAAAATTCATTTTGGACACCAATAGAATAACAAACCAAAAGCCATATTGCTATAAAAAGAGATGTTTTGAAAGCGGAAACCATTTCCTACACAGAGTAAGTAGCCAATACAAATACATCCCAGAGTTGAAAAAAGAAGCTCATAGGATGTATATTTTATGGTGATGATCCCGGTGCTTAAAAGAAAGTATAATTTACATATGCAATGAGCATAATAGAAACAAATTTAACATATGTGATAGTTATTGAATCAACAAAATACGGTGAGTTTCAGGCTTTCCAGGGTGTATTTGATTGCAAAACAGGAAAAGTTGACAGTGTGTCACCCTTTATTTGCAGTCCATGCTGCTTTGTTACCATGAATGGATTCTAATTTACTTCTAGGCATTGGCAACTCGAAGTTACCATTCAAGCAAATTGACATAACCAGGTTTCAAATGGTACAAGTGTTTCGTCACCAAGAAAGTATGCTCAAATGAGCAAAACAACTCAAGCACTTTTATGACAAACTGTATGTAGGCAAAATCAAACTTCTTAACTGAAACTCTCTAAACGGATGGCAGCCCCATGTTAGAAAAGAGGTATTCTCAAAAACAGTTCACCACAAGTTAAAAAAAAAATGTCGGTTTGGGACTTACACTGTGTGGGTGATTTTGAACTATATCAACGGCATCCTGATTAGTTAGGTGCTCCCAGAGTCCATCAGATGCAAATATGATGAACTGATCATGTGGCTGCAGTTGGTGAACTGATATTGATGGTTCTGAGCTCAATATTGGCCTTTTGAAAGGCTCACGTAGGCGAAACTTGGCATATAAAGGCTCCCTATTGAACTCAGCCCTTTTCAAATACACATCTCCTATAGATCTAGAAACCTGAAAGGTTAACAATTTAAATCATTAGCAATCAAACTCAGAAGGAGGCAGAAGGACATACCATACCAAGACATGTTAAGCAAAGTCCTAAGCTCCTTCAAAAACAAAACTAGTTCATTTGCACAACACCTCAATTCTATCAGTCATGTAATATTCGTCGCATATGTTGATAAAACTTTCTAAAATAAGCTCCTTCAAAAACAAAACTAGTTCATTTGTACAACACCTCAATTCTATCAGTCATGTAATGTTAGTTGCCATTAGAAGCTATGAGAAAGGAATTTCATTTCCTTTTTTTACAGCATTTTGTCTGTTTTGAATCCTAAGGTGGCTCTAATACGGTAAAATCAAGTAATGGACCTACATGTAGCTGCAATGCTCCCAAAGTATGTGCAATGATTAACTCCTGTTCACCAACCCCTCTGGGGGGACAGCAATGTCCACTTCCTATCTGTCAAGGGAGGAATGTATGTGCGTATGCACATATTTATGGACATGAATGTATTTCTTCAAATCCTATTAAGTCATAACAACAGATGCATAACTAGGCTTCAGGAAAAACCTTGCAGAACCACGCATTGGAATGATATTGAAAACTTCTAAGCCATTGCTAAAGGTATTGCCATAACATCATTCTAATCTGCCCTATCATGACACTACTTCCCCATCCTGATGAAAAAAAGGAAGAGAAAGAAGAAAAGAACTAACTTATTTTGAACTTAACTTCCTTATATGATATAATGGATTACATGGCCATTTCAGTATACTTTGAAATAAAGACCATCCATGCTAAAAAGCATCTTGGGGACTAAAACTATCTAGTTGCATAACCAGCTCCAAGAACATTAAAGTACTGGTGCTCATCTAATTTTCAAAAATGAGTCCCACATTCCCTGCCTATTGTTTCTCTCATAGCACTTAGTGCAGAAATCAAACAAGGGTAAACAACATTCTCTAACCTTCTCAACTTTTAAACAAACTGGAAACTCGGTTGGTCTATTTGTACATTGCACAACAAAGTTTCATGGGAAATGATACTCATTGCATATCTAACTGGATAGTATGGATGCAATGAATGGTCATTCTCATTGTTTTTATTTATTTCTGATCTATTAATTCAACTCATGACAGCAATGCATGAGAAGAAGACCTAGGGTCTTCATCACACTGAGCCTAGTTGCAAAGTAACTATTAGATATACGACTTACCTGTATGAGACCCTTTACTCTCCATACATTGTGTTTTAGAACTACAATTTGTGAGTCATCTGGATGCAATGACTGCAGCTCCTGTCTTACAGACTCAATACATGCATTATGTTCAGCTGATAGCTGAATGGCCAGAACCTCCCCTGTTGCCTTCACAACTCTCCCCAAAACAGCACGGGAATCACCAAGGTTGGCAACATAAAGAGTTTCACCACAGACAACACCAGCCAAGCAGCATGATCCAACAGCTGCAATTTGTGGTCTTGTAGGCCATTGTCTAGTAACAAGGGAGAAAAACCCCTCTTCTGTTGCTTGATATGCTTTCCGTATCACATCAATTGACATTGCCTGCTGCTCTGAAGTAAACCCTGAACATAACAACACATTACAGAACAGTATACCGTCTCCAACTTAAAATAAATAAATAAACGAACTAGATTTACAAATGCACAAAATTACACGGAGAGATAAAGCATTTTTGAGTTTGTAATCCTATTGCTTCTTTCAGCAGTCATACAATGCAGTTGAGCTACAAACAAAATAATAGCATGTTATTCATGAACCTATAACCTGGTAGCTCAGCTTAGCATACCCATAAAGTAGTTACAAGAGGCCAGAAGGGCATGAAACAAGTCACTTTGAATCATTCAAAATCCAGCCTATCCAGAACCAGTTCTCCACTCTAAATGTTCTTTTCTTCAAGTTGCTCAGCAACCAAATAAAAGACTTGAAAAAACTTGAAACATACAAACAAATGCACAAACAAATGATTAAAAACTTCCAGCAAAGGCAATAGTAACATACTCTTGAGATGTTGAAAGAGGAGATCATTGACGTAGCGAGAAGTCTCTGGCCCACCATGCCCATCATATACGCCAACAAAAGTACCATATGGACCTGACTCGTGTAAACCCAAAGAACCAGACTCAATCTGGCTCTGATCCTCAAGTAAATTGTTGGCCTGAACCACAGCCATGGAGAATTCACCGTTGAAGTGTTGGCCTAAGTCTTTGTACCATAAGAGTCCATCCTGACGACCTACAGCATCTGAGCTGGTGTGAGCATTTCGGTCGGGCCCTGGCCGAAAACAGGCCCTCAAAAAGTTCATCAACCCAGATAGCATCCCTCATCTCATCCAAACCCACCAAGGGCTCAACATCTAACAAGAATTCAATACAACTTTGACTAAAAAACCCCAATTTGTGAACTGTATCTTCCTTGATTCCCGAAGAACTATACACTACAACAACATCAACAACAAAATGCACAAAAAATGATTAGTAATAAGGCCATGTCTTGTCTTTATCCAGAACAACTTAACCAAGAACATGAATTCTTGTGTCAGTATCTCACCAAGAGAATAAGTATATCCCACAACAAAATCAACATGTTACAAAATCAGAAACAGAGTACTAGAATTGATAAGCAAACAAATCAAAATAAAAGATATAGAGAAACCACCTTTATCAACTTGTTTCAGTTATTGCTTGCAAAAAAGAACAAAGGGAATTATGAGCCTTAATCAAAAACCATCATCAGATCCTTTTAAAACAGAAAAAGGATGACGGTGACAAGTCCCTTACAGAGAAAAAATCAATACAAACATCAGAGAGGGGTTTGAAAACAAAAGAAACAGTCAAAGCCAAGTTTTTCTAACACAAGGCTATTGGGCAGCCACTGGGACATCAAGAAGGTCCAATGTTTCGCGTTAAGGAGTAAACCCCCCGCCGTCCCCAGTTGCTTACATAGTCAAGGACACATTAAACAGCACAATTCAACATTCATCTCCCCACACCAAATAAAAACCCATAATCAAAACACAAAAAGGTTATTACCTTGCTGTTTGACTGACTCTGAATTACACTTTGAAGAAGAGGAGGACCTGGGGAGAGGACAAAAAGGGAAAAAATTTCACGTGGGGATGAATGGATTTGGTAGATCTGTGGATCAATCAAATCAAGGAAGCTGTTTTCCTTGCTCTAAACTAGTGAAGATATAAGATGATGAAACAACCGAAGAAGATGTGAAATGAAGAAACTTTAGAAAGCAGGAATTGGAATTAGCTCCCAAAGTTTGAAACTTTCTCTCTCTCCATCTATCTATTTCACCTTTCTCTTTGGTTTTCTCTCTCTAATTCTTAGCAAGGAAGACCCATTAAAGACCAACAACGGAGAACTTGAAGCCAGCAAAGCAGAGGTCCAGTTTTGGGCTCCACACCACTATGGTTTGTGGAGAGAGAAAAAACTAGAAAGAGAAGTTTCAGAGCAGAGAGTCAAATGAAATGCAGTTTATGGGCAATGATATCGGGCATCATGATGTGAAGCCCGTTTCATGGAGTATGCTTTATGTATGTACAAGCGGGGCAGGAAATGTCCTGCCACGTAGCTGATGACAATTGGTTTGTTGTTTAATGTTACGCGTGTTAGTTTCTGGTAGGGTAGCATGATATCATGGTGCCCCTAGCGGTAATAATAGGAATGATTACTGTTTGAGACGCTATCACAGATGGTGCATCGTGGACCAATAGGAATGTCCATAAAATTGCAAGCAGGGGTAATTTCGTCAAACTACGATGATTTGGAATGACGTGGACGATTTCTATTTTTTTTTTTTTTTTCAACAAATATGATTTTTTTTAAGAAAAATAATTTTTGCATAATTTTTTTTAAATTTTTTTATATAATTTGATGTGTCATTAAAATAATTAATTTTTTTAATTCATATAAAATTTATGATATCAAATATATCAATTCATTTAATAATATATAAAAATTATTTTAAAAAATAATATAAAATAATTATTTTTATACTACCACTTGTAGTACGACTTATTTTAACAGTATAATTTAAAATAGGGGAATGAAGAATTTTAAGATGGTGATGTCATGACTCAAATCTTAACACTATTAAGGTATGAGATGCATTTAATAACTTACTTATAAGCACAGCTTCTATTGTGCACCTAATCTAAGCTACTTTAATTAACTTCTAGAAATCGAAAGTTTAGTTAAATAATTTATTATGATCTATGAAGATAGGCCTCTTGTTCTTTTCATTACAAGAAAAATGATTTTTAGTGATAGAAATTTGTGACGAATTTTAAAATCATCACTATAATTTATCACAATTGTGACAGATCTAAAAAATTAGTCATAGATGCATACATATTTAATGATGAACAAAAAAATTCATCATAAAAAATATATTTTGTCACCAAAAAAATGTTCATAGAGATAAAATAAGCTTTTGTCGATAAAAAATCATCACTATAACTTATCACAATTGTGACAGATCTAAAAAATTAGTCATAGATGCATACATATTTAATGATGAACAAAAAAATTCATTATAAAAAATATATTTTGTCATCGAAAAATGTTCATAGAGATAAAATAAGCTTTTGTCGATAAAAAATCATCACTATAATGCATTACAATTATGACAAAATTCTAATATTGGTTACATATACCTTACACATTCAATGATGATCAAATAATTTATCATTAAAAAATATATTTCGTTACTAAAAATTGTCAATTTTCTCTGATCAATGCATCCCACGTTGATAAAAAACACATAAGAGAATAAGGTTTTGTACTATAAATATATTCCACATCGATAAGAAATATTTAAAAAAAAATTTGCACTATAAAACATGTGAAACTCAATAAAACATGAGATTAGTTTGGGCCTGATTAATTTTAATCGGGCTTGATTAATTTTAATCGGGTTTGACTTGATTAATTTTAATCGA
>BPVZ01000064.1:985932-1012650 GCA_020521535.1 Rubroshorea leprosula | reverse complement strand
ATATTAGTTCTTACTCTAAAAAAAAAATTAGAGTCGTAACCTATATTTATAAATTAAAATCTCAATTTAAATCAAAACTCCAATTAATTTTTAAATCTAAATATTAATATTTAAGAAGATAGATTTTTAAATTTTAATTTAATAAAAATATATAATTTAATATTAAAACTCTATTTTTAAAAAAATTCTGAATTTATTATATGCATTTTTTCCTAATTATGATGATGATGATGATGAAAGCGAGGTATGTGGTGATGTGGAAAACAAATTAAAATGATATAAAATTATGAATAACATTTTAATGAAGAAATTAAAATATGGATAGTTAACGTTGGATCCCCAATTCATCATTTTTCAGGCTTGTAATTAAATATCCACTCTTCATGTATACCACGAGCACGCCGGCAGTCACCAGGACAGGATGTCATCACTCAGCATTGAACTTTTGTACCAAACTAAAAATGGAAAATAAAATATCCAGGAATATTGGTAAATGATAGATTAACACCAGTTTTAGAAGTTCTTAAAGATAGGGCGAACAAGAGCTCAAAGAAATTTAATGTATATGTCCTTGAGTTGATATTTTGAAGGATAGTGATTAGTGCATATTTTGGTATAATATGATGCACAATATATTTATAAAAAAATTATTATTATTTTATTTAAAATTAAAAATAAATAAATTTAAATATATAATCATGCATGTATGATGAGTATCAAAAAATGTATTGAATTGAATGTGCATCAATTATTTATCTATTTTAAATTTAAAAAACTAATCTATTGTGTTCATGAATCATTGCTCATTATATTTCTTCGATGTAAAACAACCATATATTAAGACGTAAACCTAACATTTTCAGCCATGCAACAACTATGGAAAATTGGCAACATGTGAATTAGTAGTCATTTTGAGTAGTTGAAGTTGATTTTGATTAAGGAAATCAAAGTCATGTTTTGTAGTATAATAAGATCTAGTCCCTAAATAAGTTGTAATAATCAATATTTTAAATTACTTATAGACACTTTTTTATCTATTAAGTTTAAAATTTTATTGGAGATCAAGGTTTATTTTAAGCATTAGAAGTGTTTATAAGTAAATTTTATAAAAGTTATAGGAGGTAACTTTAATTTCTCAAACTTGCTTGTCACTTTTAAACACTCTAAATGCTAAAAAATAATACTTTTCTCTAACATTTATTATTATTATTATTATTATGGATGTGTAATATGAAACAATTTTCTCTTCTCTCCTTTACGTGTTATGTGATTTAAAATCGTTATTTCTTCATTTTATTGAAAGAAGATTATTGTTGAGCTACTTAAGTAGTTGGTCTTCTAACAAATTTTTTATATTTGAGAAATAAAAAATGTTTATACTCATTTCGTTTTAAAATAATTATTTTTTAATTTTAAATTTGTCTCAAATTAATTATTATTTTTTCATTTCTTATGATAGACAAATACTATTTTCATATTTTAACTCTATCATTATTTATTTATTTTAATTAATTATTTTATTATAAAAGTTTTGCTTTATCATTCTTTAATTTTTTAAGAATAATATAAATAAATATATAAATTATTTTTAAATCTTTAATTTTAAAAAATAACAATTATTTTGAAATAAAGAGTGAGAGTAAATTGTGGTCACAGGTGAAAAGCCTCTGCTAAATGAACTGTAAGACAGAAAATGGAAAGGCCAAACACGATTTCTTGGAATGGCTCGTGGAAGATTAAGTTAACTTTAAATCATCTTGACCAATGACTTTGGGTAATCAAAATGAATCTCATCGCAAATTCTAAGCCACGTTCAACACTTAAAAGTTAAAATCGCACGTGATGATTTTCCTTTTTAGGAAAATGTATGACTACAATAATACTTAAAAACAGCAGTTAGTATTTGTTAGCCTAACTTATGAAAAATTAAGTTATAAGACACTTTAAAATTATGAACGGTAAGACAAAAAATGGAAAAGCCAAACATGATTTCTTGAATGGCTCATGGAAGATTAAGTTAACTTTAAATCATCTTGACCATTGACTTTGGGTAATCAAAATGAATCTCATCACAAATTCTAAGCCACATTCAACACTTTATGGTTAAAACGCACATGATGATTTTCTTTCTTAGAAAAATGTATGACTACAATAATATTTAAAAGGATAGTGATACATACACCCTACGAAATTAAACACTCAGTTACATATTGAAGATCTCCATTACTTAATTCGTTACACATTGATAGTTCACAAAAAACGAGCTATTATTCTGATCACAAAATTAGAACTTACAAACTCTAAACAAAAAAAACTAACAGTTCAAAATATAGATCGATGTCTCTTGAACACCTAGACAAAAATTCTGCTCAATCCAATAGTGAACTTTTGTGGATTGAGCAAAATGACAAAATTGTACATAGTACCAAAATTGTAGAAAAACATATCACCCAAAATGAGTTACTATTGTGGATACAAAATTAGAACCTACAATACTCCAAACAAAAACTAACCGTTTAAAATGTAGATCAATGTTTCTCGAATACTCAAACAAAATTTTAACTCAATCCAACGGTAAACTTTTGCAGATTGGGCAAAATGGTAAAGCTGCACACAATACCAAAATTACAGAAATTTCCCCAGTGTTCTTTTCCCTTTTCTGCTGATTGGCTTCATTCACATGCCCTCTACTTTCTACTATATCATCCCAAAAATGGACTTATTTTATGTGTCTAATAGGCTACAAAATCATGGGCTAAAACAAGGATGATTTTATGAGAAAATAAACTCTTCCTCAAGATACTAGAGACTTAAGATTCTAATTTGGTGCTTGAATGTATTGTCCAACTGGAATAGTGAGAGGGAGAAAGGAAAGGAGAGAGAGAAAGAAAGGGTTGAGTGAGTTTGGGAAGTTACGAGGAAAGTGTGTAATGAATTAAGTAACGGAGGCTATTAGTGTGTAACAAAATCTGTTAGTGTGTAACGGAGTGTGTAACTTTACAAGGTATATGTATTATTATTTTATTTTAAAATACTAGTTAGTGTTTGTTAGCCTAACTTATAAAAAATTAGGTTATAAAATACTTTAAAATTATCAATTGTAGGACAAAAAAATGAAAAAGCCAAACACCATTTCTTGAATGGCTCATGGAAGATTAAGTTGACTTTAAATCATCTTGACCACTAACTTTGAATAATCAAAATGAATCTCATCACAAATTCTAAGTCACATTCAACACTTTAAAGTTAAAACGCACATGATGAGTTTCTTTTTTAGGAAAATGTATGACTAAAATAATATTTAAGAACAGCAATTAGTGTTTGTTAACTTAATTTATAAAAAATTAGGTTATAAAATACTTTAAAATTATGTCTTTTTAGAAAAAATCACGAGAAGAGACTAAATAGTATTATTTTTATTTAAAAAATAATTTATTTTAATTTTTTAATCAAAATTCATTAAAATAAGATAATTATAAAAAATACATATTTTTTTTTATAAATACGCTAGATAAATATTTTTTAAAAAAGAAAATTATTGAATTGCAATATCTTCTCTTAGTGTGCGTTTTAATTTACGAAAAATAGCTTTTAAAAATTATTTTTCAATTTTTTGGTGTTTAACAACCCTTTAAAAAAGGTTAAACCTCAATTGTTCCCTCAATTTTCAGATTTATATCAAAATTATCCATGAACTTCAAAAATAACTAAACCTATCCTTAAAATTTATTTTCGGTACTAATTTAGTCGTTATGTTGATGAAAGTGCTAGGTGGCACATTAAGTTGCCACAAAAATCGCCATTTTTTAAAATCTTAATGACATATAAAAATAAAACAACTACATTTTGCTACTGTAGCATTTTTCCATTTCCACACTACAAATGAAACTCTATTAAGATTTTCCACTCAATTTTCCTTCACCTTCTTATGAACCACACAACAAAAATCATTCCATCTGAATTAATCCCAAACCTTAGTATTTTTAACCATCAAACCTACAAAACCATCAAATTCAAGCTTAAAAAAACACTGGTATGAAAATAACTCACTGCTTCGAACCATCAAACTTTGAACAAAACCTTCAAATTCAACCTTCAGATTCAAGCTTCAAAAGGCACAACTAGTATAGGAAATAAAACCTGAAGAAATTAACCTCCAAATTTCATAAAAAGTCAATGTTTTTCATTGAGAAAACATCCTCTCTTTTTTTTTTTTTAATAGAAATTTTGAGTACAAATCTAGATATCATTAGCTTGAAGTAAATCTTCATCTCATCGACCACATTTGGGGAGGAAAATCTACTAAACTTGATCTTTGCATCTCATTCGAACTTTGTAGCCTTAAATGTTGTGTTCTCTATTGTAAAACCTAAAAAAAAAAAAAAAAGGGAAAAGAAAAAAGGTCCATCGAAAAAAAAAAAGAGAACCTAGATCAGTTCTTGAGAGAAAAAGAACAAAAAATCTAAGTTCTTATCACTAGAACTTAGAACATCGTAGAAGAGGTCCCCTTGACCTCACCAACAACACCTATCATAGGTGAAGGGAAAATGAGACGAGAAGAAAATGGGAAAGAGATGGGAGAGGAAAGGGAGGAGAAATGAAAGAAAGAGAGAGGAAAGAGATAGGAGAGGAAGAGGAGGAGAAAAGAAAATAGGAGAGAGATCCATGGAGGAGAAAAGGAGAAGAAGCTAGATCAACAAAAGTTGAAGCTTAGCGCATTGTGGAGGAGAGATTAGGAGAGGGAAGAAGGATGAGGATGAAGAAGGGATAGGGAGCAATCTTGGGATTTCTCATTAAAGCAATTGAGGAATAAGCTTTTTCAATGTTAAGAGTTATACATGTTATTGTATAATTAACAAATAATTTTCAATCAACATTATATAATATTGTTAGAGATAACGAAGGGGTATTACAATAATTTCAATTAGTTTGAAAAAAAATCACATTGCTTCAAAGAATGCTCATAGATTAAAAAAATGCGATATCACTTATTTAGTTTTCACATTATATTTAATATTAAAAGAAATTGAATTACTTAATGAAAAACTTAGTGACATCATCACTTAATTAATGGAACGATGAAATTGATATAAAAAATGATGATTAAGAATAATTTTAATACTTTTAAATTTCAAAGATAAATTTGGTTAAAAAAAAGAGTTCAGGGATCAAATTAAGTATTTAACCTTAAGAAAGAGGTCAATTGAAAATATTTTCAATCAACTAATCTTTATGTCAGGGGTTGTCATTTTCCATAGAAAACTTTTTCTAAAATAAAGTCATACTCTAATATTTTGTACAACGTGTTTTAGAAGTCGCGTGGTAATATTGACTGACCTTGGTTTTTAGAGTAACATGGAAACTAATTTTTTATCAACTAACTTTAAAAACATTTTATATTAATTTGATGTATTTAAAAACATTAAATTTCTGAGTTATAGCTCTAAAATTTAATTTTCAAATCTATCTAATTTACACAATAATAGTTATTAACAATAAATCCAACTTTTGAAGTTGTGATTGACTATTTTTAATTTGGTAGGATGTGAGACTCAATTTATATTTTATTTAAGAAATGATATTGATTGTACAATAAATTATTGAGGTTATGCAAATTTTAAAATTTTTTTCTTTAAAATAATAATTTTTTAATTTAATTGTTAGAAATAACTAATAATTATAATTATTAATTAATAAATAACAAAATAACTAATATTTATTACTTAACATATTGAAATTAATATAAAATTAATATTTTTAATTATTTAAAAAAAATTTTGTATGTTACCAACAATTTGGTGGGTTCCTTAACCACATCCGTCAAATACATTACTTTTTAATTCCATATCACGAAGAAAAAAAAATCACAAAGAAAAAAGAAAAAATAATAATTTTACAGAAGGGAAAAGAAAGCTGTTAGAGAAAGGCATTTCTAACCCCCTCAACTGCTTTGGGCTTATTTTGATAGGTAAATAGAAGCCCAGGCCTAAATAGGGCTCATTCAAATTGTCCACTCAACTGGGTTGGATTTGGTCCCTGTTTGAGGCTTTGGGCCTAATCAGAAATCAATGAAACCCGATTAACTGCTCCGATCCAACGGCTAATAAAGCTCGTCAGTTGTCATCATGCAAGCTTGCAACACCACTCTCACCGGACGCAGAAGAACCACTTCTCATCCTTGACCAAATCTGAGGTAAGTAGGGTATTTGTTCCTCATCTCTGGACCTTTACTGATTTCCCGGCGGATTGAGCTGAAAAGATGGCATTTTGGCATAGAATTAACCAATCTAAGCTCAAAATCATATCTCAACAATTCAAAAGATATCACTTTCAAGTTTCCTATCTCCTTTCTCCTAGTGACAGAGGTGTCTCTGTGTGGGAAAAGCATTGTTGGCATATACGCAAGAAACCCACTGATTTTTTGCAGTAATGTCAGGTTTTTTTTGCTGCCCCTGTTCAAGTAACCTTCTTGGGTTTGTTTGTTAATCACAGTAGTTGGGTTTCACTTCTTTTGTTTTTTTGGTGAACTGTATGTTATGAAATTTTGACATGATCTACTTGGATTAAGGGTAATTGGATCTTGATTTAGCTTTGGATATGATTCATTAACCTCTTGATTTTCTGTTGCAAATGATATACTGTTAAATTCAGTTCACTTGGTTTTGTACGGTTTCCATTATAATCTGATTGGTGTTAATTTGTTTTTTATGTTATTGAATTTTGATGATGATGGGTTGCTTACTTGAGTAAGTGGGTATGGGAAAATTTTGTGATGCAAAATGATAGCTCATGTGATATATTGTTCAATTTTTTTCTGGTTAAGCCGAAGAAGGAAGATCTAGGCAAGAATGGGTGTCGCATGAATGAGCAAATCACAACTTGGTTTGTTAGATTGGTGACGGAAGAAGGTATTTTTAAACTTGTGTTCTAATTTATTGAGCATCTTACATAAATGTCAATATTTGGCTTTGGTTGGTTGTCATAATATTATAATTAAAAAAAAAAAAAAAAAACAATTTTCTTGGAACTTAGAAGTGGAGGCGCAATGGAAAAATGAAATAGAAGAATGAAAAGTCTGCAAAATTTGTTTTTGTTGTGATGTGTGACAGTTATCCCATATGAACATGATCTGTGAATGATATTTGCATGTCATCTTGTTTGGTGTACGTACGTTGGAGTTGAAGTCATTTCATATTCGTGTATTTGTGCAGGGCATACTGTTTTCTCAAGACAAAAAGCATTACAATGCAACTGAAACTTGATTTAGTTGATGTACAAGTTTACAAAATGCTAATCTTTTAACTTCTATGATTTTTCCCATCATGTCTATTATACCTTTTTCTCAATGTTTCATTTTCTCATATCCTTCAGGTTCAAAGCTCAACTGAACCACCTGTTTGTACAATCATGGACTTCTATCATGAAATGTATAAAAGACACTTAGTTGAAAAGGTGGTGCAAATTATGAAAGAGAGGGGAATTATTTAGGCGGGCATATGTGGTAGTCAAGCATGTAAATTTTGGCCCACCCAAGAAAAGTGGTGCAAAAAAACTAAGGGTTGTTGGAGATATCAACAAATCAGCAACCATCAATCCACAAAGCAATGTACTGTGCAAAGATGATTCTCAGCAATCTGTGTCATCGTCTAAAGATGAAATACTTTCCGATCCAGATGACGGGCCTATGCAAATGCCAGATGAAAACGTGACTGCTTGGTCAGTTAAGGATTCAGGCTGTGATTTTGAGAATGCATTTTATTTCAGCGATCAAAAAGAAAGGGCGACTGCTAATTCTGTGGATATAGAGATGAACTCCATGACAAAATGACAATGCATCAAACTTTGTACAACCCAAAGTAGCCATTGATGTTACAAGAGCAAATACATTTCAATCCTCCCATCCAGGGAGTACCCATGAGGCTGAGAACAGATACAAAAGAAGTGAACCAAGGAGTTAGTTCCCACCTCCAGGAGCAAACACAATTCAGCCCTCCCATCCTGGGGGTCCTTTTGAGACTGAGAACAGATACGAAAGGAGTGAACCAAGTAATCAGTTCCCACCTCCTAGATCAATGGATTACCAGGGACAGGCTACAGGAGAACCAGTTAGGCCAGAGCCTTAGTTCTCATATCAAAGGAGGCAACCACCACAAAATCTGAATAATGCCTCATGCTCAATCGGACAAATGAAGTAGGTTGCAGAAGCATCAAAGCCTCCTCAGCAACCAGCAGGTCCCGATGTACCAGGTACTACAGTACCTAGTTACGGAATATTCAGCACTCCAAATGCAAACCCCCTTGAAAAACATGGCATAGCAGCAGGAGCGCAGAACAATGAAGGAAATCTCAATATAGTTCTGCAAGTAACCGTGGCTCGGGAAGAAGTCAGAACTTACCCGATTCGAAACCTGATGATTGTCAAAATGGAAGTAATAGTGGCCAATGGGGATTTTGAATATTCAGTAGACTAAGCTCGAGTATAACTTCAAAAGAAATATTTAAGCCAAACTAGATTTCCAAGAAACAATACGTTCTACTTACAATTGCCTGAGATACCAGGCATTATAACTAAAGTATATCATTTTTTGATCAGTTGACAATTACTTTTTCTTTTTCTTTGTAGTTAATTAAAATTGTCTGGCCTTTGGGCCTACAGGTATTTTTTACATATGAAGTATTTCTCATTAATAAATGAATTTGAATTCATATGTTCAATGTAATTCTCATTCAATTTCTATAATTAATTCTTTGTTTGACACAATTTTCATATGTTCAATGTAATTCTCATTCAATTTCTATAATTAATTCTTTGTTTGACACAATTTTCTTTTTGGGGGTAAATCTAGATAATTCTCTCACTTTATAAATCCTATATTTATCTTATAATTTGAACTTGGGATTTCCTATAAGAAAGTTTAAAGCCCCCAAACTATTATTGATCTTAGCTACTTGCAATGCTCGTAGTAAGGTGATTTTGTTCTCATGGATATGAGGTCAACTTAAAAAATGTATTGTTTTTTTTTTTTTTTTTTTTTTTTTTTTTTTGTACTAATCTCTCGGTATCTGATAATTACATTAGATATTGACTAATTCGAAATCAAGTCGTGTTAGACCCCATTTGGGAAAAACTTTCATAGTATCTGTTTGTTCATTTATAATATTCAAATTCAAGATTTTGTTTAAGGGGAACCGAACTCTTTTCACTCGGATCAATAGATCGTTAATTCAAAAATGTATTGTTTCTTTTCAATGGAAAGTCATCTTCAAAGATGTATGCCTGTGCACAAGAAAATTTAAACTCTTAACCATGTGACATCCCTTCGACAAGAAAAAAAAGGCTCCCAGAATTTAATGATCCATCAATTAGGGTTAAATTTCCAAAATCGAAAGTTAGAGGGGCGAAATTATCAATTAGGTCAAATTTCAAGATGGATTTGATTGTTTTTTCTGTTCTTTCTGGACCAGAAAAAAGGCCGCAGATGGAAAACAAAAAGAAGGGAAAATATGGCCCAAAATATCCTGTCCATGTCTGGATTATATATGGGCCTTTTTAATCCGGGTCCATTATAAATAAAACTCCATAAATTCGGACACCCCTGAAACACAAAGCACTCCTTTCCGCCATTGCCCTAGAGGAGAAGACTCCAGTCTTCCACTGAGAATCCAGAATTCTTCGTCGTCGGAGTTGGTAAGCTCTTGAATTCATTTGTATTCTAGCAATCTGTTTGGCTGCTAAGAAATTGCAGTGAAATAAAAATCGAATTTGATATATATATATATTTATTTATCTTTTCTTTTGTTTTCTTGCTACTCTCTGGTTTCTCAACCACCAAACGGAAATTTGCTTATTTTGAGGGATTAAATTAAGGACTTAGTGTTTTTAAAAATGTGTTTGGCTAATGAGAAAATATTATATTTTTTCTTCCTTTCTTAGCTCTGATTTGCACCGAGTTTTGTGAAAGCTTAAGAATCGTTGGTTTTTGGTTTATTGGATTTTTTTATGTTGTAATTGTTTTTCAATATTCTTCGTCTCTTTTATTGTTGCCTACTTGTTTGATTTGTCTTTTTTGGGTTGATTATAGATTTAAGTTAACATGGATTTTGACGAATACGAGTACCTGGAGAGAACGGTTGAGCATCCTGAACGTGAAAAAGTAAAGGAAACTGCTAATGGTGGTGATGGAGGTGGGAAATCTGAAGAGAAGGAGCATAGTAGCCGGAGTTCAAAGCATGGGAATCACAAGAAAGATAATGATTATGATGAGTCCCGTCATTCCAGGCGCTCAAAATCTGGAGATGAATCACATGAACGTGACCGGCGGAAGGAGAGAGGCTCCCCTCATCATCGGTCAAGATCAAGAGATGGCGAGAGGGATAGATACAGGAGTGGCAGGGAGCATAGAGATCAAGAGAGGAGTAGGGATAAGGAGGAGAGAAATGGGAAGCACAGAGATAGGGATCGATACCAAAATAGGAAAGATCATGTTCATGACCTTGAGAAGGACGAGGGAAAGGAGAGAGAGCGATGGAGAGGTAGGAATCAATTTGAAGGACATCGAAGTGATCGAGACAAGAGGGACAGAGAGAGGAATCAGTACAAGGAGTTTAGAGAAAGAGATAGGGAGAGAGACTTTCGGGAACCTGACAGAGAAAACAGGTGCAATTACCATTACAGTATCATTTATTGTTTTTCTTTTTCTTATCACTTTTTGATGGATGCCTTTCTAATTGTTTTACCATAAGTCAAGCTGGAGACAGCAGAATAGACTCAATGTGATCTGCTGGAAAAATGAAATATTGTATGACTAATTTTATTTCAACTGGTTGTTTGCCTTTTACTAATACCAACTTTATTTGAAAACTATATTGCTGCTTTTTTTCCCCATTGGGTTGGGTGGATAGATTGCTCGACATATGCTTAACTCAATGCAATATGGGGGAATTAGCCATTTTCTAAGTTGTTTCTTCTTGGCAGTTATAGAACTTTGGATAGGCTGAGACTGAGAGTTTTTCCTAGCATTTCTTTTCAGCTTAGACCCTAGATGAACTTGTGTTGTTCTCTAGTGAAAGATCCAAAGAGTCATCCTGAGAAATGAATTAGTCACAGTTTCTCATAGATACCCACTTTCTCCCATCCTGACTCTGGCCTAGCGATGGTGTTGGGTAGTTTTTTTGTTCCAATGTTTGGAACAATTATCTGACAAATTTCAGCAAGTTCTCAAAACACATGCTTTCTTTAGCTAAATTATGCGAAATTTTTACTACAGGGTCAGGGTTAGCATTTTAGTTAAATTATTTTAATCCTCAATGAATATTTGTATTTCTGGAATTTGTTTGGATGGTATTTTCCATTTCTATTTTTCCAATTAGTGCCATAAATATGTGGAAGTGTAAGTGTTTAAGAATGTTAGATTCTCTAGCCATATTTTTCCTGTTTGGTAGTGGCCTCTAGGTGGTAGTATATGGTGATTCTGTTGTGCCATTTTTGTTTGGCCATTGACTCTCAGCAATTGCAAGGGATGGTTCTTATTTCTGAGGGAATTTTTTGTATGTGGTAGGGGTACTTTAGTTTAGACCTAGAGAGCTGAAAATTGACTAAATTATATATTTGGGCATTATTTTGGTTCCTGTCTCTCCAATTGATATCCTGGGGTTTCTTCAATGGTAATTTTAAATCATCTTTTAGTTTATGGCTAGTATGTTTCTGGCGTATTCTTGCAGTTTTTATTGTTTATGTGAATTGTACTTTAGAATTTCTTCCTATTGCTCTCATTTGTGGTAATCTACTAAGACTTCCCTTTCATTTCTAGCTTCATAATTATTTGCATTTCGGAGGCTTGCCTTGAAGATGACAGTTATTTGTAATTTGTAAATAGATGCCTCACTCCATTGGTAGTTATTTCAAGAAACGATTTGTCAGTTAATTCAAAAGCCATGTTATTTTGTACACTTTTATGTTCCCTTTTTCCCCTCTTGTTACAGTCCTGATTCTTAATTCCTACATTATTTCCAAAATTTGCTGTTAATATGGAGCCCAATTTGACCGCAAAAAGGATAGAAGGTTTAGGTAACCCTCCAAAGATGCTTTCTGTAACTGGTTTCCTACAATTATAATCTCCTGCTTTTGTAACTCTATTACATCTAAATGGATAATTAAGCCTTTAAGTTTTTCTTAGTTACTTGTGATATTTAATAGTCTTTAAAATACTGAGTATTGAATATTAGATTATGGGAACTCGCAGATATGCTAGAGAAGTCTTCAGATGGTCTTTCTGGCAATTGGGCCAGGCACTGGATCTCAGGTCATGGGTTTTAAAATAGTTGAGAGCTAGCATTGCAAGATTTGGGGCCTCAATCTTGGAGGTTTTGACTGGGCTAGTGATGTCATTCTATGATTTTCATTATCCTCCAGCTTTTAATTAAGGTGCTTAATTGTGTTTACTCTGTTGCAGAAATGCTGGTGAGGGAGTGATGGACTTTGGTTATGCTTAAGAAGCAGTTCATCTTCTGATGCTTTTGCATTTTCAGTTGGCTACAAGATTGGCCACTTTTTTTTTCAGGATATAATAAACTATTACTAAAATTGTGCTTAACTATCAGTATTGAAGTGTTAGGTTTAGGTAATCACGGTACTTTCTCTTGATGTCTGTTTCTGAAGTTGGTTCATTGCTTTAGTGTCAGTTTTTCTGTAACTATTCAAAGAATGCAAGTTCCTTTAGATAATCATCATTACTGAAGTTATCCTTAAATTCCTTATGATGATTAGTTCTTGCATCTTTTTACCTGATTACATTGTTTTTTTTCCCTACATTTTTTTTTTCAGTCCTGTGTTTATGGGATGGTGTTTTTGATTTCTTTATCAACCAAATGGTAGATTTGAGAACAGCTTTCACTGTGCTCCTTTTCTCTGTTTTCTTAGTTTGACCTGCATAGCTACTAGATTTGGCCTTTTTTTATTTTTTATTTTTTATTTTTTAACTTTTAGGGATCTTGCTTTACTAGAATTTAAACTCCTAACTCTTTACAAGATTATGCAATTAGATTTTTGGTATCACCAGCCATGCGGCTTGATGGTGCCTTTTTGTTTAGGGTAATTCTAATTACATTTATACAAGATATGGGGTTTATCAGCAATCCCCCCTCTGACTCAGATTGTGATTTACTACTCATGCATTGCTCCAAGCTAATCCTTTTTGAGATGATGAAATCTTTTATTTCTTTATCTGCATTCATTTTCCCTCCTTTCTTGACTTTGTGTAGTGCTCTGCAGGGTTTATTTAGAAGGGTTCGGTGTATTTATGCGTAATGGGAGAATATTGATGCCATTCTGGACTTTCTTTTTCTTAAATTTTCTTTATGGAAGTAATGGCCTGCTGCAGACAACTGCAAATTTCTTTGCTTCCCAATAGAAAATTTTCTTAATATCATTTTCCACTTGTTAAATATTTTAGTCACTTATGGTTTTATTCTGTCTTTTATGGGCATCCAACAATTTGACTGGTAATTTTATGTTGTTTCCATCCTTTTGCAGGAGGCAAAAAGAGAAAAAGGAAGAAGCATCAGAGCCTGAGGCTGATCCTGAAAGGGATCAGAGGACGGTATTTGCTTATCAGGTAACCGAGATCTATTAAGTTGTCCATTGTAGTTGCTGTGTCATGATGTTTATTTCCCTTTATTTTGGATATAAAAGTTTTTGTTAATTTCAACAGTTATCATTGAAGGCAAGTGAAAGAGATATATACGAGTTCTTCTCCAGGGCTGGCAAGGTTAGTTTTCTTTCACAGGATGGGAGATTTTGCTTTGTTTGTCATGTAATAAAGTCCCCAGCAGCATTTCTTGGATTTATTCTTTCATTTTATAGATCATTGAATCTGAGCCAAGAATTGCTTAAGAAAGTCTTGCTTTTATTACATTCTTTAATTTTCATTTGTTTATCTTCTTTGTTTTGTTAAATTATTGGATTGTTTTGGAGCACCTATTTATGGAGCTAGCTTTTATAATTCATGCGTTATACGCATAATACTGGTTTTCACAATCTTCAATGTGCCAAATTGATTTTGAAATGCTATGTATTGAACTTTGTTAAGTCACAATTTTGTGAGAGTGATCAAACACAATAACACATGCTACAAGTTTAAATTTTACCATTTGACATCCTTCCATTCCAGCAATTATTTTCACAACATCTAGCACGAAAACAAAGCAAAAACATGGAATATGGTGCTTTTTTCAATTTTTGGTGCTAGTTACTCCATTTTTCCTTCTTTCCTTAGAACTTATCTTTGTAATGCCTCCTGATTTCAATTTTCAGGTGCGAGACGTACGCCTCATAATGGATAGAATTACAAGACGTTCCAAGGGCGTTGGGTAAGTATTTGAAACCTTTTTCTTTGAAATGGGATAATTGTTTAATGGGATGGGGAGTGAAAATGCCAGGGTTCGAACTGAGAACTTCAAAGATCATGCCAAATCATGTAGGCTTGGTTACCACCAGGCCAAATGATGATTGGTGGATAAGAGTGTAAAAGGCAGTATTTCTTTACTTGCATTAGATATAATTTACTAATGAAACAGAAAGACTGTAAAAAGCAGTTATCTGAAAGATATTTCCTGTAATGGAAAGATAAGAGAGGCTGCTCCTGGTTATGTGAATAGAAACTGTTCCTTTTCCTTGTGGTATATATTGTTTGATCTAAAATGGGATTTAATAAGGAAGTAATAAGGATTATACTGTATGCACTCTGCTTAGCACACTGTTGAACAGATGGCTTTTGTTGTGGCAAGTGTGCACGATGATAATTTATGTCAGTATGATGGATGTCTTTAGTTCATAACAGCTGAAAACAAAGTACTTACCAATTTTTCCACTGAAAAGTGGTCATGCAAAAGTTCTTTATTAACTGTGACTTCTTGCTTTTGCTCAAATTGGCCAAGTTAAATATTCCCAAAGTTTTGAAGGGGTTTCTCATTCATCTTGGAGACTGGTTCTAGGACAATACTTGGTGTGGTTGGGTTTACAAACTTACAATTTTGATCTTGTTATGTGTATATTTCTGTGTGTGTCTGGATTCTACTGATTATTGACTGAATTCCATTTGGCAGGTATATTGAGTTCTATGATGTGATGTCAGTCCCTATGGCAATAGCACTCTCTGGGCAGCCTCTTCTTGGTCAACCTGTCATGGTGAAACCATCAGAAGCTGAAAAGAATCTTGTGCAGTCAACTGCATCTGCTGCTGGAGGATCAGGTGGACAATTAGGACCATATTCTGGTGGTGCTAGAAAGTTGTATGTTGGTAACCTTCATAACAGCATAACGGAAGATCAAATTCGCCTGGTAGGTGTGGTGACCATTAGTGAATATTGAATGTAGCTACCTATAGTTACCTAGGAGGGTCATTAATCAATCTAGATTCTAGAAACTCTTAGGTTGTTTTATACATATGACTAGAGCTTATTTTATGATGTTCATTTGTGTTGGATATCCCTCTGAATTCACCTGGGATTTCATTTACTTCGAGTTGATTAATTACAGTTGCTTTTTGCGACAAATGTAGGTTTTTGAAGCCTTTGGTACTGTGGAGCTGGTGCAATTGCCCCTAGATGAAGCTGGACACTGCAAAGGTTATTGTTTTGTCCAGGTGTGTACTTCTTTATGAAGCTGTCTAAAAATGTTGTTGTAGTGTTTTTGCAACAATGTTTTCACAAAACAGTTGTTTGAGCTAAAATATTACATTGTTGAATGGAGACGCATGTATAACCAATTGACAAAGTAGATAGACATTATAATGAAAGCCCTCTATTGACTATTCTGTAAGAAAGCTCGCTGCATTTAATCAACATCTGCTTGGAGCGTTGTGTTTCATGGATGCTTTTATTGTCCGATTGTGTTTCTATTGAAAGCATTGGATTTTTGAATGGTTGTTCTGTTTGCAGTTTGCACGTCTTGAAGATGCAAGGAGTGCACTGACCATGAACGGGGAGGTGCAGATTGCAGGTCGGCCGATTAAGGTGATTGTTAATTTTAATTCATTTGTTTTGTATTCCTTGCACCTGTAAGCATTGGCCTACTGTTTGTTCCAGCTGTCCCACCTCATTTGAAATTTGAAGTTTTGAACTCTGATGCCACACCATAATGACTGCAGTATGATCTTTGACTCTTAATTCATAACTGCTGTTTTGGCTTCAGGCCTTGGCATCATGCAAGTTGTTGTAATTCTGTATTCCATAGCTACATGGCAGCCCCAAAATTGAGCCTTTTACCCAAACCCTGTTATAAGTGCTTCATCATTTTTTTATCTTCTCTCATTCAACAACTATTATATCGCCATCAAGTAAATGAGGCATTGGTTGAGACTCCCAGTGGTTGAGGACATGCTGAGGCTTTGGGAAGTCGCAGGTTCTGAGGATATCAACCATCTTCATTTATACTTTGACCACACATGCTCCCTCATCCTTCTGTTATCTATATTACTGTCATGCAAATACTTGTAGCTCACAACAATAGTTTATAACTCTGCCCAGAGAACCTATACCACTTTTGCTGCCATTGTTGTTGTCTCAACTTCCTAGTGTTAACAAAGAAATACATTCTGAATTCCAAGTTCTCAGGGAATGTAATCATTAAATTACCTTTGAATTGTGACTGAGCCTTGATATGCTATGGACCTTAAAGAGTTCTTGCATATTGTCTTTAGAGCCCTTGAAAGCACCCAACTCATGTTTGTGTTATTTATTTTATTTCTATTTTATTCCCTTATTGTTTCATATTTCCACCTTTCTAAGTGGCAATACCATAAATTCCTTTGTCTCTTCATATTTTAATTGTTGTCTTATATGTGCTTCTCCTTGTGTTTAGGTGTCATCTGTTACTGACCAAGCTGGAATGCATGATGTTGGCACAAATAATGGTGATCTTGACGATGATGAAGGCGGTGGCTTGGTCAGTATTGTCTAACTTGTTTGTTTCAGGATTTTGGTGATGCTCCATAATTTGTATTTATTTTGGCACTTAATTTTTTGGTTAGAAAAGACTGCCCTTTCACATGAGTAAAAGATGAAAGGTCCAGTTCTTGGTATTGCATCTTAAAGAAATTACTAAAGAGAGAGATTCTGTTGAAAGGAATGACATGAAATATATTCTTCTCTTGTGTTTATCACTTCTATATTGTTATCTGTTTTGCTAGCCATTTTATTTCTGGTGCACTTCATTGGTTCTTGATATTCATGTTTTACTTTCCATCTAGCAATATGATGAAAAATTTTCCTAATTTTCAGCATCTGAATTCACATTCTCGAGCGCTTCTCATGCAAAAGTTGGACCGAAGTGGCACTACATCAAGGTCTGACTCTGCCTGGTAGTCTGGTATTTTATTTTAATCTTCTAGCTGATGTTATATCTGCTTCTTTTATTTTCAGTATTCCTGGTTTATCCAGCACTCCTGTTATGAGTAGCTCCATACCAACAGCCGCAATTCTTGGTGCCACACCTGGGGTACCTCCCTTGGTTCCTCCAACTTTACAGGCTTCTGTTCCTGTTATGTCTGGACTTCCAGCTGCAGGTTTCCAACTTCCTGCAACTAATGTTCCTACTATTGATGCAATTGGAGTCCCAAGCGAATGTCTGTTGTTGAAGAATATGTTTGATCCAAAACTAGAGGTTGGTTCGAATGACTTGATTGCAATGTTTTTTATGTTTCTTGGAGTCTGAGACTCACCTGCTTAGTTTGCGTAATTTTTGGACAGACGGAACCAAATTTTGATTTGGATATTAGAGAAGATGTCCAAGAAGAATGTTCGAAGTTTGGAAATCTGAAGCATATTCATGTAGACAAGTAAGTTATCTTGTGAAATGTTGATGCCATATGTTTGTTTGACGAGGCAATCTTTTGTCCAGCCCTTTCTGATGCTGATGTGCATATCATTTTCATGAGCAGGGAAAGTGATGGTTTTGTGTACTTGAGATTTGAAAACACACAATCTGCACTAAGTGCTCAACGCAGTCTCAGTGGAAGATGGTTTGCTGGGAAGATGATCACGGCAACATTCATGGTAAATCATTCATTCAGCTTGGTTTATATATGTTCTTTTCTACTACCACAAATTTCATATTATCAGAAAAAAACTTTGTTCCGTACTTTGCAGGTGCCCCAAACATACGAGTCCAAATTTCCCGACAGCAATAGAGAATAGGTCATTCTGCTTACGAGGTAGGTCCAATGCTTTTTTTTTTTTTTAATTGGCAAATTTGTTAGCCTTTTTGGCTATTTTAGGGATTTGAACTCAACCTTGCTTTAGAATTAAGACATTGAAAAAGTAAACACCAACTCAACTAAACTATTGTTTAAGATGTAATATTAGCTTAAGAAAAAAAAAATGTTTAGGTATTTTCAGTGAGTATAAATGCTACGAGTAGATTGATTGAAAGGAATGTTTACATTTAAAAGGAGAATCATGTACAGAGAATCCCTTTATATGAATGTCAAAATTCTTTTCTCGAATTAATCGAAAGGAGAAACATGCATTCATTTATGCATGAGTGACATTCAAAATCTTTAGGAAAAGGGGATGCTCCCAGAACGTCGACTGTGCTAGTGAGAAGAAGCCATGTGTCACAACTGCCAGGTGGATGCAAAGTATGGGGACGATGAATGCTTCGTTAATAGAGGCGTCAAATAAATTACATTAAACTAGCAATTTGCCACTTTTTGCCTATAAATAACCCACAAAGGCATCAGTTTTCCCTAGCATATTCATATTCACGTTTTAAAATTCAATTTCCAAAATGGGAGACGGTTCTAGCGGTGTTTCTTCTGTAATACAAGTGTCTGCGGCGGCTGTAGCAGTAGTGTTGGGCCTCATAATTTGTAAAATAGGAAGCGGGAGTAATAGCAATGGAGTGGATATGATGAAGGCTCCTGGCGGAGGGGGCACCTACATACCAAGGGCGGTGTTTGAAACCAATCCTCAGGCCTACTTTTCAGCGCTGCGCGCTGGGAAGAAAGGGTAGTGAGAAGGTACCAGTAGGAGTGAATGTTAAATTTCTACAATAAAAGATGAATAAAACAAAACTTCTTACCATGTTTTGTTATGGTACAAAAGTTTGTTCTTATGGATTATTTACCTAAGAATCTGTTTTTTTTTTTTTTTTTCTCTCTGGTAATATTTTACCATTGAACCGATTATGGGATTAAGAAGCAAGGGCCCTTAAATTCGCATGAGGGGAGCTGAGTTCAAAATTAACGCGAGATAATTGGAAGTTCCCACTAAAATAAATTACTTTACCCCCAACGACACAGATTTTGACGTGCTAGATCACTGCATCGGATTCATCTTCGATCAAAGCAAGAATCTTTGCGAGGGGATTTTCATTTGCTAACTACATTGTCAGAAAAAGGAAAATCACAACGATATAAAAACTGTGAGAAATATAGTGAGTCTTAGCATTATAACATTTTTAATATCATGGTTCTTGATTTTTCATTTCTTTCTTATAGTAAATACTCATATATATATATATATATATATGTAACCCAGTTTTAACCTATTTAAACCATAGGGTAGCCCTTGTGGCTGCTATAAATTTTTTTAAAGAGTAATTTTTATTTATACACAAATTTTTTTAATAACACTTATATAAAATTTTAATAATTTATCTTTGAGATTTATTTATTTATTATTATATTTATTAAAAATAATTATCTGTTTTATTTAAAAAGACGTGAATAAATTTTAATCAATAAAAATAAAAAAGTGAATAATTAAAATTTTATATAAGTATAGTATGTAAAAGTTATATATAAATAAATCTATACTCCTTTTTTATTTTATCACCATTAAATTTGACTCCATCAAAGAAGAGAAACCACCAATACTCATATGGTTGGTCCCATTTCATACTTCCCAAAGAAGAAGTTCAAACTCATATAGTTGGTCCCATTTCATACTTCCCAAAGAACAAGTTCAAAATTTATAAATTGAGAAATTAAAAAAAAGAAAAAGCTCACTATAGAGACTTTAGGGTATGTTTGCATAAAAGTTAGTAAAGTGAGGAGAAGAAAAGAGAGGGAAAGGGAAAGGGAAAGAGAAGAAGAATTAATATTAATTTTGTTTTAATAGATTTATAAAGAGGATGGAGAGAGAGGAGAAAGATTATATATTTTAATTTAATTAAATAAATTTTAAAAAATTAATTAAAATTTTAAAATTTTATGTATTAAAATAAAAGTTAAAATAAAAATTTTAATTACATTTAAAAAGAAAAAAGAAAAAAGAAAAAATAGAAGCAAATTAAATCTCTCTAAATTCCTCTAAAGTGGAGAAATACTACTCTTTTATCTAAAAAATAAAAATAAATAAGGGATTCAGAGGAATCCGTCACTCCTCCATCTACCTCTCCATCTACCTCTCCGTTTTTCCACCTACTTCACATTTTGTTTGGAACCAGGAAGTTGGAGGGTAAGAGGATAAGAGTAAGGAAGAGGTCTAACCTCTCTGTTGTTTGTTTGGATAACCAGGCCGCCAATCTTTGTAGCCACCATTTTCTTCCTTGCACTGTATCAGTACCGGTCTTCATATCTTCATCCCTATATAAAGATTTAACCTTTCCATTCATTTCTGCAACAAAACCTTTGTCCCAGAAACCCCTTATCCCGTAAAACCCACCGGTACCATGGAAATTGTTGAAGATATTGTAATTGCAGGAGCTGGACTTGCTGGCCTGGCTACAGCCTTGGGACTTCACAGGTACTGTACTTCTTATGCTTACTTTTTTTGATTCATCTAGAGATGAATAAATACTTAATGGTTTTTGGAAGTGTTTCATAGTACAGGCAAGGGATTCGAAGTTTGGTGTTGGAATCATCAGATAGTTTGAGGGCTGCTGGATTTGCAATTCTGACATGGAGCAATGCCTGGAAGGCCCTGGATGCTCTTGGGGTAGGAGACACTCTTCGCCTGAAGCATGAGCGGCTTCAGAGGTAATTTTGTCTCAATGCAGTGGAGTTTGCAAGGTGTTTGATATTTTGTCCAACGGACATGAGAGGACTTGTGCATGCAGGTTACTTGTTCACTCCTTGGTTTCTGGGGAAGTCGTTTCAGAGTTAGCGTTTAAAGGTCATGAAGTTCGTTGTTTGAAGAGAAGATTCTTGATGGAAGCTTTGGAACAGGAACTCCCAAGAGGCACCATTAGGTTTGCCTCTAAAGTTGTCGCTATTGAGGAATCAGATCACTTTAAACTGGTGCATCTAGCTGATGGAACCATCATAAAAACAAAGGTGAATTCCTGAATCTTAATTCTTGTACTTTCCCCAGATGAAAAATACTAAATCCGAATATTATTCTATCTAGTTTCTTAAAGCCTTTTTGATTTGCATATGAAAGGTGCTGATTGGGTGTGACGGAGTTAATTCAGTGGTGGCAAAATGGCTTGGTTTGGACACACCTGTTTTTACAGGAAGGTCAGCTATTAGAGCTTATGCAGATGTCAAAGGTGGTCATGGATTTGGATCAAAATGCCTCCAAATCTTTGGCAATGGGGTTCGAACAGGCTTTCTTCCTTGCGATGACCAAACTGTACATTGGTTCTTAACTTACACTCCCTCTATCCAAGGTAATGATCATTGATTAACCATTCTAATGGGATTTTGGTGGTGAATTCAATAAGCTTTTCATTTCCTAAATCTTTGTGGTTCATCCGTAGATAAAGACATGGAGGAGAACCCAACTAAACTGAAGCAATTTGCATTAAGCAAGATTGGAAATCTGCCTGATCAATTGAAATCCATTGTAGAAAGTACTCAGTTAGATAACATTATAACATCTCCATTGAGATACAGACGTCCATGGGGGTTGTTGTGGGGAAATATCAGTAAGGGTAATGTTTGTGTTGCTGGCGATGCCCTGCACGCCATGACCCCAGAGATTGGCCAAGGTGGATGCTCTGCTCTGGAAGATAGTGTTGTTCTGGCCAGATGTCTCGCTGAGGCCTTATCAAAACCAGGGGATGAAGAATGGAAGAGGATTGAGAAGGGATTGGAAAAGTATGCTAAAGAAAGGAGATGGAGAAGTTTTGAGCTCATTAGCACATCTTATATGGTTGGCACTATACAACAGAGTAGTGGGAAGATAATGAATTTCTTGAGAGGTAAAATTCTGTCCCAATTCCTATTTGGGTTGACGCTTGGGAGAGCTGGCTTTGATTGTGGGAAGCTTATTGCTTAGTTGAAATGAAGCATATCTCTTTTGTTGAATGTTTCTCATGTAATTTCAGACATTTGAATCTTCAGTTTTAGTTTTAAAAATGCATTTTGTAATTGTTTTCTTTAAGTGTTTGTAATAATCGATCCTATAAATAATTTATTTTATTTATTTACTTTGCATTTTCTTATTATTTTTATTATTGTTTATAATAGAGGACCTTTATCCTTTCATAATTATAGGTATATCTAGGCAGCCAATTATGCCAAATAATATTTTCTTACTCCTCTCTTTATCTATAATTCGTAAGAAACCATGAGTAATGGGGCAAATAGTTTGTCAAATGTGTTCTTAAAAATGGTTATGGCAAATCTAAAATTTGAATTTGGGGATTATTTCCTGTCTTTCCAATATTTGGTTTTCCTTGGTCATTATCGGCTTCTGTTCCTGTTATGTCTGGACTTCCAGCTACAGGTTGCCAACTTCCTGCAACGAATGTTCCTACTATTGATGCAATAGAGATAAGCGAATGTCTATTGTTGAAGAATATGTTTGATCCAGAGGTTGGTTCGAATGACTTGACTTTAATGTCTTTTTATGTTTCTTAGAGTCTGAGATTCATGCTTAGCTTGCTTAATTTTTGGACAGACGGAGCCAAATTTTGATTTGGATACTAGAGAAGATGTCCGAAGAAGAATGTTCAAAGTTTGGAAATCTGTAGCATATCACGTAGACAAGCAGGGATGGCAACAAGTCCCACGGTCTCTATCCCTAATAATGATAGGTAACGGGGATTTTTGGCGGATAATTAAAAATGGTTTTTGTTCCATATCAGTAGGAAATGATAATCCTCACTGAGTATTTAGAGTTTTCGTCAACTATTAAATATATAAAATTTAATATTTTTTTTATATATAAAAAACGTAAAAGTTTAAAACAATTTCAATAAGTAAATACATTAGCATATGATGTAATAAAACAATATCTAGTAACCAATTGTAGTAAATACACAATACTATACCCGTGCAATAAGTTCAATAGCAGGTTCATAAATTAAAATGCATGAATGACCACACATGTTCAGTTTAGATTGGGCTATTGAATTGGGTTTGAGAAAACTAAAACTGGAAAAAGAATTAGGCTAGGCAATTTATGTTAAGTTAGGTTAACGGTTGAACGAATAAAAATTAATTGATAATATATTTACAAAAATATATATATAAATAAATATATATATTTTTATTATATATAAATTTTCAAAGGTCTTCTTAAAGAGAAAATTTCCTATAAAATTTCATGAAAAAAAAATACCTATACCTTTACTTCACAAAAAAAAATATTTTTAAAATCTCTATTCTTGCAACAAGGATTTCTGTAGAGCTTCCCATGTCTCAAAAGAAATTACCATGCCTATAGACAAGTAAGATACCACGTGAAATATTGATACCATATGTTCAATCGCAGAGTTAAGATTTTATGTTAGAATAATGATGCGGAGCACGACTCTTGGGGGACGAAATTGGACGGCTCTTGGGAGATAAGTAGGACATTTTTTTTATTTCTATTTTAAACCACACAAGGGCTGCTATAAATTATTTATTTTATTTTATCGCCATCAAATTTGACTCCATCAAAGAAGAGAACCACCAATGCTCGTATAGTCGATCCTACTTCATCCTCCGCAAAGAACTATAGAGGCTTTGATGCTAGCCACATACACCAGGAAGTACTGACGAAGTTTGAATGTTGATCTTGATTTCAAGCTTACTAGAGAAAATTACTGCATCAACATGGGAATTACTGAATCAAACGGACGAGCTGCCGTAATCTAACAAGCCTGCAATGAGGTACACGTATGAGCTTCCATCATCAAGCCGCTAATCTCTGTAGCCACCATTTTCTTCCTTCCACAGTATCAGTACCGGCCCTCATATCATCATCCCTATATAAAGACTTAACCTTTCCATTCATTTCTGCAACAAAAACTTTGTCCCAGAAACCCCTTATCCCCTTGAACTCACAAGTACCATGGAAATTGTCGAAGATATTGTAATTGCAGGAGCGGGACTTGCTGGCCTAACTACAGCCTTGGGACTTCACAGGTACAGTACCTCTTAAGCTTACTTTTTTTTATTCATCTAGAGATGAATAAATAGTTAATGGTTTTTGCAAGTGTTTCATAAAACAGACTGGGGATTCGAAGTTTGGTGTTGGAATCATCAGATAGTTTGAGGGTTGCTGGGTTTGCATTTCTGACATGGAGCAATGCTTGGAAGGCCCTGGATGCTGTTGGGGTAGGCGACACTCTTCGCCTGAAGCACGAGCGGCTTCAGAGGTGATTTTCTTTTAATGCAGTGGAGTGATTGCAAGGTGTTTGATATTTTGTCCAAGTGACCTGAGAGGACTTGTGAATGCAGGTTCCTTGCTCACTCCTTGGTTTCTGGGGAAGTCACTTCAGAGTTAGCGTTTAAAGGTCATGAAGTTCGTTGTTTGAAGAGAAGATTCTTGATTGAAGCTTTGGAACAGGAACTCCCAAGAGGGACAATTAGGCTCTCCTCTAAAGTCGTTGCTATTGAGGAATCAGGTCACTTTAAACTGGTGCATCTGGCTGATGGAACCATCATAAAAACAAAGGTGAATTCCTGAATCTTAATTCTTGTACTTTCCCAAGATGAAAAAAACTAAATCTAAATATTATTGTGTCTAGTTTCTTAAACTCCTTTCGATTTGCATGTGAAAGGTGCTGATTGGGTGTGATGGAGTTAATTCAGTGGTGGCAAAATGGCTTGGTTTGGACACACCTGTTTTTACAGGAAGGTCAGCTATTAGGGCTTATGCAGATGTCAAAGGTGGTCACGGATTTGAACCACAAGTCTTCCTATTCTTTGGCAATGGGGTTAGAACAGGCTTTGTCCCTTGTGATGACGAAACTGTATATTGGTTCTTAACTTACACTCCCTCTATCCAAGGTAATGATCATTTATCAACCATTCTAATGGGATTTTGGTGGTGAATTCAATATCCTTTTCATTTCCTAAATCTTTATGGTTCATCTGTAGATGAAGACATGGAGGACAACCCAACTAAACTGAAGCAATTTGCATTAAGCAAGATTGGAAATCTGCCTGATCAATTGAAATCCATTGTAGAAAGCACTGAGTTAGACAACATTATTACATCTCCATTGAGATTCAGACGTCCATGGGAGCTGCTGTGGGGAAATATCAGTAAGGGTAATGTTTGTGTTGCCGGAGATGCCCTACACCCCATGACCCCAGACATTGCCCAAGGTGGATGCTCTGCTCTGGAAGATGGTGTCGTTCTGGCCAGATGTCTCGCTGAGGCCTTATCAAAGCCAGGGGATGAAGAATGGAAGAGGATTGAAAAGGGGTTGGAAAAGTATGCTAAAGAAAGGAGATGGAGAAGTTTTGAGCTCATTAGCACAGCTTATACAGTTGGCATGATACAACAGAGCAGTGGGAAGATAATGAATTTCTTGAGAGATAAAATTCTTGCCAAATTCTTAGTTGGGTTGACGTTTGGGAGAGCTGGTTTTGATTGCGGTAAGCTCAGTGTTTAGTTGAGTTAAAATGAAGCATATCTCTTGGTTGAATGTTTATCATGTAATTTCAGACATTTGAAACTTTATTTTTAGTTCTAAGAACGCATTTTATAATTGTTTTCTTTTAGTTTTTGTAATAAGTGAAGTGCTGTTTACTGTTTATCTTTTTTTTTTTGGTTTCCCGCCCAATATCCGGGGTTTTACCCTGATTACTCCGGACTCAACCAGCTGTGACGTACCAGAATGGTGAGTAGATCTTCCAACAAAGACTGTTGCGTACACGATGTTTCGATCAGTTTACTGTTTATCTTGCAATTCTATATGTAATGAATCGATCTTTTAAATAATTCTAGTTCTTTATTTTGCCTTTTCTTATTGTTCTTATTATTGTGTATAATAGACGAACTTTTATCTTTCCATGGTCATAGATGTATTAAAGAGTATTTGTTTTGATTTTTGGTAAACAACTATCAATTATTAACTCTCTTCCTATACAAATCAGATAATTTAGATTATAAATAATAATAATTATCAAATCTATTAGTTATTAGTTACATTTAAACTGATAATCTAAACACCCTTAAGGCGATCAATTATGCCGAATGTCTAATTACTTATCTATCTACATTTTCTTTCTTTCTTTCTGTCCCTCACATGATGATATAATAAGAGATGGCCATTCTTTCCTAAATTCTTCTTTATTTATTCAGAATTTAATTTTAACATCTACATATTGAAGACCCAAACTCTTAAATGTTACACAAATTACATATAATAGTGCAAGTAATTTATCAATTCTCTTAAAAGTGATTATGGCTAATTTAAAGTTTGAATTTGAGGATTATTTCCTATCTTTCCGATAGTGGCTTTTCCTTGGACAATTTCTTCCCTCCCACTTAAAAAAAAAAAAAAAAAATCTTCTTTACAAGATAATAAAATTTTTTTACCAAAAAAATAGA
>BPVZ01000064.1:972563-983206 GCA_020521535.1 Rubroshorea leprosula | reverse complement strand
TGTTAAGGGTTTTTTTTTTTTTTTCTTCTGCTAAAGGAAGAGAGGACTAGGAGAGGAGAATAGAGGAGAGAAACTCAAAATGAAACTAATGGAGGTGTGCAGAACATTGACCCAACTAGAGAGGAGAAGTTGTTCTACAACTGAATTTTTTCATTAGACTTTGCTGCAGTATATAGCAGAAACTACAACAAGAAATAGTTCTTTTCTTTTACCTAATATTCACCTAATATGTGACAACAATTTCATACATCCATGAAACAAGGGAGAGCCATAATTTTACAACTAAAGCTTTGACAAAATGTAGAAGTTTGCTGCCATTTCTTGCAGCTTTGACATCACAGCTCCAAGCAAGATTAAGGCTCATCGCATGAATTATATTGAAGAAAGGAGAAAAATCTTGCCTTTTGTTTTCCTTCGAAACATTTGTCAAGGTTGATACATCATGCTTATGGTATATTCCTACAATTCTACATTGCAGCTATACTGGCGTACAGCAGGATGACAAACTATTTCTATGCCTATTACATTCTCAGGACTCTCACTGGCATGGTTGGTGATGGCAGCATGATTTGCCTTCCTCTTGCATATCTGGTAGGTACCTACTCTTCATTCTCTTCCAATAATACATCGTCTAGAACAAATAAACTGGTTTTGACTTGTATATATTTGCTACTGGCTTGAAAAAAAAAAATTTGTTTGCTGAAGTTAGTATTTCCTTTTCAGGCAGACAACCTTCCTGATAGGCAGCGAGCATCTGCATTTGGAATTCTTTCAGGTGTAGGCTCAGCCTCATTTGTCTGTGGAACCTTAGCAGTTCGCTTCCTCTCCACCTCTTCCACATTTCAGGTTTATCCCTTCGTTACCCAGCTCAACCAAATGCTCCTTAATATCAAGTTCTGAGTTTGATTCTCTTGATAAATGCTTTCAGGTAGCTGCATTTGTATCAATGCTTGCCGTGGTATACATGAGAATTTTCCTAGAGGAAAGCATGCCTAATGATGCTGATGGTTTGACACGGCCAATCCTAAAGGAAGGACCAGATGTCATTCAAAACAATAGCGATGAGCCCAGTAAGATAGTGGTATTCAGGAAAATTCCATCTGTGAAGGATTTTATTTGCTTTCTGCGGTCTAGGTAGCTACATTATCAATTATCTAAAAGGATTAAACTTTGTGTCTTTGTCATGTTATCATTGTTTGAAATGGCTAATAAAGTTTGAAATTCCAGTTCCTCATTTTCACAAGCAGCAGTTGTTGCCTTCTTCAACAGCCTAGCAGAAGGTGGGATGATGGCTTCAATGAATGTATGTCTCTCCCAATTTTAAGGCACTTGAGATAAGATCTTTATTCTCTTAAAGAATGAAATATTTATGATTGAAAAAAAAAAAAAAAAAAAAAAAAGGGGGGGCAAAAGCCTTTTAGGCCTTCCAAGAAACGGCAGTTATATGTAATGATTTCCTATCATGCATGCAGTACTTTTTGAAGGCACGTTTTCACTTTAACAAGAACCAGTATGCTGATCTTATGCTAATTTCTGGGGTTCTAGGCGCTGTTTCACTGGTATAAGCTATTACTGCCAACCTTTTTTACTTCACAATTTCTTCAAGTTTTAGCATCTTAAGTCTCCAAATGCTTGTGAATTCTACTTAATCCTGCAGTTGCTTCTCATGCCAATGTTGGCACCTCGTATAGGAGAGGGGAAGTTGTTGTCAACAGGACTCTTAGTTTCCTGTATAAATGTAAGTGTTCTAGTGTTTCCCTCTAAAAAGTTCTCTTTGTTTTTTCCACGCAAAGCTTTCCAGATTATATTTTATATCAGAATCTATCAAAGGAAAACTGTTGATGCATTTTACCTGGTGTGGTCCAGGGGTTGCTTTGCAGCATATCTTGGTCAGCTTGGGTAATTTCTTCGTAAAAGCTCACAAGCTCTTGGTATATCATGCAGATGTTCTTGTATTATTTTCATCCATCTAAATACTCTGGTATTTGCTTCATTTTCCATGTAGGTTCCTTATGCAGCTACTGTATTTTCAATGCTGATGGTCCTTGCATCACCATGTGTAAGTTTTCCACTTTCATCTCCTAGACACTTAATTTCTTTGGTGTTTTGAAGGACAAGAATTATTTTTTGACATAGTTTTCTGATTTACACAGTTACGCAGCATTGCATCAAAACAGGTTGGTCCCAGAGAACAGGTAATTTCAGCAACCATTTTCTTCCCTTATGCTGTTTTGGTTGCCAAGCATCACTACTGTTTGTCCTTCTCAATTTAACCAGTTCAACTGGAATTTATCCCATGCATATCTAATATCAGGGTAAGGCTCAAGGATGCATCTCAGGCATAAGTTCCCTCGCCAACATAATTTCTCCATTGATTTTCAGTCCTCTAACTGGTAAGTCAACTCTTATGCTTCTTCCTCTTCTCTTGGCCTCTTCTATTGAAAGATATCAACTAATAATGACCTCTCCTGACTGTCCATCCAGCTCTCTTCTTGTCTGAGAATGCTCCCTTTTACTTCCCTGGCTTTAGTATCATGTGTATTGGATTGGCATCGGTATGAACTTCCACAAAACTCAGCTGATCTTTCCTTCCTCAATTGTACTTCATTAGCTATTGGAGTTAAAATGACATTTCCTTTCCAGATGATTTCATTCATTCAGAGTCTGATGATAAAAAGTGTTACCTTGACTCCAAGCACCAAAATCAACAGCAACTGCCTTGACGCCTAATTTCAAAGGGTTTCGCCATGCTTTCAATGCAGAGCAGGCAACTGGACAGTGGCACTTGCATGTTGTTCACTGGCAAAAGAAAATGATGAAAGCCTAATAAGTTTCGCAAATTAGATGAGATTAATCCCTAATACAAGGTTCTATTATATTAGCAAGAGGATCATAAATCATCTAGGTTTTATTTTAGAAGAAAAATTAACAGCTGTAATATATTTCCATCTCCTAAGCATTTGTAAATAGCTTCTGTAAAATGATATCTTTACTGGTATGCAATTTGACAATCTATGGCCTTGCATTGTAAATTACAAAGTTTTTATAATTTTAGTCCTTTTTGACTTGCAAAAACTGATATGGTTATAATATGATGATTTGTTATTATATAATTAATTCTTTTTATTTAGAGGTTTGCTTGTTATATTATATGCATTCACTCTTAAGTGATATTTTACATTTACTTAATATCACATTATAACCGTAAACTTACAATCCAGCGTAGCATTGTAACTATGGCATTGTCATTTCATTTATGTTTTGGTTTAAAAATAAGAAAATTGGATTTTTCAGCCGATCTCCTTTCCGATGATTGTGAGCCAAACTATGTTCCTAGACAATGTTGCAAAATAGAGGGTGGAGTTACATAAAATATGTTACTAATTGCTTTAGACACCTTCAAAGACTTCAAAACCACAATAATATAATAAAAGCTAAAAATGCTAAATTAAATGTAGCATTCTAAGGTAATTATCCTAAAACAGAATAAATAAATAAAAAAAACAACATACCACAAAAATAAATTTGCTGACAGCAAACTGTGTGAAATTGTAAACAATAATTTTAACTATATAATCCATAATTATTAAACTAATTACTTACTAACTACTCAATTGTTAAAACCAAAAGTGAATCTAAGAATTGATTAAAGTGAGGAATCTTGTGAAATTAAATCCTAATCTAGAAATTAAAGTTAAAAAGACTGTAAATTTGGTAGTTGTCAAAAAATGAAGAAGAGAAGGCAGAAAGCATTCAAGCTATTTACATAAACAAATAATAAAGATGAATCTATAAAAGATAAAAACACTAACCAAATCAATGAGGAGACCCACTTATAAAGTTAAATTACTTTCAAGTCCTTAAAAATTAACGTAAGTTGTAATTTTTAAAGAAAAATATGAATAAGGATGGAAAAAACTAAACTAAAACTATGAACAATAGTGGGTCTTGCATTCTAATCTAGAAATCACACTGAAATTTGGAAGAAAAAGTTTGAAAATTGAAGATGCATTCGTGCTGGGTGATTTGTCTATAAGACCGGCCGTGTGTCTGTGTGTGTTGAATAGATTTTTTCATCTCTGCTGGACAGTTTCCCCCAGAACTCTCACTTTTGCTTCAATGAAACCCGCTGTAGAGGGCCACATCTGGGAGCATTTTCCCCTGTCCGGTAACTGGCCGATACTCTCAAATAAATCTCCAATAAAATCTAGATAATCTTTCTTAAAATCTCTTCACAATCCCTTAATTAGATTAAATTTAACCACTTAAAAATCTTACCTTAGTTGGACTCTAACCTCTCTATTATATCCCATTCAATCTAAAACTCAAGCTACCTATAATCTCAACTCAACCCATCATTACAAATGTATGCCAATTAATCCTAAAGCACACACGTGACCTTTATTTTAGGTGTGAACAGATAGTATCTTTAATGCATTGCAATTTGACAATCTATGCTCTGGCATTGTAAATTTCAAAATTGTTTATAGTTCTAGCCCTTTCTAGTTACTGGCTATTGAAATGGCCAAGTTTTTAACATGGACATATCCGGTGAAAACTACATGCTAGATTTTTCTGCTTGTAGCCAAGGTAAAACCAGCTTTTCACCGAAATTGATCTCAGGACGAAATGATCAGATCGAATCTTTTCCAAATCACATGTTGCATGTAATTTCAAATGTTTCTAGAATCCCCAATTTGTGACAATCATCTTGCAAGGTTTCAGATTCAAATCCATCCTCCTTGGTGTTTGTGTTTGTACATGTTAACATGGTCAATAGCTTCAATTTAAATGACCTTATAATATATATGTGCATTCATGAAAGCAATTGTATGTGCACTTGGCATTTTCCATACCTTTCGTCTCTGATCTTTCTCTTACCTTCATGGCTATGGCAGAACTGAAAGTTGTCCCTGACAACAGAAAAAAGAGGATAATAATGCTCCGGTTCATGGCACATGGCCATCTCAATCCTTTCATGGCGTTAGCAAGAAAGCTAGTCCAACGAGAAAATTGCACCATCACCATTGTCAATACCCCTCTCGACATCCAAAAACTCAAATCCTCATTTCTTTACCATTCCGAAGCTAACATGTCTTTTGCCGAAGTTCCCTTCAATACCGCAGAGTATGGCATCCGGAGGATACAGAGAACACAGAAAAACCCCCCCATGAACTCTTTGTCCGTTTCTTTGAAGCATCTGCAAATCTCGAGGCCCCCTTCAGGAAGCTTGTAATTGACGTTACAGAGAAAGAAGGTCCACCACTGGCTTGTATCATCTCCGACATGTTTCGCGGGTGGACAACCAGGGTTGCCGACGAGCTCGGAATCTTTCTCTCTGTTTTCATAGCAGGGTCTGGCTATGGTATGGGGTTCACTTTTCTCTTTCACTGAACATAAGCCAAATTGAGAGTGGGGAAGAGTTCTCACTTCTTGATTTTACTGAGGCCTTGAGACTTCACCAGATCCAACTAGGGAGGGATCTCAAGTATGTAGACGATGCAGTCTCTTTCTTCTCTCCTCGGAAGCGGCAGTTCTTGTTCTGTTTGAGCTCTGATGCAATTCTGTTGAACGGCATAGAGGAATTGGATAAAATGGGGGCAGCATATTTTCACCGGAGAATGGGAGGGAGGCCTGTGTACATGATTGGACCTGTTTGTTCTTTCCCCAAGAAAGAAGTTTCAAGTGATTTTTCTGCATGGCTGGATCTTCACCCACCAAGGTCGGTTCTTTATGTTTGTTTTGGATCACAATTGACCATCTTACCTTCACAGATGAGAGAATTGGCAAAGGGTTCGAAGGAAAGTGGTGTGGCATTTATATGGGTCATCAGGCCACCTTTTGGATTCAGTGCGACCGCAGAATTCGATCCAGAATGGTTACCCGATGATGCGAGGATCGAATCAGGAAAAGAAACCACGGGATTTGGTTTATAGATGGGCTCCCCAGGTGGAGATTCTTTCTCATGAATCAACAGGTGGGTTCCTTAGCCACTGTGGCTGGAACTCAGTACTGGAAAGTTTGGGTAAAGGGGTTCCTATCATTGGCTGGCCTCTGGTGGCAGAGCAGTCTTCAACTCCCAGTTCCTGGAAACGGAAATGGGTGTTTGCTTAGAAATGGCTCGAGGGATCGAGTCGGCAACGGTTGGCTCTGCTCATGTTGCAAGAATAATCAGGACGGTGATGGGCCGAACAGATATGGGGTTGGAGATGAGTAGAAGGGAAGGAGAAATTCAAAAGAAAATGGAAGGGGCATTCCAACAAAGAGATGGTCTTAAGGGATCTTCTGTTTCTGCCATGGACGACTTCCTCAGCACAGTTAAGTAATACCAACAAAAAACATCAGAACAACAAAGTACCTTGGCCTAGGCACACACAGAGTGAATAAACATCAGAACAACATAACTACATGAATAATGGAGAGAGAAATTTATTTCCCAAAAAAAGAAAGGAGAGAGAAATTTAAGATATGTAATAAAATACGCAGTCAGACAGCAAAATCTTCAAAAAAAACCAGTCCATTTGTAATATGTAACTTAAGCCTTATATTTATGCACAAACAATTCCTAAAGTTGCTTATTGGCCAAAGCGTTGCCACAAAATCAATCAACTACAGGAATCCTCAGGTGCAGATGCAACTTCTCCATCATCTGAAGAAGCATCACTGTCAGCATTGAACGACGACAGTATAAGCTCTAGAAGTTCTCGACCTGCAGATGAGTTCTCTCCATTTTCTTCTAGGTTACTTCTCCGCCTTTGCAGTGAAACTAACTGCAACATCAGGTCCTCCGGTGAAGCCACTCGGAACATCCAGCCCCTGGGCCTAGCCTTTGGTTTGAACTGGACACACTGCAAAAATTAGTGATCATTAGTAGAACCATCATAACTTATGCAGTAACTTATTTAACATTATCACTGGCTTCATTGACATTATTAACATCATCATCCATATCACAATCATCCTCATCTCAATCTTCATCATCACTAGCATGAATGGTGTCATCGCTGCTGCTACCACCTCTAACATCCTCCATTCATCATCATAATCATCCATGTAACCATCATCATAGTCATCATGATACACATTGTCGTCGTCATCATCATCTTTGTTATCAAAATTTTCATCCTCATCCTCATTATAAAAATACACATCATCATTATCTTCGTCATTGCTGTCTAGTTTTTTTCACAAAAAGAAAACGGAAAAACAACTAAAGCTAAACCCAGCTGAAAACCATAATAGTTTCGCTCATTCAGAAAGTCTCAGACTAAATCCCTTAACCCTTTTCTTAGAAGAGAGATTCTAAAATCAAAATAAAGAGTAAAATTAAAAAAACAAATCCAAAGGACAAAATTTACAGCAAAGGAGCTGATCTTACTCTGTTTTACCAAGTGTAAAAATCAATTAACAAACATAAATGAGGACTTTATCAGCTGAATATTGGTCTAATACTAATTACAAGGGATAGAAGGGGGAGGTATAAAGAGTGTGGATAATTTCCAGCTCAGTTTCAAAAATGTACTTCCATGAAGAAATACTTATTTGATATTTTAAATCACCTTCAGAACTCAACTATACATCAATGCCCTCAAATAGCATTGTAGTAAGAAAATTCAGATTTGTTTTCTATATAGCTGATAGTAAAAACGCATACCTGTTCAATGTTTTCAGGAAGAGGGGCTCTCTCTTCAGCCTTTGGAGTCCATATCTTGATGTCAGTCTCAATGCCGCTGCTTGCAAGCACTGTGGTGTGAGGATGAGACTCAATGCAGTTCACAACATGCTTATCTGCTTCTATAACACGAATGAGCTCTCCACCTTTCTTCCTCCATATGAATATCCTGCCACAGTCGGACCCACTAACCACATACTCACACCTAGGCCCAAAGAAGCTCACACCTTTCACTGTCTCAAAATTTCTGTGCCCCTTATAGACTTGGGGGATAGATTTTTCATCTGCTTCCATGGCTGATGAGGATGCAGATGATTCACTGTGTCCCTTTTCACTTGCTTCACTATGTGGGGACAATGGAGATGATGGAACTGGATTAGGCCCCAGTCCCATGTCTTTTGTAAACAGATAGATGCACTCATCATTGTATGACACAAGAAGCTCACTTTGATCTGAGAAAGCCAAACCTGTTATTCCAACTTGTTCATCACCAATCAAATGTACAGGGCAAAAGCAATCTGTAGGTTGACCAAAATCAGTTGAACCATTCCACTTGTATTTACGAATATCATAAAGACGAGTGTACTCGTCTGACCCAGCAACAGCAAAGAGATTTGGGTTCCTTGGATCAATTGCAATAGCATTTAGATGAATAAATGGCATGTAACCCCTCCTGCTATCATCAAGTGGTCGGCAAGTGAAAAGTTCTGTAGCAGCTGCTGTTCTGAGATCAATCTGAAAAACATCAGTGTCAGTGCCACATGGTTATGTGATTCAGCAATTCATTGGAGGAAACATTTGGGCACAGCATGGCAAAAGTAGAATGAAAATACTCTTCCATTAGATACAGTCTTTGACTGTGACTCAACCAGCCTTTTGATTTAATAATTAGGTAGATGGTAAGCAGGAAACAGAAGAGCAACGCTCCAATCAATGAACAACACAGCAAGATTCAAAATTTCTAAGCATTACCATCTACAATTAAACAAGATTCTAACTAATTGGCACAGAACAATTAAAGTCATTATGCAGGTATGGATCCTCATAGGTGGAGACCTGGAAGAGCAGCATTTTGCTCGAGGACAGCACTTGAATCTTGAATCAACACTCACGTTTGTCAGCCCAAGACTATTATAACTGCCCCTAAAATTACTCATAGGTACAAAATCATTTAGTCTTCTTGAATATCAGGAATGCAATCAAATCCTCCCTTCCTCAGCTAAAGAATATAAGGAATGAACAATTATTGGCAAGTAAACACATACTAAGCCATCTTCACAACAAATTTGAAGTAATGAGATGGTAGAAATATAAAATGAAAACTAAAAAACAAAGAATCAATAGATTTCCATTGTCTCCATCACAAACTATTCAGGCATTTTCAGGAATTTAAGGAAATGACAATTACTAGAAAAGCTATACATACAACTTACGTGCTGCACTAATCCATCTTCCCCACAAGTATAAAATATATATGGGCTTCCTGGTTCAATAGCCAACTTATGAGCTCGTCCATGGTGTTTGGCTAGCAATTTAGTGTTCACATCACGTTCCAAAATTTGTGCATGTCGAACCTACAATTGAGCAAGGTTCAAGAATTAAAACACTTTAATTCACAATGTAGGCAGTTAGGCACAACTGCACATGATAGAGCTTGCTACCAAAACAGAAAAAAAAAAAAAAAGGATTGCTTATGGCATTCTCCTACATTGGATGAATAGTGAAAGAAAACGTCCAAAAGAGAGCTTCAATCATCTGATTCACACAGAAAGATTTTAACTAAAACAAGATATCCCAGTACATTAACTTGAGAATAACCTTGCACTGATCTAGGAACTTACCTGTCCATCTGCAGCACAAGTAACAATGCTGCGATCATCCGAGTAAGGCATTATTTTTGCTTGGAAAACATTATTGTTATGACCTGAATGGAATGAAAGCTTAACTTTCCCAGTTTCCCAATCCCATAATATAACCCGCCTATCATCGGAGCCTGACACCAGAATATCACCATCAGCATTGAAGCTTACTGTATTCACACAACCTCTGTGTTTGTCCAGTTTCCTGAAAAGGTCAAGTCGGAGAAGAAGATCCTGGGAAATCAAGTTTAGACTAATCAGAACCGAATTGCAAACTATCTACAACAACACAATTTCATCATTTTATAATTGATTTGTTGAATTTAAGTGATTCACATCCCAATGAATCAAAAAGATGTAATGGGTTCTTCCTATCACTTGAACACCCAAGGCACATAAAAAAATGGCAGAGCTAACGGTGATCAAGAAATCTTAAAAAAAAAAAAAAAAAAGCTTTGAAAAAAGTTTAGATCAAAGGCTAAATAAATACAAAAATAGATTAAAAAAATCATCTCACATTGATCATAAATATGGTAAAGGAAAAACAGGATCTTAACAGAAAAAGGGAAACTGAATTCCAGAAAGATGAAGAAAGTGAAAATTTCAGGGGGTAAAAGAAAACACCTCGGAGGCGGCGAGGCGGAGAGCGAAATTCCTGGTGGAGAGATGGCCGACCTCCCGTTGCCAAAGGTTCACCACCGCCTTGTCCAGGTTGTTTCTCGGCCTCTTTTTCATCGTTCCAGGTGGGGGGTCACTCAGTGAGTCGGGGCGAGTTAGAGAATCCGCTTCTCAGTTCCTGAGAGAAGAGAACCCAACAGAAAAGGGCAAAGCTTTCTCCTTTGTATAGCTGTGCTGAGCACACGTTGAGCGATCCTGTGCACGGTGGTGATGGATGTTCATTACAGTGTAACTCTCTCTCCTAATCCTGTTTACCCTGATGTATTAGCCTTTAATCATAGGGCATTAGTATCTTCTCTGTTCCTGGACCATCCATCTTTTTTTTTTTTCTTTAACCTAAGATTTGATTTTAAAAAGCATAAAAGTGTTCTTGTAAAACAAGCCTCACTACATATTATAAATTGTCTTTCAATAATTTATATTTTGTAAGAATT
>BPVZ01000064.1:962435-972463 GCA_020521535.1 Rubroshorea leprosula | reverse complement strand
ATTATGTCCTTTTCCTGATGTCTCTAGAGGGGAGGACAACCCTGTAAAGGACATAAAAATGATTCCCATTCCTATGAAAATAGAACCACTTGATGGCTAAAAACATGGGTTGGAAATTGCTTATGTCCCAATGTCTTCATATGATGACAAGTTTAGAAGGATAGAAGCAAAAATCATGGTTGAAATTTTGAAATCGCATCACAGTTCTAAGAACAGTTTTCCCATCAATATAAACTTTATTGGAACCGGCAGCATGTTCTGACTTTGAAATGGGGTAACCTCCCCCACCCTCTAAACTTTCATTTACCCCAAATATATATACATATATATATATATATATTTACAAATAAGAGGGATTATATACACAACAGAAAATCTACACCCAGTGAAGTATAGAGAAGATAATTAATTATACAATTTAAATTTATAGGCCATTTTATATGTTCAAAATCCTTTCCATGTTACAACAAAGCCTGTGCATTGATGGAGAGACAGCATGCAGGTAGTACTAGAAATTGTCAGCCACCTTTGGACAAAAATGCTTCTTCATACCTATCCATTCCTGTGATTCAATTTCAGCATATATGATGAAACAAGAATACTTCTCAATTCACAGCAGTTTCTCAAAACCATGGCATCCACCATATGTACATCTTTCCAAGATTCTTGTGTGAGACGGCTTCTGCAATCAAGCGACGAGCTTGACCTTCAACTGCTAGGGGCAAAGATGGTGCTGCTCCAACACCAACTACCACCCCTTGCAACCTTGCCTCAATATTATTGATGGCTCGCTGCAGAAGTCAAAAAAAAAAAAAAAAGGCTATAGATTAAAAACTTGTTTTAAACCATTTAACAAACTCAACCTCCTTAATGTTTCCTGTTTATAAAGGATGGTAAGACAGGAATTGTTAGCATAGGAGAAGATTCAAACCTGTGCATGCGGGTTCTGAACTTCTACCCCACTAGATTTGTGAGATTTTGTCCACTCTACGAGAGGATCATGAATGAAAGTTTCAAGAACACTCATTAAAGTTTCCCTGTGTGTCCTCAGCACTGTAAGTGTGATCTCACAAACCCTCAAAAAGATGCCCTCATATCCAGTAATGCCCAATCCATCAATCATGTTCTGTGGAATCCATCAAAGAGATACCATGAGAATAAAAACCCAGGTTGCGTGAAGTTTGTATTTTCAAGAAGTAAACAATCACTGAAGTTGTTTGCAGGAATAATAATGTGATGATCATGATTTAACAACTCCAAAGAATTGAAATAGATAGCTAGGACTTGAATTTGTTCAATCAGGAATACTGCAGAATTATTGTACACATCAGTAGTCTCAAAAATAGCAGCTGATAGAGAAGGGCAACTAAAAGTGTACATATCCATGGCTTTTCTCACCTGGGTTAGCCTGAAAGGCACTAGCTCTGGCTTCTCCAACTGCAGGCCCTTGTCAAATAAGCAGCTGAAGTCAACATGAACACAGTCACCGGTGGTCGAATCAAAAAGAATGTTCTCCCCATGTCTGTCACCCAACCCCACAATATGACCAACCATGGACCAAACTGCAGTAGTGTGAGCATAAGCAACACGAGCTCTAAACCAAGCAGCTGGCTCAGAAAAAGTGGTCAAGAACCATTTGTGGAAAACTGGTGGGAACATTGGAAGAATCTTGGTCTTCAGCATCTCATCTTCAGGCATTTTACCTTGACATTGATCATAAATCCGTTTAATTTGTGGATTTGTCTTCTGCCTATCAAATTTGCCACATCTGATGTATGTGTCTTGAAGTATGTGCCGGAGTCCACGTGTATGGGGCACCCACTCCACCATACCACAGTCCTCTGTTAGAGGAATCACAGCAAAGGTACGGATATAGAGCTTCCTTCGACGGCTTTCAGGGTATTTGGACAATAAGCGGTTGATCATTGCAGTGAACTCCATCATACGGGCATCTTTCCTGAGATCATCTTTGGGTTTGCAGAGGAATGGACGTTCAATGCCATCACTGCCCAATAAAACAATCTGAAAATACAATAAAGGGGCATTATTGTTACTAAGGTGATGTGTTGTCGTTATGTAGACTATTATGAAAAGGACATGGATTAGAAATCATAGTTCAATGAAAAGATGCACTGAAGATATATTAATACAGAAAACTAGGAACTTAAAAAATTACCTAACTCACAAAACTTATCTAGCATATTTTCTAATGGGATTAGTGCTTATCCACCTTACCTCTTAAAAAGTAGGATGGAAATTACTCTAAAACTACATCATGTCAATAAAGCACCACAAGGAGAGACCAAAAAGAGTCAAATTAATGCTTTAAAAATAGGGTATTTTAGTCGTTTTCAATGGAAGTTTATTGAATCAACATAATTTGGGAGCAATTTTCCTCCTAATTTTTGGAGGTAACATAGATAGGCACTATTCCCTTTTCCAATTCATGTCAAATAAAAATGGGAAAAAATGAGCAACAGGAATTGCAACTTGTGCAATAATATTTCCATCTAGAAGCCCTTCTTGTAAATGGGAGTGCCTGCATAAAATTTTAGAAGCCATATGCAGGCCCAAGATAACTAGTTAATCCTGGCATGAATATAATCATGCTAAAGTATAAAGAAGAGAAATAAATCAATAGAAAACAAATTTAAGATTTTTTTTCTTTTTTTTGTTTTCAAAACCAGTAACTTAGAACTACATACTTTCTTGGGCCGCTGAAGAGAAGAAAGAATCTCAGCTTCATCAGCTATTCCAGATATTGTTGGGAGATCTGCACCAGAAAAGACATCAGACGAAAGTGGCCCGGTGAGATTGGGATCATATGTTGGCAGACTGACAGTAAGAGACTGTTGAATTGGCATGATAATTCCCAGAGGCATCATCCTTTTTAATGCACTGAATTCAGTTGAGATATTAATAGTCTTTGCTTTTGCCTGGCCTGAATGAAAACACAACTTGATAAGATGATCAACAAGACTAGCAAACTGAACAAACAAATTGTTGCCACTATGTTCTTGGCTGAATCCCTTTCCTGCAGCACGAATGATTTCTGCAGCAGCTGCCCGCCTGGAGGGAACAGTGGATTTTGAAACTGCTGCCATGATCCATAATGCTTGTTGTGGATATTGCCTCAGAACAGAGGTAATGATATGTTTGACCATCTGAACAATTTCTTCATTTTGGTGGCAGATTCTAGAAACCAACTGAGGCAATACTGTTAACCACTGATAAGTAGGCAAATCCTTCAAACAGCCTCTCATGATACTTACTACCTGTCAAGAGTAGGAAAAATATTATTTATGTACTGAGAAAAAAAGAAAGAGGAAGTAATATTTATTATAAGAAAATGTTCATTTGGAGGCATTACCCTCCCATTAACATTTTTCAAATCCTTGTTGGAGGTGGAGGCACTTCGCTGATAAAAGCTCCCAAAGTCAAACCACAGGGTTAATAATCTTGGAAGTGCTTGGAAAAGGTTTTTGTGACCCCTATGAAGCCCTTTTGCATAATATATTAGCACATCAGGAAGATAAAACCACCAACATTTATCGGTATTTGGATTCAAAGGAGCAACACAGGCAGAATTTGAAAGACGTATCTTTGAACCTACTTCAAAATTCTCGTCTTGACGTTTTCTGGCATCAACAAGCACCTCATCACAATACTTTGCCACATAGAAGTATCCTTTCTCCGACTTGGGCTGCAGTTCCCTGACCCTGGAATAAAGACTCAACACATCTTCTTTCTGCTTCTGACCAGTGTAATGAATCCACCTAGAATATAAGAGGAGGGTTTTAGCTATATCTCGATTCTCATTCAAAGCTTGGGTATCACCAAGTAGAGGTTGCGGATTCAGTGGAACAAGAGAAAGGCTAGTAATAGATGATAGTGCAGCAGAGCCAACAACTTCCACAGGCATGTTCAGGAGACATTGCTGCAATTCTGCAATGGCACCATCAGAACGCCTGGTACTCCAAAGAAGCCTAGCCTTTTCCATGTGAACATTAGGTGCACCAGAAGCCTGGGCTTCTAGAATTGCTCTGTTTGCTGTTTCATAGTGACCTGCCAAACGGCAGAGCTTTGCATATTGAAGCCAGCAATTCCCAACTTGAGCACCATGCCTGCTAGCACCAAATACTAGTCTCCTAAAGGCCAACAATGGCTCCCTAGCCCAGAGTGATGGTTGGGTAAATCTAAGTCGATTTTCCCAGTTCTCTGTAACTTTAGTGAAACCCTGATCACCCAGATGAAATGATTTCTCCAAGAAGGAATCATCACCAAGAAGTGTATGGAAGTCCTCAAGCTCTGTAAGCAAGTGAAGTTTTACAATAAAAGGATAAGCCCGAGTGTAAGAATCCATGCCAGCAGCAGCCAGAGGAGCAATGAGAGCTTGTTTGGACATTGCAATTTTCTCAGCAACAGAGAACAGATCCTTCTTCATCATTGCCTGCAGAATCTTTGCAACATCCATATCAAAAGAGGCATTACTTTCAGAGCTACTACAAAGTAAGCCATCTTCATCTGCTCCATTAAGGTATTCGTCCATTAAATCCCACCTGCCAAGCCTCCATGCTGCCTGCACTCCTTGCATGCACCATGTTTTCTTGTATTTAGGTATCCTAGAAATCAAACCATCCACATGGGTAACCATGGCCTGAAGATGGCACATGTTTAGCAAACAGTTAAGAACATCTGAATGCCTCTGAACTGATGTGGGCTCCATCTGCAAAGCCTGTTCACAAGCTGTTAAAACTTCTGCCCAGTTTCCTGCCTTTTTGTTTATAAGGAGCTGATCTTGTAAACTCAATGATTTACGTAAGCATGCCAAACCTGATAGTCCATCAGGTTCATCCAGAAAGCTGTATATTTCCATTAGGTATGAGATATCTTCATCCTCAAATATGCCACTCCTCTCAGCTGCAGGGTTGAAGGAACCAGACTTACCACGAACATGAGACTCAAAGTACATTAAAGACCTAGCATAGGCTTGACACCTGAAGGAAGCCCTAGCAAGGGTAACATTTGGAATTGCACTTAAAAGTTCCGAAACATATTTACATTGTACAAGAAGTTGATCTTGATTTGGAAAGGAATTCAGGTTTGGATCCTTTGACTTTGACAACTGTTGCTTAGAAGCTGATGCTTGGAAAGACTGAGAGAGAGCCAGCTCTTGTTCAACATCATCCATCCACTGGCCAAGATTATCCAGAAGAGTAAACACAGCTTGAATACAAACCTCACCCTGTCCACCACTTAATCCATGAACTGCAACCCCACTGTTCTCTGATGCTGCAGCATCAAGAACTGATAGGATTTCCTCTGTAATACCATGGCGTGCCTCCACAGTGCCATGGCAGACAGCATGGAGAACTAAATATGGCAGGAGATATATCGCTGTTTGCATATCATGACGAACTATACCTCGACAAGCGTTAAAAATATCAGCACGGGATCCAGTTGCATGGGCAGTTAGTTTTCTTATCCAAGAGAAAATCCACCTTCTGAATGACATGGAAGGCTGGTAAATTGGTCCAGAGGATGCAGAATCAGCTACATTTGGAAGCTGAAATCGAGAGGTCAAGCAAGGTGCTATTATCTCTTTGACATAGTTAGAGAACCTATCCCATAATTTCTGACCCCTCGCATTCATCTCACTGCTGCTAACAGGACTCTTGATCCCGGATGTAGTAGCTTTTAAAGGCTCTTTATCCTTCACCCCCAGTGAATTATAACCAGCAACATTCTCATCAAGTGATGCCTCACAGCCAGCAATCTTTAGGAGCTCCTGTATGGCCAAAGCAGCAGAGTCTTGAATGATTGTATCTGATGCAGCCCTAAAAGCCCTGGCAAGGTGCTTGTGGATCAACTCAAAAATAAGGTCATCATCTGAACATTGAATTTTAAAGCAATTGCACGCAACTCCTCTCACTTTTGCAGGATCAACTGCACCAAGTGCACCAAGGCAATCAGCACACACTAACTTGAGTTTCTGTCCTACCACAGTTCTTGATTCTTCTGCACACCCTCTGAGTAAAGATGTGATCAAAGAGCTCAGGATATCCATGTCTGGACCAGCTTCACCAGTTACCAGAGTTGCAACATCCTCCCTGCTCAGTGTCAGCAACTTGCTCAATTCACTTGCTACCATATATCTAACATTCAAGTTCTCATTATTCAAACCGTCAACAACATCTCGCAATTGATCCTTCAAGTTCGTTGATCCACGAGCTTCTTGTATTGCTTTGTTCACTTCCACTAACGCAGGAACGTTGGGCATTAGAGGAAACTCATGAATGTGCTCCTTCAGGATAATCCTGTTCGTTAACACTAGGTCTTCTAATATTCTAACCACCTTATTCAAATGCATTGGGGTATTTTCCTTGTCTCTCTCCAGCAATGGTATAAGAGCAGCAAAAACTTGTGAAATTACATGTTTAGTGCTAGATGGTGAAACCTTTGCCAGCTGTTCAATGAAAAAATGCAAAACAGAGAGACCCTCCAATTGGAGTGATTCCTTACTGATGGCATGCATGAGAAGCACCATTAATTTTGGCACATAAGTACTTAAGTGTGAACCCATCATTTTAATAAGCATCTCAATGCGTCCCAAAGCTTGCTTCTGCAGAAAAAAATCATCTGAATGCAACATCTTTCTGTCAATACTGTTAAGGAGGCCAACAAAATGATTCCTCAAGAAGGCTGGAAGATCTTCAGCATCAGTCAGAACCCTGGCAACTTTTTTTATCATCTGTGGAACTCGATCTAACCTATATGCAGAAATCATTTAAATCAAATGACAACGGTAAGCAGACTGGTTAATAATACTAAGACACGTGGAGTGTCATATTATCCAAAATATTAGCAACTGGGTGCTTAATCCAAAATTTAGAAAGCAAATAAGGCCAATAAGATCATTAATCAAAATTGAGTTCAGAGCTTAACAAAAGGTTTGATTTATGCAGAGAATTTAAATTCACTCATGCACATTTGAACATCCACCTGATCCTCAAAAGGAACTCATTTCAAATGAAGGAATGCATATAGATTAGATGAATGAAAGAAAAACGATACAAACGCCTAATTTTGGTATTATATAATCATATTCACTGAATACTTGTTAGCTGGCACACAGCTTTTACCTTTGGTTTATTTCTATTAAATCGACCCCATCAATGAAGCAAATAAGTTCATCTAAAAGTGCAGGCAATGCAGCTGCAAAGATTTCTTGGTTGTTAGAACCAATCTTTGCATGATAAAACTGTAACGCAGAGACTAAGTCCTGTTCATTTGCTTGATGGAGAGCATAAGCAAGCACTTTAGGTAGCCAGTTTACTATCAGAGACACCAATTCAAGTTTCAAACATTTGGTCAACTCATACAAGTTGTCAACAGCTTGAACATTATCCTGCTGAGACACCACAAGCTTCGGAAGAACAACAGGAACCATTTTTTTAAGCAATTCTTCAGTTTCAATACCGAGAACTGCCTCTGCAAACTCTTTGGTCATATTAGGACGTCTTGCAAGATTCAAACATAGATAATCAAACAGCTCATTGCGAATATGAACAGATTTAGAAAGCAAGAGTTCAAATCCCCCTTTAAAATGGAAGTAGCAGGATCTGTGTATTAACCTTGATGCATTCATTCTAACTGTCATGTGTGGATTGTCAAGCTGATCAACCAACAAGATCAAAGAAAATGAGAAAAGCTGGCCATAAACATCAACTGCCATCATGACTTCTGATGTAGATTCCATAAGAGTCTCAATCATCTGGGGATCTTCAGCTGCTTCCAGAGCGTGTTTAATTATATCCAAGAACTTTTCTTCATTGCCTTTATGTGAAACATCACCATCTGAAAATAAACAACTCAAAATAGGATCCTGAAGGAAGAAAGCAATTTGAGTGCAGAATGCTTCTCTTATAGCCTTGTTTCTGTTAAGTAGAAGAAAATCAATGCATTTAACCCATTCAGATCTCATTCTAAGCAGAACATCTTTCGTACCATGTAAAAGGATCCTTCGAATAACTTCCACACAGGCAAGTTGAGCCTCTTCCAAAGACTCATCATAAAGAAGCTTAAAATATAGAGAGTGAAGAAAGACAAAATCACAATTGAGACCAGTTTCTATGCTCTGTGCTTCAGGAAGCTGCATGATTTTAGAATGTTGCTCATGATTGGATACGATGCTTCTGTCACACTTTGAACACCAGAATCCTTTATGCAAACGATCTAATATCTCAATTGTACTCTCGTCTTCAACATTTAAATAGAATTTGCAAGCACTTCTATCTTGACCATCAACACCATCATAAGATCCACAAAGACATGATAAAAAGCCAAGAGAGAAAGGTATGACTTTTTTAATTTTTTCATGCTCATCTTTCCCCCAGAGCCTGAAAATTAAAAGAGAAAAGAAAAATAACACCTTTAGTACTTAGTAGTCTTCATGACAGATGGGCAAAAAGGCAAAGAGAATATTAAAAAAGCTAAATTAGAAACCTCCCATTAATGGAGGAAAGCTGAACCCATTAGACAGACTGATTATTAAAATTCACTTGTCTCCAAAAGTCCAAATGAAATTGTTCACATAATGATTATAGCATTATCTGTTCATGTCTGTGCCATTTTTTCATCAGCCTTAGCATGTATCATATTGTTTACTTCTACTAATCACAGATGAATGGTCACAAGATCCACTAGTAGTATACCAATACCTACCATTCACCATAGCAAATTGTCCTTGTATGACATAATGAAAAAAACCAATTTTAGCCATATGGACCACAAATATCAATCACAAAATTCCCAAGCCTAAAGACTTTGAAAATTGAGATTATACAGTTTTAACCTCCCAATTAGACTGTCAAAAGAACAAATTCAAGCAAGCGTATACGAACATCAGGATACAATGAAGAAACATGTTTCATTTCTCACTTACTCAAGCCTTTTGAAGACATGATTTAGTGCATAAAGACCAGACCAGAAGACCATTACTGGCATGGAAAGAATAGCTTCAATTCTAACTTCCTCAACTTCATCCTGAACAGCGAAATCCAAGACTTCAAAACCAGTTCCAGCACTAAAGCTTGGACCAAGCTTCAACAAAATTTTAATGGAGGCACATTTTGCTTTCCATGCAGGATGAGGTTTGTGGACCACTAGACTATGGGTCCATGGAAGCTTTAACACCACATTTATAAGATCCACATTTTCAACTTCATTCTTGAACAGCTTATTCTCATTACCTAAATGAGAATAAATTATTGAGTAAGTCCTTAAGCAGTAGAAAATATGGTAAAGGTAAGGCAAACAAACTTTTAAACATACAAGTTTTTGTAGGGGATTAGTAGCTTCCTTCTTCAAGGAAAATTAATAGAACCATAGAACTTATTAGAAGAAAATCGTATTTCTTTCATTAAGAATTAAAATCATAGAACCATCTAATAAAACTTTTTTCGGTTGGGGGAGTGCATAGTAGAGTGCTTGTCTATTGTGTTGTCAACTGTAGCTGCACTATCACATGAAGTTTGAGATCAGGTTTAGTTAAAAGTTCCCTTTCTTTAAATTTCACTTTCAGGTAGATTAACTGAGGCTGACCCATACAGAATATTCTTTTTCTCTGTGTGTGTGTTACTTGGTTCAATCTCTCTTTATGTTCTCCAAATATATATATACATATATATTGGGATAGTGTTTTGCAGGTCATCCTCCTAAATTTGTTTTGAAGGACATGTCTTAAAACTCATCTTTTAATTCATATTTTCAAAAACCAACTGTTGAATTGAAAGTTCTATTCATATAGATAATACATGTAAATTTTCATATTGGTCTAGTAGGTCTTATTAATTCGTTGATTGCACAACATTTAACACTGTTAAATCTATGTCAAAAAATAAAGTTTCTTTGATCAAAGTGTTACATGTGTTAGATGAATTCCATGCATGATCTATATATATAAAACTTTCAATCCAACAGTTAGTTCTTGAAAATATTAATCCAAATGTGAGTTTCTAGACAGGTCC
>BPVZ01000064.1:945505-962335 GCA_020521535.1 Rubroshorea leprosula | reverse complement strand
ATGATAAAAAGTGAATAAATCTCAACCATTGACAGTAAAAAGATGAACAGCCAAGATTTTGTGTAAGTGTGTGATGAGAAACTTGTGTGTAAGTGGATCCTAACTCATATATATATATATATATATATATAAATGAAGAATTGAGACCCAGGTAATACATTCCAAGTACCAGATGAAGGTTTGGTGAAACTTCCAACAAAGGATAGACTAACTTACCTTCTATAACCAATATGCTATGAATTCCTTCCAGATAGATGGAAATATCAAGAGCAATTGAACTTCCTGCCTTTGCCTATGTGATATAACTATAAATTAATGATCAGAAATCCAAGAAATATGCACTTGAACAAGAAAATCTAAATATTCATATATACCTGCTCACATATCCAGGGAATCCATGAGACCATCTGCTTAAAGATGAACTGTGACATATGGATCTGTGGATATCTACAGAAGGCAATGCAAAGCATGCTAAGAGCGGTAAGCGCAACATCTGGTCTTAATGAATTAGGTTTGGTAATAGGATTCAGAAGCTCAACAAATGAAAGAAGTGATTTATACATAGAGTCTGCATATCCTTCTTCTCTTTCATAAGTAACAAAATGAGTTACCCCTGGACCATTCGCATTAGAAACTAAAATTTGTCCATCTACCTTTTGGCGTTTGTTACTGAAAGTATCTATATCATGATTATGCCTTTTTTCTCCAACCTTCAAGATTTCAATTGATTTATCACCCAATGTTGATAAGTCCAAAACATTATGAGCTGTTGTCCCTCCATCAAAACGATCAGGACCAAGAATGCAAAGAGCTACTCGAAAGCAATCAATCAATGAAATGCAAGGCTCAGGACAACTAAGTGTGTGTATGAGAGATTCTGGATTCCAGATGTGAGGAGGGCACATTTTTACAATTCGTATGTATGCACTGCACAGTGCAGCCTGCAAATGAATATGGTCTTAAGTTACATAGCAGACAAAAGTACACACCGAATGCAATCAATTAAGCATGCCTAAATAGAAAGAGGTAGTTGGGAGGGAGGGCAAATTAACCTTAAGCTTCATGCTTTTGGTTCTCCAAATTGACCGATGAAAAGCATCAACTAAATGTTTAGCTGTTAGCCTAACAACATCATCAGAACAGCTAGTGTACAGTATTGCAAGGCAACCACCCATGGAGGAATCATAAGCCATATTCCTGAAAATCAAGCATGAAAGAAATAAGGATAAAAAAGCTATTTGAAGACTTTGTTACAGGTTCTCATCTAGACAAAAGGATAGCCACCACCAACCATGAGAGAGGAGAAAAAAAGAAGAGGAAAATGATGGCACAGTACTAAAATTGCATTACTATACTGAATAATTCTTGCACCATATTTCAAAAAGAACTTAAATACTCCTGAAACCAGAAGAATAAGAAACATATCAGATTCAAGCACATGCAGTCACACAATGCCTGACCTCAAGGCTAATCGGATAGCCTAAAACATACTCTTGGCCTCTAAAATCTCACTTTTGCATGACAAGAGGCAGAAATGTGCTTTCTTTCTATGAATAATTCATGGATATGTATTTTTCTTTTCTTTTCTTTTTTTTTCAATTTAGTTAGCAACCAATATTAGAACTATAACTTTTTACAATACTGCATGAAGGAGCACAGAATTTTAACAGCATAAGTTCTGAGCATCATATGTTAATTTCTTAATCATAGTTTTGATTACCCTAATTTTTTTATACCTCCAGCATCCTTGGGGTTTCTCAGTTTCTAACGCTTTTCCATAGTTATAAGTTATATACACTTATCTACAAAGTCATATGCATCGGAAGACAAACCTGAATACAGGAAGCCCTTTGTCTTCAGATTCACTTAATATGGTGGCTATTGACAGGATTAAATTCTCATGAGGAACAATGCAGCAGGTTATTGCTGATCCAATGATGCTTGCAAAGTCAAAACATGCCTTCCAAAAGATTTAAATTATCAGACACTGTAAGAAAAGGATATTAGGAATACTATAATTAAACTAAATAAACCCAAACAAACAAATTGCATCCATGAAAAATACAATTAAAAAAAATAACTCACCATATGCAAATCCGCATCTCCGTAACATAAAAAGGAGCAAGCAGCAAAAACAAATGATGTACTGATGAGACCTTCAACATACAGTGTGCCTTCAGTTAAGCACTTAGTAAGAAGTTTGATCACCCAAGTCGAGAAAGATTGCCACCTGTTTTTGCCTGATAGATTGACTAGCATACCAGAGCCATTGGCAGGTCTATTACTTGCTGGCAGATCACACAGACGAGCAGAATCATCCAAAATTCCAGAAAAGGACTTTTGAAAACACTTTAAAGTCAATACAGTGGATTCTGTAATTCTTGAACTTTCTGCAGAGCTTGATGCTATATACAAAACATCTGGACAAATAAAAAGGAATACCAGTTTTGCTCTGTGAATTTATTTTTAAAAAGTTACAAAAGATATTTTAACATGAAATTAACATAAAAAATAAACCCTAGTGAATGAAGGGCTTTTCTTTCCTGCTCTCAATGCACAAGTTTTTGGCCTATACAGTCCACCAAACAAACCAACATTCCACACCTCCCCACAAAAACAGATAATCTAAACTACTAAATAACTGGAAACCACAAATGAAAATGTGAAAAACCATATTAATAAGAATATAAAATCATCACAGAGTTCTCTCCTCCTTACCTTCAATGGCCACCATGGCATCAATGAAAAATGTACGGAATGCCTCTTGTGATCCACTACGAAGTAAGGACAAAAGGGATCCAACAGTGTCAAAAATCACTCCATGTCGAGAGCTGAAATATGATGCATTGTTCTTTCAATTATACCATCAGGGTAAAAATTATAAAATCCAAAACAAACATGGTTGGAGGACAAAATTAAGTGAATAAAAAAGCCATCGTAAAATGATGCTTGCATAGCTATGAATGGCATGTGCTGCTAGAAGCTTCTTTTATACATAAAAACATACATATATATATATGGACCACAACCATTTCACATGATCACAGAAGGTGGAAACTGATCATAATAAAAGAAATATTATTAAATTTCTAGTAGCCAGTCTTATTTGCTCCTGCATAACCTATCTAAAGCCAATGTAGATAAGCAGAACCACTAAAATAACAATGGAAAACTCCTTTATTTCACCCTTTTGGCTCAGTTCATCCATTATGAGCATCTCAAAATACCAAAGGACCAAGAATAGCATGATCATTTGTTCTTTTCTGAATTTAATACCATTTATCCAAAAGATATGAAAGGTCATTGTTACTCCATTTACAAATAAGAGAACACAAATATCATCTGACCAAACCTAGCAACATTTATATTTACAGAAAGAAATTTGCAATTTGAATCCTATGTTACTCGAGAATCATCAGAAAGCTGAAGAAAATACAAAAGGACAACAAAACAAAGAGTCAAAATCAACTAAAAAAAAATAAAAAAGAAACTAAATCAATCAGCAAACACACACCGGAAAGCGGGTTCCGCAAAGAAAGGCAATATCCGACCAACAACTGGTAAAATAGAGCTTGCCCGTCCACGGTAAAAAACTCCCGGATAATTCTTTGAAATGTGGGAGATGAGCCTCAACACAGCTATCACTTCTCTCTCATTGGCTGCAAGAAAATGAACAATTTCATATTTACATACTCTACACAAACCTCCATCACTCCCTTTTTTTCATATTGAAACAAAACCCAGTATCTTGAATCCTGAAATCTTTAATTCTATAACACCAAATAAGAAACAACAGCTAAAATCTTACTCTTTTAGTTTCTTGAACTCTGTCTTCCAAGTAAACAAGCAAAAATGTGGAGAAAACTAGTTTTTTAGGAGAAAGATGAAGCACCTGAAGAAGGAACAACGTAGGCTTGGAGTAGATTGGGGAGAACAGCACGGAATCGGTTCTCCAGAGCGTCATCATCACCGCTGTTGGGTGGCGTCGATGATGATGCCGCTATGCGTTCTCGAAGTTCGCGTACCAAGCTAGACAGATTGTTACTGTTACCATTACCCTCCATTGCAATCGCATTTGCCCTTCCTTCCTTTCCGTCACCTTCACCTGTCGCCGAGTCTCCCTCTCCCTCCCAAGCTCGGTACTTTCTTTGATTCCCTCACCAGTCCTGTATACTGTCTAGTGTCAAAAAAGAGGGAAAATTAAAAGGTAGAGACAGCCCTTGGACATGTTAAGGGACAACTACGAAACCGAAGGGAAAAGTTCAAATAAGCCCTGAAACTTTTCCAGATTATTAATTGAGCTCTCGTAGTTTCTTTTTAGAACATTAACTCCATAACTGCTTTGTTTATGCAGATCTCATTTCTATTTTTTAATGTGACATTATCAAAATTCTCTGTGAGGAAGAAATCTTGTATTTTAGAGTTAACATGTTCAAAGAAAAATAAACCCTTTGATTGAAATTTTGAAATTAATAAATACCAAATTAATATTTTTTAAAAAAGTCCAAATTATCTTAAGGTTTGTAAACACAAAAATAATTAAAATTTTGTTTGATAATATTTTACATATTTTTTTTCTTAAATACTAACTTATTAATGTAAATTTATCATTTTTAATTAATTTTGTATTTACTTTTATTAATTTAAATTAAAATTTTAAAGATAATAAAAATATTAAAAAAAACCCTATAACCATAATGCTATACGGTACAGATAACAAAATCTGAGTGACACAGGTGACCTATGCAATTAGATCTTCTGCAACAACTAAAAAACTATTAGGACTTAATTTCCCATAGTGAAGAAGTTTAACCTTACAATAAACCCTACCTTGAGTCATCTTTCTTCAATTTTTGTAATTGCAGGAGAAAGAGGGAAAATGTTGAAGTTCCTATCGAAGGTACGGCTCGAGTTCAATGCGCTGGACCCTCGACTAGCATCATGCATGGAGTTTTTGGCCCAATGCAACGCGCGCAAAGCCAAAGAATCAAACCCAGCGTGTCAGGTCCAGGTGAAGCGCCGGACCGACGATGAACCGCCGAAGATCACCGTGACCTTTGTCAACGGAGTGGAAGAAGTTTTCGATGCCACATCAACTCCTGCTCAGACGATAAGGAACATGATTCTCGAGAAGGGTCAGCTCCTTGAAACCGAACAAATGTTCCGTGAGGCTGGAGAGAAGTGGCCGGTGATTATCCCTGAGGAGGAGCTTGACCAACTGGCTCAGGGCACCAAGGTTTGTGCTTTCATCAGTCTAATAGTTTCTGGGTCGTTTCTGCATTGCGGTTACTTTGGTTTTGGCATTTCGTCAAACAGTAATAGTGGGCGATTATTCACTAATTATAGGTTGTGTCATTGATCTTTCATAGATGGGTTTGGGTCTGTTTTCCTGATTCCAAGCTCTCCTGAGTTGCTGTCACGTACAATCGTTAGCATTGTGTTGGTTTCCACTGATCCTGCTTCATTCTCTGTTTTATTTCTCTGGGTTTGAGCTCTTACAATCTCTGGATCTGTCATTCAACTTGAGTCTCTTTTCTGCAGGTTGATGAATTATGAATAGAGAAGGCCAATCTCTGTTAAAGCTAATTGCAGGCATAAATTAAATAAGCATCAAAACAAATTTCATTCTGATCTCAAGATAAAAGTATAATTTTAGGACAATTCTCCATTGCCTAAGGGGTCTTCTGACTGTTTCTTTGATAGAAAGATGGAAATGAGGAAAAATGATAAGCTGAATTATGAATTTCATAGAATGGATTTTAGAGTTGGTTTTTCGCGTTATCTTGTGCTCCTTCGAATGCTTCTGTTTGCAATAATTTACAAGCAAACTTTGCTCGAAAACTTTATGAAAATGTATGCTACTGCTTTATCCTATAAGCCTGTCACAATTTATGTTTCCTTTGGATCTCCATGGCCTTATATTATTTCTCCTTTTTATTCTTTTTCAGCCTAGGAAAGCAGAAGAAAAGAAGCAGTGAAGCCTCCCATCTGATCCATTGATTTGCTCATTAACAGTGTCAATGACTACCAGACCGTGAGGCTTGAACAGCTTAATGGAACCTTCACTTTTGTGAGAGAATACATATGTTAACACTGTTTCAAACCTGATTTTTGCTGCTAGAATGAATGTTTTCATTGACCATAATTTTGCAGTATATCTATGGTGCCTGTCAGCCAGTTTACGATTATGCAATAAAAATAGCTGTGATTACAGATTCTGTTGATGTTTTTGGCTATGTTCGACAATATATTTAGTGCAGTGAGAATAAGCGCCTAAACAATAAATCTAGACATATTAATGCACGGAGATATTGCGAGTACTGGAACTCGTGGGTCGATTTCAGTGAAATTTGTGCTCCTCCCTGATGATGATCACCTGGAGTTTCAGGTGCCCAAGTAGACGGATGTCTAGTAGAGGTAATGTCTAAATATTCTTAAAAATTTTCCTAGCAGCAGCCTTAGCTTCACGTTCACTAGCGATCTGTTTTGTGAATCATCCTCGCCGAGATATCCATCCTGCAGATGCTGTTCGTCCAAGGTCACAAGGGAGCCATGGCGGACGACGTCTTCATATTCCATGTTCTTGAAATCCCGTTCTCTTCGTTCTTCAATCCCTCTTTCTTCGAACCTCCACTCTTCATAATAAAGGTAACACTTCTCTGAAACCCCTACTTAGTCCTACACTGGGAGGCAGTAACATCTGCATTCTACAACATCTGAATCTCTAATTTTCCTGGTCTCCTCTTCTTCTGACTGCTGAATCTCAATCACCAAAGGCACCGACAAAGCCTCAATGACAGACTGATTGAACAGAGTATCCTAAATTCTGTCGAAGTATGTTCTGACATGAAATGATGAAGCAAGAACTTTAACTATATCAGTGTCTTAACCAAACAAAGCAGAGTTCCGTCCAGAAAATAGATCAAAATCTTGGTGATGTGTGTGAGGAACTCACTTTTGGTATCTCTCTCCACTTTACTGTCAAAGAGTAGATTCCATACAATGCAAAACCAAACCTAACCAGAGAATTCTGTGCAGCTTTTCGAACCCCATAAACGAAATATTGAACCCTTTTGCGTAACAGTAAATTCGTCTCTATAAAGAACACAGTCATCCTATTTCCACATCCGGCAACCAATCTAGCGCAAATCAGAACCAGAATCATCATCACCAACCATTTCCATAACTTGAGTTTCGGATCCATACAACTTTTTGTTTTAAAGAAGGAATCAGAAGAGAACGGACCGAAGCAGAACCAAAACTCATTCATTGAAGCAACGTCATGGTATTGAAATTTGCCTTTCTGTATTTCTCAGGTAAGTCTTCATCTGCTAATGGGTCGTCTTCATCCTCATCTGCAACCTTATTCCCCAACAACCCGGATTGTGCAATCAGGCCGGATTTGATCAATTCTACCTCCTCCGGTTGTGGGTCTATTAGCCTGGACATGGTCTTAGTTTGACCGAGCAAATTTCGATGTGCATCTTAAAACCTCATTATGTTGCTGCTGAACTTCTGAAAGGCGAGATTGTGATTGTGATTGTGATTAGGATGAAATTCAAAACTCGGATATATCGCTGCTATTTCTGAGTGTTCTCAGTCCCTATATTTTCTCCAAATTATTTGGGTGGAAGTGGCGGAGGTGGGTTGGTTAGGATTGGGTTCTTCGCTGATGTTAGAAAACCCACGATCACATCTTAGGGCTTTTGGGGTTGCCGGGATTGGTACCGACCATATTGGGCGGATGGCAGTCATGATGGGAGCTCTTCATGGCTGGCTTGAAGGTTGCCTCTGGTGACCCTTGTGTGCTTGTATGAGCCATGGGATATATGGGTTGAACATTTGTAGCTCAATTTAATTTCGCTTTGACTATATTTCCTTATTTTAGGAATACACCATATGTCACCTTAGAACGTAGAGATTTGAACAAATTCTTTAGATAGAAAAAGGATTCATTTTTGACACGCACGGGGATATACTATACCCAAAATATTTTCAGAAATATTGTTATTTTTGTTGGTGGTCTTTTGGGTGAAATGCTATTTTTGGTGTTTGGAATCAGAGAAATTGAAAAATGGGTATCCGGGAAAAATTTCACATTCTTGGCAGAGGCATGGTGCAGCCCATAAGTCGAAGGGTTCAGAATACTTGTGAACGGGGGAATGTTAGTCGTTTGGGAGGAGAATCTACCGTTGACTTTCGGTTTTAATTTCGAGATTGCCATTTCTCTTTGCTGTTATTTCAATGTTGCCATTGATTCGGAAGAAAAATATTTCACCTTTGAAAGGGTAAAGGGGTTTTTATGGTAATGTGAATGAACTGCGGCATGCAACGTGCTGGATAACAAGGTGGTTTTTTTTTTTTTTTTTTCAAATGTTGGGGGAGTAAGCGAAAACAAAATTAAACTTAAATAATGTAATGATAATTTCTTTTACTTTTAGTACAGCATATGAGTAAATTAAATAAATAAATTACATTCTTGCAATGTTTTTTGATAAAAGATGAATTTTTTTGTCCAGACATTATTGTATTCTAGTGTCAACAACAACAAACTATTGGTTCATAATCGGCGAAACATGCAGATCAGTCCTTTTGGAACATGGGATCCGCATAATGTTAACTGCATCTGCATCTGCATCTGCATCATAACAATGATACTGTGCTCGATACACAGCTCACAAATATTCACTATCATGAAATTAAATATAGTTTATAAAGGAAAAATCTGATTGATTAATAGTATAGCCGCGCCAATAACGTGAAGTTTAAGCTCATTTTTAGACCACTCTCCCTTGCTACATTGATATAACAATGCAAAAGGAAATGGTTAAAAAATGGAGACTGACACCAAATTATGAAACGAGAACAAAATAGAGAAAGTTAATCCTAGTCATTTTATACTGTACATTGGAGGTGAAAATGGTGACTATCTTCAGGTTATGAATCAAGATTACTTCTATATCCCACTACTTTAATGGTGGCCTCTTCTAAGGACAGAGAAAAATCCAGATGTTTTCTCTTTACGCCGATCCTCACCTTCATCTCCCACCTGTTGGACGAACAACCATCAAGCATCAATTCAACTTTATATATTATCAAGAGCAAAGGATGACTGAAGAGAGTGTTTCGAAAAGTAAGAGAACACAAGTAGCTGCATTATCAATAAAATACAGAGACAACTAAAGTAGCAGGAATACTTTGTACATTAATAAATTATACTTATGTAGTGATGATAAAAGCATACCTCCTTAGCAATTTGCTGCAAGATCTCTATGATTTCAGAAAAATCAGGTCTTGGTGTTGGGTCTTGTTGCCAGCATCTCTCAAGTAATTCGGCAAGCTTGGGATTAATGTTCTTGGGGATAGTGGGCCGTAGACCCTGAATCAGTTTAATGAAAAGAGCAATGACTTATACGTCAAATTGGATGTTTTAAAATGTTTCTAGTTTTTCCCATTGGGTTTTCATTCATGTGCTAGAGGAGTTTGAAGAGGGGCCACAGCTAAACAATCAAAAGCCATGACTTATTTGACAGATTAAAAACCTGAAGAGAATATACATTATTTGACAGATTAAAAGTCTGAAGAGCTTCACATATTACCTAATTCGTTTCTTAGGAGAAAATTTTGTTATCGAGCATCACACTTATATCTACTTGAATGGATGTCATACCTTCTGAACCACTCCAACGGCTGCTTGTAATGGGGTTAAGTACTCATATGGAAGCTGGCAAGGCCAAAATATGAAAATATGATCAATGGAAGTCACTAAAGAACTTAACACCCCAATGCATGTATTCTTGCATTTTCATTGAGAAATAGTAATGAAGGAAAGATCAGGGGAAACAATACCTTTCCAGTTAGCAGCTCCCATAACACAATTCCAAAACTGAAAACATCTGCCTTGTGATCATATGGCTTGTGTTCTATTACCTTCAGTGCAAAAGAACTGTTGTAAGAAAATAACCAGATGAATGACAATTTAGGGGATGAATACCAATGATCATTATTCAAACTGGTGTGCTAATTGACCAAACTCAAGGTCAAGAAAATAAATTACACAATAAAGTGATTAAACCATAATACCCCTTCTAGTGATGAGATATATTTGAGGACAATAAAACAAATCTAGAATGTTGATTTGTGCTGCTTCTTTGGAGGAAAATGATCTGAATTTATGGTTAAAAAGAAGTTGAGCAACAAAAAAGAATATTTAAGTATGCTGGCAAGTGGCAACTTGTAACACCAGGCCAGGAAAATCTAGTTAAGTTACTTAACTAGAATGCAAATGACATTCACTAGAGAATTTAAGATCTAACCATCCCTTCATTAAAGATATTGGTATGCAGGGAACAGTTCTAACAGCCATATAAATCAAGAGCGCACCTCAGGAGCCATCCACCTATATGTCCCAGTTTCAGCTGTCATTACTCCAGATTGAGCTTTCACTCTAGCAACCCCAAAATCAGCAACCTTAACAATCTGTAGTGCAAGCAATGTGACGGAACTTTTTGAGAGAGAAATGGAACAAGATAAATAAAAGAAAAATAATTCATTATATCATAAAGCATAATCTTACATGGAGTCATGGAGAAATAATTTATTAGACATTTAAATCACAGAAAAAAAAAGGGCAGTAGTATCCGTATTTTTTACATTATATCAATAGAAATTTCTATAGTTTCATCAAATTATGGAAAACAAATGAAAAGAAAACTTGCACAATAATCAAATTGTAAAACTATAAAAAACCATTTACACAACTTCAGATGCAAGTATGAAATAGGAGTTTGATCAGAAATCAGCATACAATAAAAGATGACTTCTTCATTTTAAGAATTTTGTGCTCAATGCAAAAGAGAAATGGTGTTTATTTAACAAATAAAGAAATAAGCGCGAGGTTCAGACAGTCAAAAGTATGTAATAAAGAAGGCATCATACTTCATTTTCATCCATCAGAAGATTTGCAGCCTTCAAATCCCTATGGATTATATTACTTTGGTGCAAGTAGTTCATTCCTTTGGAAATATCTATTGCAACTTTAAGTAGGGTTGGGAGCTTAAACACACCCCTCTGTTTGTGTAGGTAGTCATATACACTTCCACCATACATGTATTCTGCAAGGGTTAAAGAGGGGAAGTAGAAAAGAAAACAATGAGAGGAAAAAAAAAAAAATGATCAACTGGAATCACATTTTATTAAGTTAGTGACGATTATTGTAATTAACCTGTTACAATGCACAAAGTTGGAGGCTTGGTACATGCACCAATAAATTGCACCACATTCTTATGTCGAACTTTCCTGCAAAGTTTGGAAGAAAATTATAATGGTTATGGAACTGGCAACAAATTTCACAACACAAGAAAAGAGTAAATATTGTTTTTGTCTGATTTATATTATAGTTTTGAGTTGACACATGAATTTAAAAAGATGGATATGGGCAACATGCATTAGATTTCTTCATATTAAGACAAAATAATTTTTCAAGCACTGTATGTTAATTGTTTTATTAGTTTAATTACATTTCTTATACAAACCTCATGATAAAGACTTCCTGGGCAAACTCTTTCTCCATTTCAGAATTTATGCGCTCAGGCTTGAGGACCTTAATAGCCACATCCTGACTACAGTAAACTCCTTTATAGCTGAACCAGTTACCGATGAAAGTTAGTGTAGCATATAGAAAATTGAGAAGAATAGACACAAAAAGAAGGTTAACATACAGATCTCCATATGATCCAGATGCAACTTTTTTCTCAAACTTCAGGTGTTTCATATCAATTTCCCAGACATCTGTCCCATCATTAGGTATTGCCACATGATTAGGGTCAAATTGGACCCCAATATCCTCATGGTCACTATTAGGAGATAATGAATATTGCTTTGGCCAAGATTGCTTCTGCACAACATAATCCATTCAAAATGAATTGAATAATCTGTAATATAAATTCTAACTTCTCCAGAAATGTTTAGAATTTAGAGCTAATAATCAATTAGGATTTGAGCTATTAATATGCAACCTAAATAAACAAAAATTGATATATGCTTTATTTCACCAAATGAGATCACTAATGCTATACCAATATAACAATTAACTTCTTCATAGCTGAAACAATTATCATGGTGGAATGTTGATAAAAAATTATCCTAGTAGAACTCATGCCAGCAAATTTGACACTTTGAACTTGGTGGAAAATAAGTCCCTTGGCTGGACAGAAATTATTAAGAGATAATACGTGGATGGCATTCAAGAGTTTCAGACTTAAGACTGGAATTAGAAGCAAGGAGTTACCTCAATTTTTAAAACTTCCTTTTCTAATGCAATTCTAAGCTGCTCTGTTACCTGAAAATTTCAAACCAAAAGTCCATCAACCAGGAATAAATGTCGTACAAAAATTTAACCATGAGAGAAGTAATGAACAACTTGTATTAAATAACCAAAGGCAATGGGTCTTATTTTTAATATTACCAAAGGATCACTATTTTACTGTAGCTATATAATTAAAAGATGAAAAAGAAAAATACCTCATATGGCCAACCATCAACAACAAAAACATCTAAGGAGTAACCATCAAATGTGGAAAAAGCATGTGCTTCCTGGATGTTTAGACCAATGTCAGCAAGTAATGCAGTCAACTGCAAACATTGGATGAGAGTTAGCTGGCAGAGCGTGAAGCAACATGATACAAATGAGAGAAGTAATAACTGTCAAAAAGAATCATAAATTCCAGGAGCAAGCTCAAGATCACACCAAAAGAAAAGAAAGAAATATACAAATGGACTTAGTACTATGGTGATTATATAAATTATTCTTCTAAGTTTGATAAGCAAGCCTAAAATATTACCTGACTAAGAAGTTTAGGTTTGTCATCTGTTGAAACCGTAATCTCATGCATGGGCCTACACCAGTGGCAATTACAAAAGAATGTAAAACATAGACAAACAAACAAACAGAAATATATTGCTTCACTAAACATGACAGACTATCAGAAGATGTACCGAGAGAACATTGTATTGGCATGTACAGAACAATCTCCATCTTTTTCATCTGATTTATTTGCTTCTAGTGCAAGGGCTTCAAGGTTAGGTGATGAGCCAAAGGCAGGTGGTGGGTGTATGCTGACAATTGAAAAGCCAGCGGGAAAGGTCAGTATAGATTTTGCTGCATGAAATCTTGTTTTCTTTAAGCTGTTATATCTACCGTGACTAGAAAAATGTTATAAAAACACACCCTTGTCTGTTAGACTGTGTTAGAGGACTTTGGGCAACTTCTTCACTCACGGAGTCTGAAAGATTAGAAACAGCTAAGTTCCCATCAGAAATTGACTGAACCTACACGAGAAAGTAAAAATCATATTGAATTTGCCACACAAATAGAAATCGAAAACAGAAATAATAGAACCATACTCCAACTTCTAGGTTTCCTGGATACAACCAACTTCTAAGAGTACTTGGAAAATATAAGCTTCCAGTGGTCATGTCACAGGTACTGACACGTGGGACCTAACCACTACAAGTTTCAAGACTGATCAGGCAAGGAAAGCATCACCTGACTGATGGAAATAACAATTCAACAACAGCATTTATATTTCACCAATAAAAAAAAAACAACAACAACATTTAAATGACAGAAGATGAAACGTAATTAATCAAGAGTCTGGATAACGCATGTCAATAATTAAGCAACAAAATAAACTTAATTACCTGCACGAGACGGACTTCAATTGCAGGTCTATTGGCAGGATCATGAGCCAAATGTAGTAATTTCTTGTGCATAAGAACATCTTCTGCCCTCTCCACATTCACATCCAACGCATATCTGCAAATCAAGATCGTATAACATTAAGCAAGGAGGTGCTAAAAAAAATTCTGAAACAGAAAATCAAAAGAAAATCCGAAAAAAATGAAGAAGAATCACTGAATCTGTTAGCAGGAGAAAGTAATACTAGAATTTAATCCAGTGATCAATATCAAAGGAAAATCTCATGCAAACTAAATACATTATTAAATCCAAAAATTCTAACAAAAATTCCAAAACTAATCTGTATAACGCCGATTCAACATCTCGATCAAACAAAGCCTTAAAAAAGTCAAAAAAAAAAAAAAAGAGATTAAACTACATAATCACGCACAACGAGAGAGATACGCGCATAAAAAAAAATGAAGAAGCAGATAGAAAATCATATTTTACGCATTCAACACATCCATGCGCGTGAGGATAAGGAGCGAACGTGTACGGAAAGGTAAAGGTACCTAGCAGGAAGACGATTGAAGTGATTCCAAAGCTCGTCGTCGAAGCCAAAGCAATTGGCCTCTTCATTGTTGGATTTTTTGAGGCGACTCAACACCTCATTGTAAACCTCGAGTTTCTGGCGATGCTGGCGGCTCTGCAACGGGGACGCCGGCTCCTGCGCTCTGCTACCGCAACTCTCGTTATCCTCCATCACCATTGAAAAGGGGAAAGCCGGGGAAGAGAATCTACAATCTCTTGCTTCTGGTTTACGTGAGTTTATACGGAAAATAAAGATTTGAGAAGCCAAAAATTTTATAGGATATAATACATTTTGCGAGGGTTAGGATAACAAGAAGTTTTTTCTCTCTCTCTTTCTACACTATAAGCGGAAATTGGATTTTTAGTTTTTTTTTTTCTTATTAGAGTATGATATTTTGCAGTGTAAATGTAAATTAAAAAATATTAATTATTTCGTAAAATTATTTTACAGGTCGAATTATATGTAATTTATTTTATAAAATTACTTAAATGTCATTAAATTTATTTTTATATTATTTTATTAAAAATATTTAAATAATTTTACAAAATAAATTATAAATAATTTATTTTGTAAAACAGTTTTTAGTAATTAGTAAATGAAAAGTTTAAAAATTTTATTCTTGATAGATATAATAAATTTTAAAATTAATAATTAATAATTTTAATTAATAGTATTTAAATTAATAATTAATATTATTAATTATTAAAAAAAAACTTGTAACTATTACTTTCAAATAGTTATACTTAATTGTTTAAAAAAAAAAAAAAAAAAAAAAGTCTAAAAAATAAACACTCCTGTTTTATTCATATTTTTTTGAGAAGTGACAGAGAATAGAATAGAAGTAATCTCTGAAACTAGACAGCGAGGGGTTTAAATTAAGCTGGCCCGTGCGGGGCCACCGTTCTAGGTGGAGGGAATGTTTGGTGTGGGTAACTGCTAAGGAAGCTAAAAGCTAGTTCAATTTCACTCTCAATATTAAGCTCAATAAACTTACCGAACTTTAATTCAAGTCTGTAAATATATAACGCTAAAAATAAATGAAATTATATTATATGTTGAGTATTTTGTACTAAATTATAAAATATAAATTATTAAATAAGTATATTATATTTATTTTCTTTTTTTTTTTAACAAGGTTACAATTTTGGGGGAATCGAATCCCAACTCTTGAGTTGGGGATGCACCTTATAAATTGGTCTATGATCGTTAGGCCGTGAGGGTCAGGTGTTACTATATTTATTATTAAAAATTATATTTATCTAATAATTAATTTGATACAATTTAAACTAAAAAATAACTTTTTTATATATTATGCATATATGTTGCTTGCAAGGTAAGTAAATCATTTTCTTAGCAAGTTTGATGAAACTCAAGCTCAACCAGTATATATTAAGTTTAATTCAAGTTTAAATATTTCAATATTTAGCTTGATTTGATTTATTTATAGTTTTATTTGTGAATTTATATTCTAAAATTATATTTTTATAAGAAATAATAAATTAAAGGCACGTTTAATAACATTGTGGCTCCTAAATGATTTTATTTATTTAGTTTTTGACAATTAATACCATGAATTATTATATGAGATAGTAATTTTGCAATCTAGTATTTTAGTCTAAGGGAGACGCTTGATCCAATTAGCTAAGCTCTATTAAATTTAATGCCATCTATGGCAAACGGATGAACTCTTTTCTAAATACCACAAAATATAAAAAATGGGCATTTGTCTTTAAATTAATATTCACCTTGTGCTTTTAATTAAACAAAAAATAATATGACACTTGGCCTTCAAGTCCAATAACGTCAAGTCACGTTTAAGTGAATCCCCTTCTTTTAGGCAACGGTTTTAATTCGACTTCCTGTAAAATTATTTAAAAGAAAAAACAAAAAACAATATGAAAATCGCATTTAAATTCTACATTTTTTTTTAATTATTAACCAAACACACTCTTTTATTTTTTGAACGATTGATAATGGGACGGGTCGGACCCACCTAGGGGAGGGGATGCACCTTTCATTGTGGCAGTTGTCACTAGACCCAAAGTTCAGGTGCTTAACCAAACACACTCTTAAGTAAATTCATTTTGAAAATGACATGAATTCACCTCATTTAGAAACAAACCCAAAAAAAAAAATTGGAATGGTATCGAATGATCCTCAGAGAGAGGGGGGGTGGGGCAGGGGTTGTGCCTAATTCCATGGAACTCTTTATTGGGTATGGGGGAGGTGCGATCTGGTGCGAAAAGGGTGGGCCACATCAGCGACGATGAGACTGCAGTGTCCCCGCACGAATTAATTGGGGTATTAATATTATGATTACAGAGTTGATTAATTCATCAAAAATAAAAATTACAGGGTTGATTAAGAAAATATAAGTATTGATTGTGATAATAAATCAGAAATGGTTTTTAAGTTACAATTCGGGCCGTTCAAATATTTAAATATTTGTATTAAACGAAATTTAAAATTGTTTTTGATATATATTTTAATAACCTTACACTTTTACATAATGTATACTAAAAACATCATATAGATAGTACTTAAATAAGAGAAAAAGTGC
>BPVZ01000064.1:911544-922487 GCA_020521535.1 Rubroshorea leprosula | reverse complement strand
AGGACTAATATTATTATTATAATTTAGACTGTCAAAAAAAAAAAATTATTTTAAATCAAATCTACTAGTATATGACGGTAAACTACAAGGAGTTAACGGCTCAGCGTAGATATCATTAATTGAATGATCCAGTGCATAAGCTAGTAGAACCTAATGAGATGTGCCACCCGAAGGAGATGAAAGAGGATGGCAGGATTTCTTTTTAACAGAGAGGAGGCAGGGAGAAAAGAAGATACCACGTTAAATGGCAATTGGTACATTGACATCCAAATATTAATCAAAGCTCTCAATGTAATGGACTTTAAAGGACTCTAAAGGCTTTTATTTTGGCCTGAATTTATAATGGTTCATGGTTTCACCAGTAATAGATGAAACTACAGATTTAGGGTTCTTTGAAATATCATGGAAAAGCTTCAATAAGAGACGAAGCTGCACGAATGTGTCTTATGTTGTATCTCCTGAATCCGGCCCTGGTAAGAACATAGTCCCATTCTTTCAAGGTTCTCTCCTTGCCTTTGCTAGTATGAGCCATCATAACCATGTCTAGCATCAACCTCACAAAATCCAGCTTATCATCTTCCTCTCTCTCCTCTCCAATTACAGCTTCAGCAATTATCACTTTCCCCTTCTCCACCGGGATGGCTTCTCTGCAGTTCTTCAGAATCTTGATGCATTCCTCGTCGTCCCAATCGTGCAAACACCACTACAATTCCATCAAAAAAGGTATAAACTTAGATATAAATTTCAATCAAAATTGTGTTTTTCTATTCCAACTATATAATTTTTTGTGCAATCTAAACTGAAAATTTATCAAAATTATTTTTAATAAATTAATAACTAATTTATTAAAGATATTTTAGTAATTTTAGTATTTGGACGACACAAGCAGAGGGAACACAATTTTGATATAAATTGGAGTATTGGATTTGTTGAATTATTCTGACCATGAGGAAAGCAGCATCGGCCTTTGGAACGCTGTGAAACATGTCACCCCCGATTTTCTTGATGGAGTCTAACTCTGGTGCAACAGAGACAACATGGGGAAGATCAAAGTTGATGCCTTTGATCCATGGAAATGCCTTAACTAACATCCTAAGAGTTGTTCCGTTTCCGCCTCCAACATCAACCAAACTCCCAATTCCATCAAACACCTCCGGACAGCCGTTTATTATGGCAGGTACTGCCGCTCTAGCACCACAAGCCATTGCCTCGTCGATAAGGTTGCTGTGACTAGCATCTCTAGCTGTATAGCTCCATACGTCCACACTGTGGGCCGCGACAAACGGGAATGTCCCACTGGAGACATGATCGCTCAAGTGATGCCATGGTGCCAGCATCACCGGGCTGGTCTCGAGTAAAATGAGAGCGGCCATGCTGTTTTCACCCTGTTTCATCATCCGCCGAGACAGAGGCGTCTGTATGTAGCCTGTGGTGCCCTGGCTCGTGGCTTTCTCCTTGAACACTTGGAAATGAACGAGAAACCTCATGATGCGGTGCAAACGAGACGGTTCACAGCCAAGAACAGAAGATAGCTCAGTGAGGGAAATGGGGATTTCATGGCTTCCAACGGCATCAGGTATCCCAAGTTCAATGGCACATTTTGCTACTGCCATTTTGGCAAACCCGAATATGTAGTTCCATATTTCTACCTCTGCATGAGCTTCTTCTTCCTCACTCAATTTTGCAACTCTCTTTGTTTCTTCCATATCTCTCTTTCTTGTGGGATCGATTGAGAAAATTCTGGTTGAGGCTCTATATTTAGCTTGAGGAATTCACATATTTCAAATATGTCATATTCATCAAGATTCTTCCTGCACCCGTTCAAGCTTTTTACGAGATTTGAATCCTTATCTTATGGACTAGTGGATATAAAGAAAGATCCTCCAGCTCCAATAAAAACTTTGAGATTCTAAGGCTCAAATTCAAATCTTTAAACATGTGAAGTAAGAATATAAGGAGAGTGATATCCACTACATAGTTCAATTAGGTGTAAAGGAAAAATTCACTAACAAAAGTTTATCTAAATGAGTACCCTACCAATTAAAAATATGACAGGATAATGGGTTGGTAGGGCATACCATGTATGATGTATCAAAAAAAAAAAAAAAAAAACCCCTCCAATTGGATGGCTGTCGATTTTAGTTGAATTGGATGTAAGAGATTAAGAAAAATCACGGATCCCTTATCACTAGTGGGTCCAGAGACCTTGGCCTACTATTTATTTGTTTCCCGGGGGGAGATCTTCCTAGGAGTCGAACCCGAGGTCTCCCTTAAAAAACTTTCGCAGGTGACCTTAGTACCACTTGAGTTGACCAAGGTCTCTAGACCCACCAACGATAGGGGATCCGTCCCCTAACACCTCCAAGTGAACAGTACAGAGGACGAGTAGTTTGGCATGAATCACGTTGGTAGTTAAGTGGATCACTCTATATGCATGTATTGTCATTTAATATGTATTGTTCAACTTTCTTCATGGATACATGGAGTGATACAGTTCTAGTAAGACAGGATAATGGCTTGGTGGAGCACACCATGTTATTCATGTGTTTTGCTTTATATTCTTTCTAGGAAAGGAAAGCACATTCATTTACCAAGTGGGCCAGGGTTCAACTCCCTTGAATCACATTCCCCCTTCAATCAACCAGTCTGGACTGAAAAGCCTGTTTATCTTCTTCATAATTCATATATATGTTTTGCTTTATATTCTTTCTAGAAATGGAAACCATATTCATTTACCAAGTGGAGCAGCGTTCAACTCCCTTGAATCACATTCCCCCTTCAATCACCAGTCTGGACTGAAAAGCCTGTTTCTCTTCTTCATAATTCATATATATGTTTTGCTTTATATTCTTTCTAGAAAAGGAAAGCATATTCTTTCTTAAAAAGGAAAGCATATTCATTTACCAAGTGGGCAAGGGTTCAACTCCCTTGAATCACATCCCCCCTTCAATCAACCAGTCTGGACTGAAAAGCCTGTTTCTCTTCTTCATAATTCATATATATAAACTGTAGTTAAGTTAGAACTTTCCTTACCCAGAGGTGGATTTGAGTTTCTCAACTACTGTTAACAGAGAAGAATTTCCTTCACAAGCTTCCTTCAAAATTTCAAATCTTTCCTCCATGTTGCTCCGCTGCAATGGCAAACCTTCCTTTTCCTCAGGCACCAGAAATGTAGATGTCTTGTTGTATTGAATGAATTGCAACATCATTCCCTGCAAATATATCCAAAAAAAGAGAGAACATGAAAACCATGTTAGATATGGGTTGGCGGGTATATAGTTGTTAATTGCGTACCTCATGTTGCTGTTTCCGAGAGTAATCTCGCAGTAAAGACTTTACAATCTTATTCCGCAGCAGTAACTTGTCCTTGGCATGAATGAGAAAAACAAAACATGAAAGGTGATGCAGAACCAGTGTAAATGCCATTGATCCTCGAGTTGCAGCTCTGTCAAGGGCACTGGAAGTCCATGACTTTACATAAGCCTCCATAATAACTTCATCATCCTGCACAAGGACCAAAAAATTACATCTAACTTGCAAAATGCAACAGAAACACATAACTGGAAATTGCAAGTCAAAAGTTGGTCAACCATACCTCAATAGGCTCAAGATACCCTTCTGCCTCTCCTATGCATTTTTGTAAAGGTGGAAGAAGTTCAAGAACCCTAGCATTGGACAATGCATTCCAGGCAGCATGTCGGACAGGAACTTCAGCATAACGGTATAAATATACCGAAACTTGCCTGCCATATATCAAATCACCATAAGATACAGCAGCATACTGCTCCACAAGAGTGTCAATAAATGTTGAATAACTCCCATGAATCTCTGATTGAAACCTCAGAAACTGGTCACAATATTTCTCTCCAGTTTTGGGCATCAAATTCAAAGATTTATCCAAGTTGATTTCAGTACTTCTCTTAGACCTTTCCTTGTCAAGAAGCTGTCCATAAAGTTGTTGCAAGGACTCATAAACATCCCTACTCTCCTCTTCCTCAAGCAAACCCATCCCAACAAGTAAGATGACAGATAAAGAATGCAGTTTCAAAATCAATGGAACACTCTGAACAGGACATGGGACATTAGGGGATAGGATATTGGACATAGCTTCAATTCCCATAAGAAAGAACAATCCTGCTTTAGCAACCTCGAGCACATCACTTGGTTCCTCTATAACATTTTGTATGCTGGATGCACTTTTGAGACCAGCATGTTTGCTGTCACAGAGGGTTGAGATTGGACTGAGAAACCAGTGTGTGGGAAGAGGCAGTCTCTGATGAGCCCACTCTATCGACAAAGACATGCAGAAATGACCTTGAGTTGTCATATCTGATGCTTCCAAGTCTTCTGGTATGGTTTCTAGAGGAATGTTTCCCTTTGATTTTCCACCGCTATTTATGACTTTAGATTTTCTCTTAATAGACAACCATCTGTTTTTGAAGTGAGATGTCAATATATTACTGAAGAGCAGGTAGTCTTCTTCATTATATTCCCAACCAAATAATTTCATCCTCCGATTGGACTGGAGAAATTGCCGTATACAATTATCCAGGTACTTCAGAACAGGTACTTTAAGCATAATACCAAATGCTTTTTCCACAATATCTATATCCCTTGGACCAGCAGTTAAACATGCTACTAAAGCAGAATTCACCTTCTGCATGGTAAATGAAATCTTTTCATCAGCAGGTGACTCAGCTATAGAGAAACCATGGAAGATTTCAAGCAACTGAATCAGCAGTCCTGCATCTGTTTCAGCTAATAGAACAGTTATTGACCAAAATCCTCCACCAGGAACGCCCCATCCAACTCCCACCCCTGGGGCAGGGCCTCCTCTGCCAAATGTTTCAACTGACTGCACAAAGTTTGATTCTGATGTAATCAATTTCATGAAAACATCAAACACACATCTAAACTCAACCAGAGACTTCTTCAATATCCCGCTTGCAAGTAAGTTCTCCTCTCTTGAAAAACTGCATCCCTGAGGCCTAGAGATCTCAGCCCTTTGGATCAAGTTGTTAATGGAAATGACAACCTGGACCAATCCATGAAGGCAACTTGCAGAAGCTAATGATGTTTCAGATTCACATTGTTGCCTTAAACAGCAGAGTCCCTCAATGAATGAGCTGCTTCCAGCAAAATTCTCTCCATATTCTGTGCCATACACATCTCTAAAGCTTAAAAACCCGTTTTTTATAATTTCAAGTCCAACCTTAGGAACCAACTCTGGCAACCATGGAACATGCCCACCATATTTCTCCAGGTTGGTGGTATCTTCTGGGATTACTTTTTCAAGCACGCTTGAAACCATGTGCATAACAGCTGAATACACCCACAATAAGGAAGAGACTATCCTGTCTTGATTTACAAAGTTTCCATTGATTCCATTCTGCCAATCAAACAGCCCAGACTTCAAGGAGATCCACTTCACAGCTAAGTCAATCATCGGCCCAACATGGCTCCAACACCAGGCCTCCACATCATTATCAGCATACTCTAGACTTTGTTTATCAAGAAGCTTGTCTGAATAAAAATTTGGTAGCCTTCCAGCTAAAGCCTCTAGAACAAGGAATGCCTCCTTAGTAATGGAAGCAAATTCACTTAAAACATTAACCTCTATTAGTTTTTCAAGTGAAGGTGGGTTCAACCACAAGCACAAAGCAGGAAAAACATTGGAGAAGTATGACACACAGTACCCACTCTGAATGCAGACCTTCCAAAAACGCAGTTGTTCAACCATTAAAGCAGATGAAAGTTTACAGTTTTCTCTTCCCAACTTCAACCACTTGTCAAGGGAGGAAGCACTTTGATACAAATGCCACGTCATAGCCTGGAAAATTCCATTCTTTATGAACTCCACACAATTCTTTCTGTCAGATCGTGCCAACACCTTTTTCACATGAGACAAAAAAAAGGGAAAACTGTATGAATTCTCCAAGTCAAATTGATCAATGCTTTGACATCTAATATGAAGAATATGGTACCAAGACATGCATTTAGAAAAACAGCAGATAGGGCAGTCTCACAACTCTCACCAGTCCATCCCAAACACTTATGAACCAGCACTAACCTTCAAGAGACGCACGGATTTGATCTTAGAAGGATAAACTTCCAAATTGTTATTGACAGTAAATCTCTGGACAACAGTTTCAATAAGTCTTTGACACTTCATGATTGCATCTGCAGATGTTGGGGAATGTCTTGCTATTGCAATGAGAATGGACATAATGCATTCTTCCAAAGCTGCTGCTGGCTCTGTCTGAGATCATGCATATAAACACAATCAGAAAGCTCCAAAAAAAAAAAGAAAAGAAAAGAAAAGAAAAGCAAGTAAAATGGTTGCTGAATTTGTCAGGGTTAAGAAAAAATCATTATAATCAGGACGAGGGATCAGTTCATGTCAAAAGAAACACTTTGTTTTATTAAAATGTCAGAACAAACTTGTCCACTAATAGACAGCTGATTTCAAGTTATTGTTCATGCTCAGAATCAGAAATTTCAAACTCCAATACACATTTGCATTATCTTACTGTATGTGACAGTAGTTGACAATTTGGAGGCATAGTGCCTTTGACATCTATCTATCTAGTCCATATTAAGATCTTTCAATCAGTAAGCTTATGAAGCATCCATTCCCCTATATCTATTTAGAAATGGGTGTTTTATCATTTTACTATTGCCAAAAAGAGATACAGAGTAAACATGATAGTCATTATATACATGTTAACTAGTACTGTGCTCACTAGACGTACAAATGGGAGGGTGGAAGAAGTCATGCCCTGCGTGTGCATGGACAACAAATAATTGACAGATTTTATATATTAATAGATTAAATTTTCCAGAAACTCATCTGTGTGACCTAATAATGGCAACAATCTTACTGAAGTGCTATACTCCTTTTAACAAAGAGAACAGAAAATGTGAATGTGAGAGAAAAGAGCAGTTGAGCTTGGTTTAAACCAATACTTATTTCAGTACACAGATCACAACAAAAATATCAGTTATAAACAGAAGCTGTATTTCTACAAATATAATCAGAAACTGGAAGACAGCTATTTCTCAGCTTTGCCAATCTACAGACTTCATATAATTCAATATAATCATGCTCACCTCCAAAAGATATCGCATTCTTGGCAGGATTCCCATTCTAACCAAACCAGCAGCAGAGTCTTGACCAGCAACAACAATATCATCCTGAATTGTATGTTTTCCTTCTGTCCCATCATCAACAACATCATCACCAAAAGGAAGAATATTTGAAGGTTTAGCACTATACTTCCAAAAACCGCCATGCATGAAGCCAACATCAATTTCTGGTTTACTTCGAAACACAGGAGCAGTATGAATATCCTTCCCATTAATTGCTACTTTCTGGAAGTACATAATATTAGCTAAAATCAGAGAAAGAAAGAAGGATCTAAGCATATGAGCATAAAAATAATATAGAAATTGGAAATAAAGAACTCTACCTCCAAGATATCAAAAAAGTGCTCATTTGCATCACAGCTAAGCATATATTGAATAACTTTGGCACAGGCTAAGACAACAGAATAGTGGTTATCATCAAGAGAGATCCTACAAATCAGAAAAGGGCACCAATTAAAGCTCAAAAATTGAGAGAACTAACGGCATCTGCAAAATATAATTTACAAATGCTAAAAAAATGACTACTAATTCCAGTTTAATCTTAAACTAACAAAACAATTCTTTTGCACTCGCACAAACACCAATAAAGACTAAAGAGATGACATATTATACACCTTTCAATTTACATACATTCATGAACTCTTTTTGAAGCATTCAGGAATTTTATTAAATATTATACTTTATTACCATTGTTCCTCACAAAGTGTTTCGAACATCATACACACAATTTGTTTATTTCTACTAGATAATCTATTTGTGGAAGAAAGCCAGTGAAACCAGAAATAGGAATTCAACTGCCATTTCACCTTAATGATAAAACAAGCTCTGGCTCTGGGCCAAGCGCATAAGCCCATACAGCGTCCCAGTCAACAGTACCATCAGCTTTTTCATCATTTATTCCACCACACCCAATTTGCTTTTGATTAATATTGTCCATTGCCTTTTCAAGCACAGACGCAAGAAGATGCAAGGCAAGGGTCCGTTGTCCTGGAACCTGTCATCAAAAATAATAATGGAACAGTAGATTATAAACTGGTTATAAACAATATTAAAAATAATATAATTATACTTTATCAAATCAACAAGATATATCACTAAGTACAAACAAACCGTGCTTCTAGTGAGAGCCACTGCTTCTTTGATTGTGTAACCTGCTGCCCCGGGGTCACCCTCGGTCCGCAAGAAGTCGCGTTCAGCAACATTACCACTAGTAAGCCTATGGTTTACAGAAACTTCACCACCTGAAAAATGATAATAAAAAAAATTAATCAATATTACAACTAATTGTATGCAATTCCTTGCAAAGAAACTGTTCTACTACACATTTATAACCTTAGAAAGAGACTGATTATTGGCCATAGAGTATTGACTAGAGAACCAATGCCCAAAAAACAACCTTGGAGTATACAATGATAAACGGAGAACAAGATTTTCCTTAAGTATATCTAGAGCACAGAGTAAAGTATGTCTTTTTTATTCAGAGACATAGACTAGATAACATGGTAAACACACAAGTCACTGAATCCTCTACTGACTTAGAGACAGAACATAAGATTAACCAATTAAATTAATTGACTACCCAAAACTCAGCTTGAATTGTAATAATTTAACCGGACAAAAGAAGAAGAAGAAGTAAAAAAGGAAGGATGAATGGTATGCCTAGTAGGAGCCATAATTTATCATTACCTGTCTCAAGCAGGTAGACAAAACTGTCTTTAACAACCGTACCATCCAACAAAAATCTTAATTCTCTAACAGCCTCAACTCTCTCACTCCAAGTATTCCAAAAATTGCTATAGGGTGGATTTAAATTCTGCTCAACACCATTTTCTGGGCCACTCTTTGTATTAATTGAATTAGTTGCTGTTGCCATTTGAGAATCAGAGCTCTCTGTATCTGGATGACTTTTAGTGATACTTGTTTGATTCTCATTTTGTGTAATAATCAAGTCACTGTTGGCACCCATATTGGAGATCAAGTTTTTCTGCTTCTTCAATTTCTCTGAGCCTCGCTTTCTCAACAAGTTTAGTAATGCAGGATCCATCCTTTGCATTATCTCAGCCTGTGCTTGTGCAATCTCTTCAGGTGACATGCTTTCTAGCCTGGCACGATTCTCAGCATCAATTTCACTTTCAAGAGAGATGGATCCTTGTTCATTTGCAAAGTTTCTGAATGTTTTTGGCATCATGGATACTGTAGAATCCATCTTCTCCAGATTCTCAATTTGTACTCTTGCTAGATCATCACGTGGCATCCTCTCTGCACTGATTTTGCTATATATAGCCATTATTGGTTCCCTATTTAAGTTATCTGAACTGGCATTTTGGACATTCTCTTTCAGGTGTGATTGATGTGAATTATCCAAGTCCATGTCAGTGACTGCACTAAAATGCAATTCATTTGTCACGGCATCCTCACTTTTACTTGAAGGCTTACAAGAATTAGAGAGCAGCTCTCCATCCACCTCCATTGAAGCCACCTCATCTGCATGATCTACTGAGAAGTCCTTTGAAAAGCTTTTATAAGTTGTAGTTTTGGTTGCTTCTCCATCCTTCTTGTGTTTCACTTCTTCATTTGACTTTGTCCCTTCCTTCTCCTTAGTCATGGAAGAATCATTACTCTGAGTTAATTCTTTCCAATGGCTAAAATTCAATCCTTTCTTCTCTTTCCTCTGCACTGGTTTAGCAAAAGCTGCTATAGGGTCAAAGTCAGCAAACTGGTCTTCATCTTCATCTTCATCATTATCATCATTTTTATTGCCTAAAGGATTCCAATGCTGTGAAATCGGATTCTCACATCAGTTTATGCAAACCAAGGAAAAAACTTCAACTTTCTAAAGGATTCCAATGCTGTGAAATCGGATTCTCACATCAGTTTATGCAAACCAAGGAAAAAACTTCAACTTTTTTATTGGTTTATTCTCCAATCTCAAAAAAAAAAAAAAAAAAAAAAAAAAGAGAGAGAGATGTTCAAGCAAAAGCAAGTAGCTTTAAATCAAATATCATCCCTAAACTTGAAAAAAAAAAATCAATTTGAATAAAGCTACGTGCTAATCTTGTCAATTCTGAAATATTATAACATAAAATTCATTTTCTTGTCTAAGGTTTTAGATAAGGAAAAGCATTTGATGAACGCATAAGACTGAAGTGGGTATGGCTTACTGGTCCATGGGAACGGTGGCGAGCAACCGGGAAAGGAAGGAGCGTAGGCTGAGGCGGCGGAGTAGTTTTGTTATTACTAATTTGTGACGAAGCTATGCCCTTCTCAACTATGCTTCCGACCAACCAAGAAGCATCATCGTTGCTCCTCGTCCCTAAATTCTTCGATGTAGTCACTTTAGGGCCACTTCTTTTGCTCTTCTTGGCGTTTTCCTGCTGCTGTTGCTGCTTCTTCTCCATTGAAGGACACTGCGGAGCCGGAGAGTCGCCGGAGTTCCGAAGGAAGAAGAGGAGTCAGCTGTAGAACCTTCGCATGCCTGGTAGAAGGAAATTAAATGGAAAAACCTCCAAAGAAACCTTCGAACTTCGTTTTATTGGCAATTGGTCCATTAAAATTTTTATCTTATGACAAATTAGTCCCCAAACTTCTTCACTTGCAAAAATACACCTACGACCAAGGGCCGGCCCAAACCGAGAGCCCATTTACAGAATGAAGAGCTTTCCTTTCCTCGCTAAATTCTTCTCTTTCGTCTGCGAATTCTGCATCTGATTCTATTTTCTGTCTCTTTCTCGGGAAAATTATCCATGGCAGATTGGTCCCAACTACCGAAGGATCTACTAGACCTCATCGCCAAACAC
>BPVZ01000064.1:844533-870961 GCA_020521535.1 Rubroshorea leprosula | reverse complement strand
TAATTTTTTAAATATTATTTTAAAAATTAATATTTTAATAAATTTAATAATATCAATAGTGATAATAAATCCACCGCTTTAGTCATGGTATTGGAATTTAAATTTAATATGTACATATTAAGCCTATTTGCTTGCTCAAGTGATAGGGCCTAATGTTTTTTCTTACTGTGTAAAAGTCTGAATAGAAAATTGCAATAAAAAAGTGATATAATGCTAAAAATTCAATTGGACTTTAAACTTCAAAGGTACAAAGCGGATTGTAACAGGCGCTTCGGGTTTCAAACAATGGCATTTATTTAAGGCTAGCATTACCGTCATTAGAGGTAGCCTACCAAAAATGAAATGATGATTTTGGTCAAGTAAGACATACCAGTTGCCCTTATCTTTATTTGGTCTTGACTTTGGACGAACTCCCAAGGTCAATGCCACAAAGAAAATTAAAACTTGTTACAGGGTGTTGAAAAACTCTGCTATAGATGTTGTTGAAGTTTCTAAATATAAAAATAGCTATTTATTCTGTTGTTATACTTATTATGCAAGTCATTTGATTTCTTAATTGGAGGATTTGTAGAAATGTTAAAACATTTAGAAATTGATAATTTTTTTTTGTAAATAATATAAGTATTTGAATTTTTTATTCAATTAATCTCACAAATGCTTATAAACTGTCTTATTTATAAATTTTAAACAAAATTCCAAAAACTTTATTCTATAAGCTACAAATTTAGAGTTTTAGATTCTAATCTTTTAAAAATTAAAATCATCTTCCAATGAGGGCTTTAAGAAAAAAACTCGTATGACATAACTTTAGAAACAGTAATAGGAGGAAATGGTTCTGTCTATCTCATCAATGCCATGAAACTTCTTGTTCATTGTTAAAGAAATGTGAAAAGGATAATCTATGGGTATATATAAGTGTTTGTTGAGTCAATTTAATTAAACATAAATTAAGTATGGCCAATGCTGGAGTTTGAAAAGAAGATCTGAAGTAAACAGAATTAATTTTTGAAGTATCCATCTTTTACATGTGGAAAACAGAACACATAGTTGAATTCAAATTACGACAGCTTCTGAAGAGTTGAAAGTGGATGGAGCCACCTCCCCTGTTCCCATTACCAAAACTGGCTAATTAAAGCTAATAACATCTCCTCCTTCCCAATAATTTTACAAGGATTTTGAGAGGTTTATTTTATCCTCCTGAGCTTTTTAGAATAACATTAAGAAAAATACTACCTGCCCTCGGCTCATGATTGTTTCAAATGCAATTTTCTTTTTAAAAAAATCAAAAATTAAAAGGACTAATGAGATGAGTACTAATTGTGCACTTAGATTATACCTAGTACTGATTGTGCGGTCAGGTCATACCCCTATTGCAGATGGCACTCCTTTAACGTTAGTTGACCGACTAGAAGAAAGTGACAGAACAAGGTTCTTGAAAATTGTAAAGATTGAAATCATAGGCAATCTCCCAAATTTCAAAAGGAGAAACAACAAATTCTAAAATGCCTATGCATTGAATTTTAATATTTAACAGCCGACATTCTGTTACCATTCATGACATAGTGTAAAACAAAGAATTCCAGGTTTCCGGCTTAAACGTCATGGGTCCACAAGATTGCTTTTTGGAAAGCCCCTTGTGAATTGTGATACTATAACTAAGAAACTTTGAATCACCTTTTTGATGGATAGAAACTTTGAATCTTAAGATAGAAATTCATAAGAAAAATAAGAACATCTGTTTACAATTAATTCATAGCATGACAAAAATTCCCTTAGAAACTGCATATTGGTAATTGTTGGGTTGTTGCCTGTCGAGGGAGATATGAACATGATGAGCATCTGCTTGTAGCTATGGACATGAGCACAGCTCTTTGCACATCTTTTGTAGCACGCCTTTTGATTAAAATAATCACATACTTCATAAAGACTGCATCACAAGGCAACATGAGAGGTCCATTCCCTGGCAATCCAAATTCTTCTTCTGCCAATTGAAATAGTTGTGTAACAATTTCGTTCTTGAGGTACTCCAACGGAAGCACGAAGCGCCTCTGATCAGCACTATACACAACAAAGTGACCCTTCTCGATCATTGATGATGTGCTGCAACTATCTGAAGCAACATCTTCAGAAGTTGTCGGAAATGTGATTCTCTTTCGCCGAATGGCAGCTAAATTTTGCCATTTCCTGACCAATTTGATGAGCTTCTTAGCACTGATCATCCTTTTGCTCTTTGAACTTTGAGATAAAATAAAACCCCTAAGATGGTAGAGGAGAAAGAGACTTTAAGGTCTTTAGTTTACTGAATCTGTTGTTCTGCTGTGTTGAATGCAAGAGGTGGGATGGTTATATATATTGACAAAGGCTAAGTTCTGTTAAACGAAGTCACCCTAATGTAGGGATTGATTGGAAGCAAAGCCATGTGATTTGTAGGTCTGAGTTGATATAAGATGGATATGTTTGGAAGGCAATGAAAGTGCTTTGGTTAAATCATATAATTGTAAGGTCCTTGGATCTTTCCTTACATGTGGGTTACCCTTTGTTGGGCTCATTGATACATGACATGTGATGGTTCAATGAGGTGAAGTGTTGGTGGTGTGCATGATTTGCTTCTATCAGGCATTCTGTCCATTTTCTGTTCAAGGTCCTGAGCTGCATAAATCATCTAGAAGCACAAGCAATCATTCTTCGTATATGTGAGGTTTAATCATGGGTGGACATGTTGGGAAGGCATACAAGTGGTTGAATGACATCTTTCACTAGGCCAGCATGAGGCTTTCTCTCATGTGGGTTCCAACTTCCAATTAGGCCAGGTCTAAAAGTGAACCATGCTATCAACACATCTTCTGCCGGATGGTACCACACTACCACGGGTCCTAGTTGTCAAGAACCAAACGTCCATTGATCTTCATTCAAAAAGAATCATTTTTCCCTCTATGGTCTGAAATCCATTTATTTTGATGTCATTTTCCAGACATGTTCTGGATAGACTTACCTAAAAATAGTAAGTAGTTAAATGAGAGCCTACACTAGTGGGGTTATAAGGTGTGAGGCAGGAACCACGAGGTTTGTCCCGATGCTGCAGGCTATAATGCTTTCTAATCTTATCCTAAGCAGGATACGGTCATCTACTTTATCTTATTATAACATGTTTGAGCAATTTCTACTTTCTCCTGCTATGTCTCAGTACTCAGTACTGATAAAATGCAATCTGTAGGTGAAGAATTTATCTACTCAGCAGTGATTAATTTGTTTAGGTTTAAAACTAAGATGATATTTTTCCATTGGCATAACAAGCTTTAATGTCTTTACAAAATGAAGATGAGATTTACCATAAGTGTGCTTTCACAAGTTCATCTGGTTACGTTTGCATTTAGTATTAGGAAATTGTTATGCAAGGACTGATTTTCTTGGGAAGAACCAAATATGAAAACTAAACAACCTCTTTCATTTCCTGATGTATAGAGATATATGTTGCATCTAGAAAATCAAACATATTTTCCTTAGAAACTACTGATTGGTAACTGTTAGCTTTTTGCTTCTTGATGATGATACGAACATGAAGAGCATCGGATGCTAGTCACGGACATGAGTAGAGCTCCCTGCACATCTTCTGCGGCATGCCTTTCGAGCAAAGCAGTCAAATATTCCATAAAGACTGCATCACAAGGCAAAGTGAGAAGTCCATTCCCTGGCAGTCCCCATTCTTCTTCTGCCAATTTTAATAGTTCTTTAACAATTTGGTTCTTGAGATATTCCAAGGGAAGTACGAAGCGCCTTTGGTCAGCACTATACACAAGAAAGTGACCCTTCTTGGCCAATGATGATGTGCTGCAACTCTCTGCATCAATATCCCCTGAACTTCTAGGTAATGTGATTCTTTATCGCCTAAGAGTAACCATACTTTGCCATTTCCTAGCCAATTTGATGAGCTTCTTAGCACTGATCCTCTGTTTTATCTGTAAACTACGGGTGAAAACTTCTAAGAGACGTTAAGATCTCATGTTACTGAGTGCGGTTGTTCTGGTGTGCTGAAGGCAAAAGGGTGTGAATGATATATATATATATATATAGACAAAGCTAAAGATCTGTTAAATGAAGCCACCGAATGCAGCGATTGATTGGAAGCAAAGCCATGTAATTTGTAGTTGAAAGGTGATATCTATCAGCAGGCATGTTTGGAAGGAAATAGAAATGATTTAGATCAATCATATAATTGTAAGGCCACCTGGACCTTTAAGAACGTTATGTTGCAGATTGCTGTTTGTTCTGCCGTGTTGAAGGAAAGAGGACTGGATGAACACACCAAGCCAAAGACAATCTCTTTAATGGAGCCACCTAGCTCAGTGTTCATGGGGAACAAGAACATGTGATTTGTAGATGTGGGGTTAAATCCATTATTGGCCATGTTTGGAATGAAGTACAAGTGGTTGAATCTCATACCTTCTGAGCCAAATGATGAAGAGAGGCTACAAAATGGACACTGCGCTGCGGACTAGATTTACTATTTTAGATGGTATTATGAGTTTGGCAAAACCCCCTAAAATGCCCCCATAACTTACAAAATATGTGGTTTTTCACCCCCAACTAACATTGTAAGGAAATAAGCCCTCCAACTATACCGCAAGGATAAAATATGAGGACAAAGTTAACGCCGCTGATGCACATGACTCACGTGCACGTTAAATTATAGTTCGGTCTTGCCTTGTCAGCCCCACAGAAATGTTGACTTACCGGTTATGTATGATGCCTACATGGAGTTACAAAATTACACATTTGCCATTTTCTTTATTGAATTTTTTAAATTAATAATACATACTTTAATCATTAATTCATAATAAAAATAAAAAAATTAATATTAATATCACATGTGTGTTAATTATTAATATTAAAGTTAAATTTTATTTTTTTGATATAATTTAATAATTAAAAACATATTAATTACTTTTTTAACTTTTATTTATGGTAAAAATATAAAAAAAACTTTATTTATTTATTTAAATTTTCATTTAAACTCTCTAACTTTCCGAGATGACTCTTCTAGATTTTTTTTTTTTTTATTTAGGGAAATTGTTGGGACAGGAAGAGGAATAATACTTAGAAATAAATTCTAAACTTTTCATATTTAAATATATTCTCATAAAAAGAAAATAGTCACTAAATCATATAATGCTTGACAGATAACTTTTCTAAATTAATTTTTTTTCAAAGAATATTAAAGGACGAACACTTGAGAATCATTCACACTGCAACAACCTCGCATACTCAGAATCAATTAAACAATAATATGCTATCCAGACCCAGGGACACTGCAAGCACCACTCGTTTCCAAATGCCCCTCAGCCTCTAACCTCCGTGTGCACGACCCAATCACGCAACTTCAGCACAACATCTTAAGAAGAATCGCGGGGCTTCATTGTTTGCCTTGTCATTAGGTTTACAAGTCAGCGGTTATGTGGCACTGATAAGGCGAGGCCAAACGGCCATCTAACGTAACGTTAATTTTTTTTCTGTCTGTACCTCATACAGGTGGGGAGCTTGTTTATAGGGGGTGAAAACCCGTATATTTTGTAACTTCAGGCCCGTTTTAGGGGGTTTTGCTATGTGTCTCAATGCTGAATCCAACGTGAGCCAGGTTTTGCAGTTTAGATAAATTGTAAAACAAAGATAATTGGATAAGATGGCCGCCTCTTTTAATAATCTTTATTTTGTAGTTTGGTGTAATTTGAATTGTAAACTAATTTTTTAGTTTGTTAGTAGAAGGCTGTCTCTTTTAATAATTTTATTGTGTAATTTAAAGTGATTTAAACTGTATAATAATTTTTTAAAATGCTAGTTGGTATAAATATCATTTTAAAACTGAGATTAACTGATTTTCATAGGAAAATAACCTTTTTCATTACGTTTCCCTATGTACAAAGATATGGAACATCTACAATATCAAGGATGCATATTTTGCTTTAGAAACTGCAGATTGGTAATTGTTGACTTGTTTCCTGCTGATGTAGCCATAGAGATGATGAGCAGCGGCTGCTAGTCGTCATGGACAGGAGTACTGCTCTTTGCACATCTTTGTTGGCATGTTTTTTGATCAAAGAAGTTACATACTCCATGAAGACTGCATCACAAGGCAACATGAGAGGTCCATTGCCTGGCAGTCCAAATTCTTGTTCTGCCAATTCGAACAGCACTCTGACAATTTCATTCTTCAGATATTCTAGAGGAAGCGCAAAGCGTTTCTGATCAGCAGTATAGACAACAAAGTGACCCTTCTCTGCCGTTGATGATGTGCTGCAACTATCCGCATCAACCTCTCCAGTGGTTCTTGGAAATGAGATTCTTTGTCGCCTCATGGCAGCCATTTTTTGCCATTTCCTTGCCAATTTGATGAGCTTCTTGGCAGTAATCATCCTTTTGCTCTAAGATGCTAGATTGGAAAGAGCCCTTGGAATTTTTATGTTACTGAATGCTATTGTTTTGCTGTGTTGAAGGCAAGAGGATTCAATCAAATATATATATTCACAAAGCCAAAGACAATCTCTTTAATGTAGCCGCCTAATGCAGGGCCACATGGGAAACACAGGCATGTGATGTGTAGATGTTAGTTTCAATGTGGAAGTGGGCAGGCTTGGAAGGAAATGCCAATTGGTTGGATCACACATTCAAAAGCCAAGTATGAGGGTTTCTTTCAAGTGGGTTACTCTCTGTTGGTCTGAATTTGTACATCAAAGATGTGATAATTCATTTAGGCCAGGTTTGAGATTGAGAGGTATCATGCTCTTGTTCTGTTAGGTAATCCATGCATGTTCTACCAGATGGTGTAGTGACATCATGGGTCCTAGTCGTCGAGAACCAAACGACCACTGATCTTTCACTTAAGAAAGAATCGCTTCTTTCTTTCTTTCTTTCTTTTTCCTGTGGTGTGAAAGCTCAAATCTATCTACTTTGGTGACATTTGCATTTTGCAAGACAAGACACGTTCTGGATGGACTTACCTAACAAGAAAAACTTGTGCTTCAGTGAAAGCTAGCATTGGTGGGGATATAATGCTTGAGGTAGGAACCAAGAAGTTTATCCCAAAAGACTACCTTTTTATGGGCACTACCTTATCCGGAGGCTGTCATGCTTATCCTACCCTACCACGATAAAGTCACATACTTCATTTGCTGAAGTTTATGAAATTATTAGGACATGTTTAGTAGGATTTCGATTTTATGCCTCAATAATGGGCTACAAACTGTATGTGTACCATATATCTTGCATATAGAAATTTTCACAGTACATCAAAATTCATTTGTTGTAGCTCAAATAATAAAGAAATGACTTGTTAAAATTGGAAACTTCTCCTTTTTCTAGTGTATATCATCCATTGCAGTTTTCCCCTATAATTAATATATTGCTGAGAAATGGGTTTGGAGATTTATTTGAATCAAAGCAAAACATGTCCACAACCAATTAAGGGTTCACTCTCAATTTATTGTGAGATTAATTATTTCCTGTGTAATTTTATAATTAACTAATAAGAGGTTAGGACATGATGATCCAGGACCTGCAAACTAGAGAACATGTTTTTCTGGCCAGATGACGTGTATCTTTTGGTAAAGCTCATTCAGTTTTTTTTTTTTTTAACTGTCAGTGTCTCCCTAGATTGCTCTCATTTAGTACCAATGTTAAAAGTAACAGAACCAAAAATGGAGAAAACTAATCTTCTTTCCATTCTAGAAATCAATGTATAATAAAGGGGATCGTTTACAAAACTCAATAATAACATATGCTCTAGAAGCTACAAATCATTGATCGTGGGTTTCTTGACTCTTGATAGATATATGAAGATGATGAGAAGTGGCTGCTAGCAATGGACATAAGTAATGCTTCCTATACTTGTTCAGTTAGATGCCTTTTGATCAAGGAAATCACGAATTCCATGAAATCTGCATCACAAGGAAATATGAGAGGTCCACTGCTTGGGGTCCCAAACTGTTCTTCTGCCAGTGTAAATAGCTATCTGACTATGTCCTTCTTGAGATAACTCCAAAGGGAGCACAAAACGTTTCTTATCTGCAGAATACACAACAAAATGGCCCTCCTCAGCCAGTGACGATGTGCTGCATCCTTTTGCATCAACATTGCTGTCAATCCTAGGCGATGCTATTCTCCTTTGCCTTATGGAAGCCTGCCTTTGCCATTGCCTAGCCAATTTGATGAGCTTCTTTGCACTGATCATCTTGGTACTCTCTAGGATAAAAGGAAAAGTTTTGAATGGAAGAAAAGCAGAGAACTATTGAGATCTTTGAGTATTGATGCTAATGTTGTTCTGAGTTGGAAGAAATGAAAGGGGTATGAATATCTTTTCCATGGAGAAAGACAGTCCCTTGAATGAAGTTGACCCATGCAGGGCCTCAATGGAAGCAAAGCCATGTGAAAATTGGTAGAGATGCAAGGTGGTGAGGATATTTGTGAGGTGGGCAAGTTTGGTTCTATCTAAAAATTAACACATATAGGTGGAGCACATAGAGAATGGACTGTGTCCTTATCTATCTGTCCGGTAGTTTCAGTAACAATATGAATCAATTATAGGGCTCATGATCACAATTTCCAGACAATCTTCCTGTACCAGAAAAACCAAGCATAATTGAAAGACAGAAGTTAGACACAGTCAAATGTGCTTGTTTCAGCGCAAATTTGGTAGAATAGCAAAGCATGTCCGACCCCATTTTTAGGAACTGATTCTGATTTTGAAGGAAGGATCCGAGGGACAGAGGCACAAAAGATGCCAGTTGGATGGGATTCACTATTGATGTAAGGCAAAATATCTTCTCTGAGCAAGTTTTAGTAAGGTACCATTTTCTGCAGGAAACCAACTTATGACTTCCAAAAGTATTTTTCTTATGTTACTAAAACAGAAGAATCCTGATACAATAACAAAACATTTTTTCCAACTAAAAGAACTCCAACTGTGTAGGTTCCTTTAGGAGGATAGCAATGAATCACAATTTCTTGACTGGCTATTAAATGGTCTAAATTAGAAAGTCAACTGATCATATACAGAGAGCCTGACTCACTTAACAGCTGCAAACAAGTAATTTCTGCATATTCTGTGGTTCATAGAAATGATATGGTAAGGAGAAGTTTCTAGAAGTTATGGAGACGAGCAAAACTTTCTCTAGATCTTTAGACACTCCATGTGCAATCAACAAGATTATGTAGTCCATGACTTCTGATTCACATGGCGATGTAGTAGGTCCATCGCCTGGAAATCCAAATTGCTCTTCAGTGATTTTCAGGAGTTCACTGAATGTACTATTGCCAGGATACTCCAATGGGATAACAAAACGTTTTTGATTAGTTGTGTTGATCACAAAATGACCTTTATCTGTTTGAAGTGTTGGTAACACAATTCTCTTCCTCTTTATAGTGGCTAATTTCTGCCAATTCCTTGCTATCTTGAAGAGTTTCTTGGAACTTATCATATTGGATGAGGAACAGATAGAGAAGAACTAGAGCAAGAATTGGACATTTTGTATGCTTAGAGCGATGCCAAAATGGAAGTTTTGTGGTAGTTTGAGAAATGCAAGGGCTGGTGAGTTCCTTATATAGTACCAAGCTGGTCCAAGCTTCACAAATGCTAAAGGATCTGTTGTACCATTTTACAAGGAATTTTTTTTTTTTTGGCTTAATAGAAGGAATTAAGTACCATATTACAAATTACTTTGTCCCTTCATCCATAGAAAATGACCAACAAAGCATTTTGGTTCATTTGAAATTTAATGCAGTGTTATGTACTGCAGGCCCTAGTAAAAACAATAGAAGAATAATCTTTGCTTCTTGTTATCAACACCAGAGTTGTATGGACAACACTTAATTATTAAGTCTTCCACTTGTAAAAGCTTGTCAGATTAAAGATTGTACGTGCCTTTTTTTTTTTTTTTTCTGTCATCTTCTATTTGAGTATTTAAAACCAGTTGGTTTTGATATTTCAAGGTTTATCTCTGTACTTTCTAGTGATACATTCACACTTGACCATATAAACTAATTAATTTAGTTCATTGCCATACACAACTTCCTTTGACATATATATATGTATAAATGAAAATAAAATGGACAAAATTTATTTATAAAATTAAAGTGAACACGAGATTTGCTATCAGTTCTTCTGCCTGAAGAAATCATTACAGAATTCTCATTTTAAATGTAAGTGTACAATAGAAGGGAGCATTTACAAAGTAAATGACTATGCTTTAGAAGCTACAAATTATTGATGGTTGACTTCTTGATTCCTGATGGAGATATGAAGATGACGAGCAGCGACCACTAGCTATGGACATAACTAATGCTTCCTCTACTTCTTTAGTTAGATGCGTTTTGATCAAAGAGATGACATATTCCATGAAGGTTGCATCACAAGGTAATGTGAGAGACCCACTACTTGGTATCCCAAACTCTTCTTCTGCCAATCTGAATAGCTCTCTGACTATATCCTTCTTGAGATACTCCAGAGGGAGAACAAAGCGTCTTTGATCCATAGAATACACAACAAAATGGCCCTTCTCAACCACAGATGATGTGCTGCAACTATTTGCACCAACACCTCCAACAAAATTCCTAGGCAGTGTTATTCTTTTTCTCCTAATGGCAGCCATTTTCCGCCATTTCCTTGCCAATTTGATGAGCTTCCTTGCAGTAATCATCTTGAGACTCTCTAGAATGAATTGAAAACTTTAGAGATAGGAGAAAAAGAAGAGACTTTGAGATTTTGGTATTGGTGCTATTGCAGTTGTGGATTGAATGCAATGAAAGTGGGATGAATATATAACCACAAAGCCAGAGACGCTCTTTAATGAGGTTACCTCAATGTAGTGGCTTAAGGGAAGCAAAACCATGTGAAAATTGATGGATTCAATGTGGCGGGGTCTGTTAGGGAGTTGGGCATGTTTTCTTTAACAATCAGGTAATAAAAAGCACATGCATAGGTGGAGCCAATATGGTAGGCACCATATCCTTTCCTATCAGCCTGGTGTCCGACACTATCATGCTTTTGTTACATGGCTCACCATAATCTTTCTTTAAGTCGAATACAATTTTTAGACAAAGTAGGCAGAGTTAGTCATTCTTATTTCTCTATATGTATTTTGTCAAAATAATATCAGTAGGACCCGACATGTCTATGAACAGAGAATGATTTGCAAGAACGGATCTACCACTTGAATTATAGTTGGATTAGGTTCATAATTATTTATGGGAAAAAAACCTTTTTTAATGCAAATTTAGTTAAAGTAATTTTTGCAGGTCTCTTGACATTTATGCTGAGTATATTCCTTATGCAACAAGCAAATTATTTTCCTTATGGCAAATGCAACAGCCTAATTCAAGCAAATACTTTCTTTACAACTAAAAGAAATTTTACAATATGCATGGGATTCAATGCATCAGAATTCCTTTACAGGTACATGTCAAGCTAATATCCAAGGCCTGGCTCTGTTAACAAGTGCAAACAAATAATTGCTGCATTTTCTGTTCTTCATGTGAAAAAGATGATATGGACCAGTTACTAGAAGCAACTGAGGATAGTAAACCTTTCTCTAGATCTTTAGATGCACCACCACGAGCAATCAACAAGAGTATGTACTCCATGATTGGTGACTCACAAGGCAATGTGATAGGGCCATCTGTTGGAAAGTCAAACTGCTCCAGACAATTTTAGGAGCTCACTGAAGATCCCATTATTGAGATACTCCAATGGAATCTTGAATCTCTCTTTATCAGTTGTGTAGATTACAAAACGGCCTTTATTACAGGGGATGGTAGCAGCTTAAAACCCTTCCTCTTGAGAGTGGCTAACTTCTGCCAATTCGTTGTAATCTTGATTAGTTTCCTGGAACTAATCATCTTGGATGGTTCAGATTAATAACTAGTGCAAGAATTGGACTTCCTATGTGTTTCTGTATATTTTCTCTCAACTGGGGTGAATGCAGAATGAAGTAATCCTTATATAGTAACAAGCCCCATGGACTTTCTATATGTTTGTAGCATTTTACAAGGAATAACTTTAACCACATTATTCAAGTCATTTTGTCCCTTTATCACCTAGGAAATTATAATCAAAGCACAGTGTGCCTGCAATTGTCTTTTTGCAAGACTGCATTCCCTTGTGTAAACCTATAACAAGATTATAGTTGATCTGGTCTTATGCTTCAACTGTTTTTTGCCATTGTTTACAGGTATACTGTTTTGATTCCAAGTTTGTTAGAGTACAGATTTTGTGGAGCTTCTTTTGTCACCATTGTTATTGTAACAGTTAGTTTCTGCAAATAACTGATAATCCAAGGTAGTTGTTGTTGCTTTTTGTTATGCATTCCTCTGGAGTCACCCTCTTGTACAGGAAGTCAGCTTGATCACATAATCTAATTAATATTGTTTCATCTTGTAATTGACTGTTTTTCTTAAGCCAATATCCAAGTATGTGACATATTGGACAAAGAACAGGATACCAAAAATTCATATGGAACAAATCTTCAATGTTCAGAGGGAAGATCAAGAAGGAAAATCTTCTAAGTTTTCCCCTGGTTTTGGCATGTGTAGTTGTGTACATAGAGGTCATTTACAAAATTCAGTTATGATGTGGTTTAGAAGCTACAAATTAATGATTGTTGGTTTCTTGATTCTTGATGGAGAAGTGAAGATAATGAGCATTGACCACTAGCTAGGGATGTGATCACTGCCTCCTATACTTCCCTAGTTAAATGCATTTGATCAAAGAAATCACATATTCCATGAAAGCTGCATTACGAGGCATTTTGAGAGGCCTGCTGGTCTGTGAGAGGCCTGCCGCTTGGTATCCCAAACTCCTCTTCTGCCAATCTGAATAGCTCTCTAACTATATGCTTCTTGAGATACTCCAAAGGAAGCACAAAGTGTCTCTTATCTATAGAATACACAACAAAATGGCCCTTCTCAACCAATGATGATGTGCTGCAACTATCTGCATCAACATTGTCCATTGGTAATGTAATTCTCTTTCGCTTGATGGCAGCTAGTTTTCGCCTTTTTCTTGCCAATTTGATGAGCTTCTTTACATTGATCATCTTGATACTATCTAAAGGAAAAGTTTTGAGCTATTGCTGATCTGTGTTAAAGGTAATGAAAGAGGGATGAATATATAACCACAAAACCAGAGACAGTCTCTTTAATGAAGTCACCACAATGCAATGGGTCAAAGGAGGCAAAACCTTGTGAATAATGGTAGATGCAAGGCGGTAGGGGTTGTTTGGAGGTGGGCATGTTTGCTTAAATTTGACAATCACCTAATCAACTCGCACAGGTGGATAGCAAATGTACAAGACATCGCGTCCTTAGCAAGTGTTTGACATTGATTTATTTCAATTATATGGCTTATAATCTTTCTTCAGTCAAAATGAAATTTATAGACAGCAAGCTAAGTCGCCCATTTAAGTTTCTCTGTGTATTTGATAAATTGACAAGATAATTTAATGTTGAAAGTGTTACAATGCAGAAAATTTGTTCATCATTTACTGTATGATTCATTTAACAAGTGCAAACAAGCAATTGTTGTGTCTTCCATTCTTGATGGGCAAGAGACGATATGGAGCAGTTGCTAGAAGCAACTGAGGCAAGCAAAGTCTTCTCTAGATCTTTAGACACACCACATGCTATCAACAAGATTATGTACTCCATCACTTGTGACTCACAAGGCAATGTGATAAGCCCATCTGCTGGAAAGCCAAATTGCTCTTCAGACCTTTTCAAGAGCTCACTGAAGATCCTATCGCCAAGATACTCCAAAGGAATCATGAAGTGCCTTTTATCAGCTGTTTAGGCTATAAAATGGCCTTTTTCAGCTGGGACTGGAGATAGCACAATTCTCTTCCTCCTGGGTGCAGCTAACTTCTTCCATTTCGCAGCAATCTTGGTGAGTTTCTTGGAACTCATCATGTTTGACGATTTAGAGGGAGAAGAAATGAAGTTGAACTTAGTTTTTGCTTCAAAAGAGATCAAGTTCTACGCTTGTGCTAGCTGATGGAAATTCAAGAGGAAGTTAATTCCTTATATAGTCCGAGCCACATGAACCCTTGATGATCTGTGGTAGCAGTTAACAAGCCAAAAGAAGCCAAACGCAGTGAACTAAGTTACAGGATACTCCTAGGTGTTTGTATAAGACTGAAATCCCTTGGATAAAACTATAGCAAGAGTACGGTCATTATGTCATTTAATTAAGGAAAAAATTATTTGATTTGGAGTTCCTTTTGTTTATCAGTACAGGAAGCTTATTAATCTAAGCATTTTATGGTTGGTCACTGTCAGTTTTTAGTTATGCATTTTGTCATCCCACCTATGAAAATTCCCTTGATTGTAGAGTTCTAAGTTACTTGGATCATAGAATTCAAGTACTTTGTCTCATTTCCCTCATATAACAGAACAGAACAAGTTGTGGTGCGTACCATTAGAATCCTTCCTTGGAACACTCGCCTAGCAGCTTACCAAAGTTTCTTGTGTAGTTCCAGTCATTTTCCCTGGTTCTAGAATGCGAGAAATGGACATCAAAGAAAATTCAACTTCCTTTGGCAGGAAAACACCAGAGAAGAAAAAAGAAGATCCACAAAAAAGAAAACTGAAACTGCCAAAATCTAGTTTTGCCAGTGTGGGGAAAACAAGAAGGATTGACAAACTGAGAGATATCATGCTCCATAAGTTTCTTCTTACTGCAGTTTTATCTGTTAAATTTATGAATAAAGTCTGAGCATCTACTACCATTGTTAATAAGAGAGTTTGTCTCATTAACAAAATGGACTATGCCATGAATATACGCCAGGAATATCTCACTTTGTTTCTGACTTGGAAAAGTATTGAAGCGATTTCTTTATAACTGAAAGGAAAAAGTAATTTACATCAAAGTAGACACATGATGTCTTTAAATTAGTTTATGTAAGGTGTTTACAGTGAATTCCAAAATCTCTTGGTTGATTTTTAATCTATAGAATAGAATTCTTAGAGTTACAGGTATAAACAAACTTATGAACAAGTAAATGATGAGCAGCCACTGTCAGTAATGAACTTGATCAAGACTTGCTAGAGATTTGTAGCTACATCTTGTTGGATGAGGCAAACTATGTAATTAATGAGCACTGCATCACAAGGAAACATTATAGGTCCATCACTGGATGGTCCAAACTCCTCTTCAGATCTCTTGAAGAGCTCCAGAACTATGTTGTTGTTGAGATATGAGAAGGGGATGGAGAAACGCCTCCTATCCATGGTGTATATAACAAAATGACCTTTATCAGCAAGTTGCAATGAACTAAGCCTGTATGCATCGATCCCTCTCATAGATATTCTGAATGATCTGTTCTCTAATGCAGCCATCTTTTGTAACTTCATTGCGGATTTGATGATCATCTTAGTGGGGAACATGCTTTCTTTGATCACTTGATGCAACCAAAAGGGCATATTTATATAAGCTTCTTTTCTCTAGTTATTTTCTAGGCAAGAACTTCTGACTCTTTACATTGGAATATATGTTTTCTTGGCCGTTTGGTGCCGAATGATTGCTACATTAAGCTCAAGAAGGCACAAAAAGGCAAATACTTATTGATACTAAATATAGAACTTCTTTAGATAATCTCATTGTCATCTAAGAGCCTACTTTGGAGGGTTATGCAAATGCAAGGTTTCATTCCCAGGATAGAATCACTCTAGTACCGATATGGTACAATACATATACCACAAAAACATAGTACAACTACGGAACTCAGGGAGATTATTTCAAACATATCGACCTTTTTTAACTTAGATGACATAGAACTGCAGCATTAAGAAACATAGAAATAAGATAGGAAACAAGAGTTTTATATTTTTTACATTGTTGATAAATTAAGAGGTGTTAATTTAACTACTGGGGTTAGCTGATAGCTTTCTTCACCTAGAATTACATTTCTAACATCTAAGCAAAATGAGGCCTATGTCATGAATTGTCCAAATAAAAGAACAAGTTACTCAAGGGTAATAGTATGGTTCATGAAGGGGTTTACTTAATACCTTAAGTTTGATTTGGAAAACCATAAAAGAGATTTGGTTGGCCTATTTTTTATTGTATTATAAAAATAAACTTTAATTAAATTTATGAAAATTGACTTATGATATCACTTAACGTAATGAAATAAAAAAATATTAAATTATTTAAAATTAAATCTTGTAAATTTTTACATGTACATCTTGTAAATGGTGGTAGTAAGTGGTTCTACATGTTGGAATAAAAATTCATTTTTTGTTGAATTAATTTTTTTCTCTGTTAAGATCAATTTTTTTTCTCTGTTGAATTAAATTAAGTACATATATTAATCCTAACCAACTCTAGGTTTCAAATTAAATATTGTAATTTTTGTGAAGAAAATTCTTGTAAATTCCAAAGCTTTAAATTTCTAAATCTAGTCTAAAAAATATCCAATTATTTATTATTTATTTTATATATTACAGTCAAATATGTGGACATGAAAGGGCTTATCTCTCTGTGTGACCAACTTACCAAAACGGCTCCTTTGTGAAACACAAAACATCGAGTTAACCCAAGGAACGGAGGGAGCCATGGCGGGCCTGCTACTGCCACACTCGCCACACTGCTTCCATGGACGCAAATTTCTGGACCCATTTCCCTCTTCCTCAATCTTATTTCCTAAACCATCCCTCCCAACCCGCATTAGGGACAGTGTTCATCATCGTAAATTCCTCTCTTCTCTACTTCAGTGCTTCAATTTTTTTTTAGATTTCTTTAGCTCTCAAGTTTGAGTTTTTTTAGCTGAATTAGACAACTTTGAACTATGGTTTGCTTTATTTTATCTAAAGCACATAGCTTTGCGGGTCAGTGGTCCAATTTTTCATGGTTGATTAGCAGCAATAATGTTGAAAAGTAAAAAAATTGGTCTGTAAAGTGTTCAGTTTTGTTCCTGTAATTGATTTATTGTTTCCAATTTGTTTAACCCGCCTGATTTTGATGAGTTGCTTGCTCTTTTAGCTCCATGTTAGCTTTACCATCTTTAGCTCACCAGGTGTTTGTTGATTTGTCTTGTTAATCTAATGTTGATGTTGGGAAAAATGCAGGCTTCCTTACAGGAACGCTAGCTCTACTCTCTCCTAGTATCTTGTTCTGCAGCAACAATAGATTGACTGCAGTACATGGCAGTCAGTTTAGCACAAGAACAAAATCAGGTTGGTTTGGCTATTTATATAGAGTGTGAGTCATTATTAAGTTTTCCTAGTCAAACTCGAAGGATGTGCTACTTACACGTCAATTTTCAGCATCGGTACAGCCTGTGACTGAGGAATTGGAGGAAAATAAGTCCAAAGATCCCCTTGTCAGCGGGGATTCTATTCGACGTCGATTCCTTGATTTCTATGCTTCCCATGGCCACAAGATTCTTCCAAGTGCTTCTCTTGTGCCAGATGATCCTACTGTTCTATTGACAATTGCAGGAATGGTTCAGTTTAAGCCAATATTCCTCGGAAAAGTATGGTATAAAATATAAATGTATAAACTCGGATATGGGTTTTTGCTGTTTTTACCTTAGTGAACCTAGATAGATTTATGAAGTCATCAAAGGACATCACTAAGAACCTTTAATTCTTATGCTATCTGATGAGATTGCTAACATATAAATGGCACAATCTACATTTTGGAGATCACTATTAAATAAACTAGGAAAGAAAGCTGTTAAAAGACATGATTCTTGTTGAAGTTAACAGTTAAAGCTTAGGCCAACAAAACTGATCCTGACTGATATTATTACCTTTGAGCTTGTAACACATTGCCCTTTTCTTCAAGTGTATTTCTGCTTACATAATCAGGCTTCCTGCTCTTTTTGTGGAAATTTGAAGATTAAGTCTTAGATTGCCCATGCTGGCTTTCATGTTCAGAGTCCTAGACAAGTACCTCGTGCCACTACTGCACAAAGGTGCATACGTACAAATGATGTGGAGAATGTTGGCAAAACAGCACGACATCACACTTTTTTTGAGATGCTGGGAAACTTCAGTTTTGGAGATTACTTCAAGAAGGAAGCAATAAAATGGGCATGGGAGCTTTCAACTGTGGAGTAAGATCCTCAATTGATTCATCTTTCTCATCATGATTGTTGATACTAATTCCATGCTGTATTTTATCTTTTAACAATAGACAAGTAGTTATAACTTATAAATACCATATGTATTTCTAGATTCAGGCTCCCAGCTGAAAGATTATGGGTAAGTGTGTATGAAGATGATGATGAAGCATTTAAAATATGGCAAGATGAGGTAATCAGACAATTCAATTCCTTTTCTCTGCACTGTTATTCATCTTGGTGAATTTCATTTCTTGGATCAAGTGCATAAGTGTTTTCATGCTCTAAATTGATTTCAACAATTGCAAGTTTTCTTCAGGTGGGTGTTCCTGTTGAGCGTTTAAAGAGAATGGGTGCAGATGACAACTTTTGGGCAAGTGGTCCTACTGGTCCCTGTGGCCCTTGTTCTGAAATTTATTATGATCTCCATCCTGAAAGGGGAAATTCTGCAACGGTACTTGCTTTGCCCATAGGACACACTTAGCTTCTTTTTCATTTTCCTTTTTCTTCTTTTTCACTAGCCAGATTAATTTTCAGGATCTTGGGGATGATACCAGATTTATAGAGTTCTACAATCTGGTCTTCATGCAGTACAATAGGAAGGATGATGGATCACTTGAACCCTTAAAGCAAAAGCATATAGATACAGGTCTTGGGCTGGAGCGAATGGCTCGCATCCTTCAGAAGGTATTTATTACCTTTTCTGTCATTTCAATGTGAAATTAATATTTTACTAAGGGCTTCTTTAGTGGAAACAAATGCTAGTTCAGTAGTTCATATGCATCAAATGCATTTCTCCTTTTTAAACTCATAATTCTTTTGCAGGTTCCCAACAATTATGAGACTGACTTGATTTATCCCATTATAGAGAAGACCTCAGAATTGTCTGGTGTCTTCTATGCTCTTGCAGATGAGCAGACGAAATTGAACTTAAAAGTTAGTTATCTTTTAACTATCTGCATATATTTGTGGTTTTTGTTTCATAATATGAATTCTCCCTTTATTTAATGTCTCTCCTAAGTGTTTAATTGAATGTGCATCAACATCCTGTAACATTTTCTGTTGATTTCAGATTATTGGAGACCACTTACGTGCAGTTGTATATCTCTTAGCAGATGGTGTGGTTCCATCGAATATTGGTAGAGGTTATGTGGTTAGACGGCTTATCAGAAGGGTTGTTCGAACTGGCAGGTCTCTTGGTATAAATGGGAATGTAGAGGGTAACCTTGAAGGAGCATTTTTGCCCATCATTGCACAGAAAGTAATAGAATTAAGCACCCAAATAAATCCAGATGTCAAGGTTAGAGCAGCCTTTATTGTAGAGGAGTTGAAAAGAGAAGAACTTCGTTTTGTGCTGACACTAGAGAGAGGAGAAAAATTGCTTGACCAAATGCTAATGGATGCACTGTCTTGTGCTCAAGAAAATGGAACTACCCCTTGGTTGTCTGGACAGGATGCATTTCTTTTATATGACACGTATGGCTTTCCAGTGGAGATAACAACAGAAGTGGCTCAAGAACGTGGTGTCACCATAGATATGAAGGCTTTTGATGCTGAGATGGAAAATCAAAGGCGTCAATCTCAGGCAGCCCACAATGTTGTTAAACTTTCAGCTGAAGATGGTGCCAGTCTTGGAAAAGATGTTCCTGATACTGAATTTATAGGATATGACAATCTTTCTGCTCGAGCAGTAGTTGAAAGCCTCCTGGTAAATGGAAAGCCTGTGATACAGGTTTCTAGAGGAAGTGATGTCGAGGTTTTGCTGGATCGAACACCATTTTATGCTGAGTCAGGTGGCCAAATTGGAGATCATGGTTTTCTTTATGTTAGTGAAGAAAACCAAAATGGCACTATTGTAGAGATCAAGGATGTCCAAAAATCTCAGGGCAATATATTTGTTCACACTGGAACTGTCAGAGATGGGATTCTAGAAGTTGGAAAAGAAGTGGAAGCTGCCGTAGATGCAAAACTAAGGCAGCGAGCTAAGGTAACAATTAACCGATTGTATATCTTTTAATTTAATAACTTCTCCAATTAATTAGTTTATAGAATTTGCATTTTTAAAATTCTAACTTGTTTTCAATACGTTTATCCATTGATGTAGAAATTATTCCCAAAGTAGAAATCAAATAATACAATATATCAGATGGCACACACTACTCACAATTGAAAAATAAACATCCACCATCTTTCTTGCATCTGTTATACTCTGTCACCTGTGATTTAAACCATCGTTGGCATTTTCTCAGGTTCATCATACTGCTACCCATTTGTTACAAGCTGCACTTAAGAAAGTAATTAGCCAGGAAATATCACAAGCGGGTTCATTGGTGGCTTTTGATCGTCTCAGGTTTGATTTTAACTTCCACCGTGCTCTTCATGATAATGAGCTTAAAGAAATTGAAGAACTTATCAATAGATGGATTGAGGATTCAACACTTCTTCAAACAAAAGTGATGCCTCTCACGGATGCAAAAGAAGCTGGTGCCATTGCAATGTTTGGGGAAAAATATGGCGAAGAGGTATATTAATGAGATTTACTAAAACAATGAACTTATGTTTACATCTTACCTTTGGTACAAGTTCCACTGTTCTTAATTGATCCTCTAATGAATATTGAACCTCTCAAATAATTGTAGTGTGATTTTAATATTATGTGACATGGTTTTTTGTTTGTTAAGTCTCAGTAATGGAAGGCATTTCTTTTTTAGATTTCTGCTTGTGTGGCTGAAGAAGATTTTTTTTTTTTTTTTGGGCCACAGAAGAAGAATGTTGATTTCAGAAAAGTATAAGGCTTCCTGTTGGAATTATTTATAGTCATGTTTCCCTTCTACGTGCTCGTGGTAGCTTGCCTCTTATAATGTTGTCACTTTCGATCTTTCTAAAAGACACTAGTTCATGCTAATTTTTTTCTCATTCACATGTTACAGGTCCGTGTTGTAGAGGTTCCAGGTGTGTCTATGGAACTTTGTGGTGGGACCCATGTCAGTAATACTTCAGAAATACGTGTCTTTAAAATAATCTCAGAGCAGGGGATTGCATCTGGAATCAGACGAATAGAAGCTGTTGCTGGGGAAGCATTTATTGAATACATCAATAGCAGGGATTCCCACATGAAGAACTTATGTTCCATGCTCAAAGTAAACCCTTACATTTATTAGGATTTTAGTTTCTGCAGCAGATGGTTTCTTCATTTTTTTTTGCTTTTCTGGTACATAAAACATCCTCCCATAAACAGCAGAGTTTTTGAATGCAATTTAATTTCGATACTGTGAAGGTCAAAGCTGAAGAAGTAACAACCAGGGTAGAAAATCTCATAGAGGAGCTGAGACTGGCAAGAAATGAAGTCTCTGCTATGCGTGCTAAAGTGGCAGCCTATAAAGCATCAATAATTGCAAGCAAGGCCTTCCCTGTAGGAACCTCACAGAAGATAAGGTTAGTTTCTTCTTCCATTTCTTTTCCAAGTCTAAGTCGCTCTACTTTCAAGTGCTAATGAAAGTAGATAATTGCAAGTCATAGGATTTCCAGAATTCTTGTCACAGGGATTTTTCCTTTTCTTAATTTTTTTATTATTATTATTTTTTCATTTCTCATAAAATATACACTTTATTAGCAAGAATTCTCACTATTCTGAGGATTGCTTTTGTTGTATATGTTTCCTCATCTTACACTTGGATGTTGAAGGAAAAATTACTAATGACCAAAAAAGAAAAAAAAAAAGAAAGAAAAAAACTAACTTTTGCTTTATTATGGAATATGTTGATGATTTTTGATTCCTTGGTTTTCCAACTTTCTATGTCAGGGTACTGGTTGAGTCCATGGATGATATTGATGCTGATTCTCTAAAAGGTGCAGCTGAACATCTGATTGATACACTACAAGATCCAGCAGCTATAATCCTGGGCTCCTGTCCAGGTGAAGGGAAAGTGAGTTTAGTTGCTGCATTCACTCCAACAGTGGTTGGTCTCGGTATTCAGGCAGGAAAATTTATAGGTCCTATAGCTAAGCTGTGTGGTGGAGGAGGTGGTGGCCGACCCAATTTTGCTCAAGCAGGTGGAAGAAAGCCTGAGAATCTGCCAAGTGCACTACAAAAGGCTCGGGAAGATCTTGTCTCGCTTCTAGCTGAAAAAACAAGTTGAAACAAGTTGTAACATGTATATGTGGTCAAATTACGTTCCAAAAGCTTTATTGCAGTTCTGGGTAGATCTTGGCGATAGCATGCTTTGATTTTTGCTACGTGGAAAACCTTTCAGCAGCTGATTTATGGTGGATGGGAGGAGAAAACTGTACAGTTAGTGTCACAAATGTAGAGGTAACACCACATTCTTTTGAAACCTTGATATGTATTACCTAACCTTATCTTCAAAACCTTTCTTGTTTAATAGCACTTGAAATATTTATAGGCTGAAAATGAATAGTCAAAGGAGAACAGTTATACTCTCAACTAGAAATTAACTAATGACCATTTATGGTGCTCCATAATGCCATATGATTCTATGATATTGGTTTTATCAGTGTTTCCTCCACATGGGTTCTTCTTTCTTTTCTCTTTTTTTTTTTATTATTTTATTATTATTATTATTGATCTTGATTGTATAATTAGAAGTAATCTTCTTTCATCTCTTTACCACACTTTATCCACCCACATTTCATGTAATTTGAATTCAAGATTTCTTATTTTTAGCGAAAAGAAATTACAATTAAACTGTTTGGGTCATTGGCTCCACAGGTTTTTCTTGTTTTAGTTTTATTAAACTATTAATCTTTATGCAAACACAAAAGATGTGCCTGTTTAGTTGCTGAGAAATGTACCAAAAGGCAAAGGAAAATTTGAGATTGAGCGTTATGGGTTGGACCAACCCTAATCCTAACTCCCACCTCCCAGGACTCACAGCTTTGGTCTTTGTTTGACTTGAGGCAGCTGGATCCAACTGCTTTATTGCAATGAATTTGGTGTCCATTAAAAGAGTCTAATGATGATACCAAATTCATTGTCCATGGACAAAAGTTCATCATTTTGAATGCTACTTCTTTGACTCTGAGGAAACCAGGATGAAGCAGCTGTTTTTATGAATGGAGTTACTCTGTTTTGGAAAAACTGTTTCCCAGCCTGGCAAAAAATGGTTGCCAGTCCTGTCTGGAAATTACCCTTATGCCCTTCAGGAGGCTCGTCCATGTTGGGCTCTCATTAAGGGCATAAAGGTCATTTCAAGGCAAGTCAGACTCATTACGATAAACCTGTTAAGGGAACCAGGGAAATATCTGGATGACAAAAAGAATCCAAATTCTCCATTTATGCAAGCTGTTACAATATTGAGTGGGAAAATAATAACACTCTATTTTTCTACTAAGTCTCATCAATCTCTTTTTCAACTTTATTTTATTTTATTTTATTTTTTGTGGTTTGGAGTTGGATCATGAAACTATTTAAAATAAGTTTGCATAATTCATTAAAAAAAAAAAAAAAAAAACCCGCTAACTCTAGAACTCCTAAAATAGGGAAGGCCTTCCCTAATAAACAATGTCATCAGTCTCTTAAACCAAAAGGTGAAACAGGACCGTTTTAGAAACAGGGGCAGCATGAGAAGTATTGAAACCTTTGTCCCTTGCAGTCTAACGTATCCACAACTTTTTTTTAATTATCTAAATAATTTAGTGATAATTTATTTATATTAAAAATAAAAATTTTTAAATTTAAATCACGTAATATGTTATTAGATTGAAACAAGAGATAAGATATTATTGCTTTAAAATAAAATAAAATAGAAAAACACACCAAATCCGCAACTCTTCTTTTTTCGTACGCAGAGAGTCGGTGACAGTTTCTTCAATTTTTTTTGCCGTTCTGTTGTGTTCCCTCCGCGTTTCCGGAAATCCCTGTCTCTTTCCTTCCTTTCCCCCTCACCCTTTGTCACCATAATTCATATAAAATCATCCCCAAACCACTTTTTATAATCAAATTCAATCAATTTCCTGTCTTCTTTTTTTGTTTTTTATTTTAATCAATTTCATATCTTGATTTTGTCATTCATATCACGCGAACATGCTGACCTGTATTCCACACTGAAAGCAATACCAAACTCTCCTATATATAAGCTTGAGCACGCCTGTTTCTTTGCTCATCACATACTTGACATCTTTGGTTCAGAAAAATGGCTTTGTTTTTGTGCTTCTTCTTCTTCTTTCTAATTTCCTATGCTTCTGCTTGTGATCGCTGTGTTCATCAATCAAAGGCTGCTTATTTCTCCAAGGCCCCTGCTCTTTCGTGTAAGCTTCAAGATTCCTCCTTTCTTCTTTCCTTTTTTTGATTTTCGATTGATACCCAGATCAGTTTTGTTATCAAAAAAACAAAATTGGCATAGACCCAGATGATATTTCTATAAGTATTTTAGTGGGTAAGATTTGTTTTCTTGGTTTGATGCAGCTGGGGCTTGTGGGTATGGTTCCTTGGCTATTGGCTTCAATGGTGGACACCTTGCAGCTGGTGTTCCTTCTCTTTTCAAAGATGGAGCTGGTTGTGGCGCATGTTTTCAGGTTTTTAAAATGCCATCTTGAATCTTTCTTCTTTTGGGTATATTTGATCTTTAGATGTACAATAAAATGACAGTCTCAAAGTTCGAACTTGAAAGAGTCTATTCTAACCATTTAAATGTTTTGTGCAGATAAGATGCAAGAACACAACTCTGTGTAACAGCAAAGGAACTAGAGTGATTCTGACCGATCTCAATTACCACAACAAAACAGACTTTGTTCTTAGCAGCAGAGCTTTCAAGGCCATGGCTAACAATGGCTCGGATCGAGAAATTTTGAAACATGGAATTCTAGACGTGGAATACAAGAGGTGAGCTTATGCCAGACATTTTATTTGACTTTGAGCAAAAAATTTCCTTGGATGATAGTTCTGTCAAACCCACATAATAAATCAAAAAATTATGGGTCAGCCGTCAGCCCAGCGGGGTCGGGTCATTAATGACATTAACGGTCCAATATGTTCCTTTTTCAAGCACGTGTTGCGTATATTTCAATGTCCAAGGAGTCACATTAGTGTCTATAACTATAACCATATCCATGTCCAATGTTATTTGGGGTCTTTCCCTTCCCAAAAAAATGTCTCAATTAGAAATTTGAGGATCACGTAGCTGAATTTACTAATTCATTTGGTTAAAATTTATCAGGGTACCTTGTGTATACAAGAACCAGAATTTGGCAGTGAGGGTGGAAGAATCTAGCCAAAAGCCAAATTACTTGGCAATCCAGCTGTTGTACCAAGGAGGCCAGACAGAAATAGTAAGCATGGATGTAGCTAAGGTTGGTTCTTCAAGTTGGAATTTCATGAACCGGAAATCCAGTGCCGTGTGGGAGTCTAGCAGGGTACCGGGGGGGGCATTGCAGTTCAGATTTGTGGTAACGTCTGGGTATGATGGGAAGTGGATTTGGGCAAAGAGTGTGCTTCCGGCCGACTGGAAAACTGGGGTTGTGTATGATACCGGAGTTCAGATCACTGACATTGCTCAGGAGGGTTGCTTTCCTTGTGATGAAGGGAATTGGAAATGATCAAATGATGAAGAGGTTTTGACTTTTCAGATTGATCTACTGTGAATACACCCTTTTTCTTTTTCTTTTTTTCATCTGAGCGTGAATAATTTAGGAGTAGAAAATGAGGTGAAGAAAAGAGAATTGTTATAAGGACATGTCTTGTAATGTTCTTGGTGATGTTTAACTTATTTATTTCCTTCAATAAAATGCTCATTCTTTGTTTGTTAAAGTAACTTGTAATCTTGCTGAGTTAATACTTAAAATTAATTTTAAAAATTTGATCTAAAGTGTAAGCTTGCAATGTGAAGCAACTAATTTTCAATGTAAAAACACACACAAAAGAAAAAAAGAAAAAAAGAAACTTGCAGCTTAGAAATATGGCAAAAAAAAAAAAAAAATTGCACTGAAGATTCTTTGTTAAGTTAAGCAATAAACAACTTGTGGTTATCTTAGATATGCATTCAACCTCTTTACAGTTTTCCTAAAGAAGACAAATTAGTTTTATATAAGATTTTAATGTAAATCTACTCATCCTAAATGGGTAAACTTATTGTTCAATGAAGAACATCCTAGTAGTAGCTTAATGGCTACCATCTTTTTGTTAGGTATTTCTTATGTAAGTTTAGAAATATGGAGTTGAAGTCTCTCATCTATAATGTTAAAAAAAAAAAAAAAGAACTTATTGTTCAATGGACAAACTACATGTTCATTGTTTAAGTAAAGAAAAATATGATGGCAGTTGAAACTATATTAAACTGCATAAAATTAACAATTAAGTAAAAATTAGC
>BPVZ01000064.1:809899-821663 GCA_020521535.1 Rubroshorea leprosula | reverse complement strand
TCAACATAAGTACACATACGTCATGGTTCAGACAAACAGACCAGATAGGTTCCAACCAACAAGCTAAGTTGGAGAGAACATTGTTCTGGCACCCTTTATTTTTGGTACATATTGTTCTGAAACATTTTACACAGTGTCAACTAAGACTCCAGACCCAAAAGGCCTCTGGTTTGTAGCAGTGTTTTGATGCTAGCAGTAGTTTATACAATAAGATGGCATTTAAGAGTTAAGACACCATACCTTTAACATTATCTTACATCAACATAAGTACACATACGTCATAGTTCAGACAAACAGACCAGAAAGGATCCAACCAACAAGCTGAGTTGGAGAGAACATTGTTCTGGCACCCTTTATTTTTGGTACATATTGTTCTGAAACATTTTACATAGTGTCAACTAAGACTCCAGACCCAAAAGGCCTCTGGTTGTAGCAGTCAAGATCATTGCCATAACCAACTCTCAGTATGTTACAATACCTCTTGTAGAATCCAATCCTATCCTCTACCTTTGCATTCAAACCCTTGCCACATTCAAGCCCACCGTTGATGATATTTGTCACCACGCCATACCCTGGAACCCGTCCGGCTGCCCGATCACTTGTAGATGGTGACCATCTTCCGATTATCACATCATGGCACGAAGGCTTTGGTGACTGCGCTATCATCCAAAACCAAATTGCTGACTTGAAGGATATCACTGCATCAGTTGTAAGCAGGTCTGGGTTGTGCAATAGGTCCACCCCAATGGCTTTCCCACACTGTCCATAGTTATAGTTCCTTAAAAGAAAAAAGCAGCAAATATTACATCATTGTAGTTCACATGTTAATGATTTATTTTGTACAAACTTTAGTCTTAAGAGTATATGATATATAATTAAGAGCTTACCATGATAGTTGCATTGGACCCCTGCCAAAGTACTGCTTTCCGGGAGCACAAGGATATGTTGGACTAGAGGCACAATACGGTGAGCCAGGGTTTTGTTCTCTGTTGTAGCAATATCCCCAAGCATAAGGACTATCTGGGGCACTAGCCCACCCACCTACATATATATGCCTCTTGGATTATGTACATGAATGGAATTAGATGAACAATTTATGTCAAGCTATAAAGAAAGAATCAAATTCAACAAACCAGTAGTTTCATGTGAAGTTTGGGCCAAGAAGGCAGCAATTTCCCTTTTGCGAGTGGCATCATCACCTGTTGTACCAAAGGCAGGAAAGGCCTTAGCAGCTGCGATGAAAGCATCATAGGTGTAGAAGCCCTTGGCAGGGCAACCAGCATCATTTCTGTGCTTAAGCATTTCATCAAACATTGATCTTGTTATGAGACCGCCAACGTCACCATTGGCACTATCACTTGCACATGGTGAACACTGGCTTTGGCAACCAGCTCCACAGTAGTCACAAGTGGTGCCACACCAACCCCATTGGCTACAACACAAACCTCCTGGGCACGTCGCACCTCCTGCCTGCGATCCACACTGCTCAGCTAAGCCTAAGACAAGTAAGGAGGACAAGAATAAAGATAAAATTGACAAGGTGCAAATGCTCATTTTGTGAATACCAAGGAAGATTTTCGTTGATTTGTGTGGGATAGGTCGGAGAGGATGGATGTACATATAGTAGGAGCAAGTGAGCAACCTTTAGCTAGAGACCAAATTAAATTTGGCAAAACTCTACCTTAAACCCCCAAACTTAACTTAAATTCTTGATTAAACCCCTCAACTTTTATTAAAGTAAATAAATCCCTAAACTTGATAATTTGGACAATTAAACTTTATTTCTTTACATGTTTATTTGTGCTTCGCTTGTGTGAATAATGTATTAATATGTTATTGCCTACATGACAAGTATTAATCTTATCTAGGTAAATAAGACATAAACGGGTGTTAAATTTAAATCTATTAAAAAAAAAGGGTCAAATTGTCTAAATTGACTTATTTGCTTCAATAAAAGTTTAGTGGCTCAATAAAAAAATTTAAGGTAAGTTTTGGGCTTAAGATAGGGTTTTGCCAATAAATTTTGATATCGATTCTTGACTTGTTCAATTTTTGCTGATTTAAGCATCTTATCCATTGAGTATTTATTAGCAAAAGTTGAGAAGGAAATTATTGGGGCGGCTACTGCACACTTTATCTTCTTGTTCATGAATGGTGGGACCTACCAATATAAAATGCATAATGACATTTGTGAAATGTCACTGTGAGCTTGAATACTACAATAAATCCAACCTAAAAACAATTCATAATAAGTGGGTACATATTATATTTAAGTACATATATATATATATTTTTTTTCAAACTTTGAATGTGAGATTTTTCCGTTTAACCATCTTTAAAATAAAGGAAATTGGGTTTAAAAATTAGGTTACATCAGTAGCTAGAACTTATTTAAATCCTTGTATCAATCACTGATGCTATACAATTGTAAAGAAGATACACCTTCTCAATCCAATGATGCATCTGTGCCCAAATGAACATTTCCATGCCTAATATATATATATATATATATTGATAATAAAGATTTCCATACCTAATATTTTACCTTTATAAAACATTTTAGTTTGGTGGATCATGTTCTTTGACTTTGACCATTTCTCATTCCAGTGGTGATCATGTTCTTATCTTGTATCATGATTATGCCCTTTTTCTTTCTAGAGGAAAAATTAAGCCTTTCCCCGAGGTTTAACAGTATCAAGATAGGCAGCAAATTATACGGTTCAAATTTTGGCTGCAACCATGTAGATATCCACCTGTTCATACTTGGGAAAAATATGGTTTAAAAGGAATTAATGCTCTTGAAAATGGAAAGAAGATATATGACAGTAAAATTTGTTGAACTGAATATGTATTTTTTATTCAAATACGTGTCTATTTCAATCATTTACATTACAAATAAACAAAACTCTGATATATATTTTTTTTCTTTTTTGATCTAGGGGTTGAGGATGTTGAGAAGGGAAACTCTTGTTTTGATCAAATGCCTAGACAAGCAGTCAAGTCCTTCTTCGAGACCTTGAATGCATGCTACCAAGTCTATTAGCTGGGATTGCATCTCCTTATGAATCACATTTTCAGATTTGATTATCTTGGCAGTAGCATCCACCTTTTCAAATTCCTTACGGTTCCTCTCTTGTTCATTGCATGCAATTCTTTTGGGATTAATCAGCTTGGAAAACAAAGACTGGCTCTTAGCCTCTAATTGACCTTTTGTCCCATAGATCAAGGACAACAAAGATCCAAAGACAGAAATAGTGACTGCTTCAACTTGTTTTAACATGCCAACGATGCCCTTGGTCTCATTGTCATGCAAAGAAGAGGAAGTGCATTTAGCTTCCATAGTCTTCAATTTAGCCAAGGCCTTGTTGATGGCCTTTTTTACAGCTTTCTTGGAGGTCAAGTATTTCTTCATCCCAGCTGCAATCTCTACTTCACCACCGCATCTTCTACACAAAACTGATTGCAAATCATGTGAGTTTTCCTTTGCTTGCACCACAAAATCCTTGGCAGAGCTATAGAGATCCAAGATCTGAAGAGACCCATCCAACAACTCATCAACCCATTTCCAATTTTTCTGTTGGGATAAAACTTCTTGGGTGAATGGCAGCTGAAGAGAATCATCAACACAATCATGCAAATCCTGAAGGTCATTTAGTTTATGGCTGATGGATGATGATGTAGAGGCTGCTTCAGAAGACCTCAACCTGCTGAGATGTTCATCAATGTCTGAAGCAAGAGGGTGTGATCTAGAAGGAAGGCTGTTAGAGCGAACATGGTAGCAAGTTTGAGAAGCCATTTTATCTGCCTGGTAGTTCAATGCCTGCAAAATTGTGCTGTTGATCACCTTACACCTTCTGATGCATGTATATATACCAGTTATCACCTAATGCTAACATTACTTTGATTTGGATCTAAACATGAACATAGGCAATGTTTAGTCAATGTCTCCTCTCCACCAGGATCTCGAACCAGGCAGAAACTATTTTTAAACAGCAAAGATTGATGAGATTCTGTGAAATAAGGCAATACCATATAATTTGCAATAGACAAATGGTAGTGTTATATTCTGTCCCCTCTAAACAAGAGCAAGCAACAATTTTAGTTCTGTTATGAGAATAAAAGATATGTTTTGTCATACCAAATCTTCAAAGAGAGACCATTTACTATGCTATTCATCATTCTAAATGAATGAGTCTATGCAGGATTCTTGATGTGATTGTTTTGCAAGAGACAGGAAAGAGCTACATTACTGGCTTGCTTGTTCTCACCATGTCTTTCTGAAATTTGAAAATGTGATGAGTCTGCGGCTGTTCTTCTAGCATGCAGACACAAAAGATTATTTTTCAGTGAAATATGAATAAATCATGTGACTATCATACAATTTAGATTAGTTTTTCCTTGTTTATTTCCAGACAAAAGCAAACTTACAGCTATCTCATCAATATTTACATCTGCTACCCTTCAGGACTCAGAAAACAAAGATATCATAACAAGGCAACACGAAAATTATTGAGCATATTATTAGTAAATAATTTCATTCTTCTAGGATTAACTCACTTTTTAAAATCTTGGAATTCACTGTACAACTAGACCAGGCATGTAAGATTTTTAAGTCAGATTAATTTTCAATTACAAGAATTGATAAATAAAAATGATTGATATATATCAAGTAAAAGCTGTTTCTTTTTTGTTTTTTAGTTTTCATTTGCAAGTGAACAGAAAATTAAACATAAAGTAATCTAACTTTATGATAAATGAATTTCTGAGGTTGGAAACAATTTAACTTGTAACCAAAGAAAAAAGGAAGAAAAAAAAGAAGCCAAAATTTTGTGGAGAAAAAGTATATTTATCTTTGTTGGTCATAGAGGTTATAATTACATGTACGCAAAATTGATATACAAGTATGATCATGGAATTTAAGTTTACTGGGTAAGGAAGTTGAGAGCAGTGACTCTAACTTTTATCAAATGTCTAAACAGACAGTCAATTGCATCTTCAAAATCCTGAATGCACATTTCTGAGTTTTGCAGCTATAGCTGTGCGGCTTCAATATGCGCTAAATTTTCACTTTTGCTTGTTTTGCAACTCAAGAGGGAAACGACTGCAGCTTCAGCATTGGCAATTTCATTTTCGTATTCTCCTTCCTCACCTCCAACTCTTTTGTTGTGAATCAGCTTTGAAACTAATGACCAGCTGCTGAACTTTGATTCTGCCTCTTTTTCAGAGATAAAGGACAACAAGGTCTCTAGCACTATCATAGTAGCTGCTGGAACCTCTTGTAATGTTCCAAAAATGGTTTCCATCTCACTATCCTTGTTCAAGGAAGAGTTTTGCTTCAAACTCTTTAATGCCTTGTGGACTGCCTTTTTCACTACCTTCCTCAATTTTATGTATTTCCTGACATTATTTACTAGCCTCATTTCATCCCCTCGTCTTCTATGCAAAGTGGATTGGAGTTCTTGCGTGCATTCCTTTGTCTGTGACAAGGCATCCTTGGCTGTGCTTCATCCTTCCAAGGGCCTAAGAGATCCATCCAACAGCTTCTCAACATATTGCCTCTGCTGCTCTTGGACTAAAGACTGTTGAGTCAGAGGCAAATGAAGCAATTTATGGACACATTCATTCAAATCCTGAATTCCATTCAGTGAATGGTTGATTGAGGATGATGTAGAGGTGGACTTCGAAGCCCTTAATCTTCTCAAATGCTCATCAATCTCTGAAGTGAGTGGATGTGCTCTAGAGGGTAAGCTGTTGGACCGAGTGTGGTAACATACCTGGGTGTTTGGAGGAACAATAGCCATTGTTTCTTTGTGGAGAAACAAGAAGGTGTTTCGAAGTTGATATTGTTTTTCTCTAACTTGCCTTCCATTGTATGGCATCTTCTCTCTATAAATATTACATAACAAGGGAGATAACAGGAATCTGTACAGCTGAACATATCAGAAAATGGTAACATGATTTTGATTTGGATTTAAACATTATTTCAGCCATGTTTATGCCATGTCTCCTCTCCACTAGGCCTTTAACTCATTCAGTTACCATAAAATTTGCTTGCATAAGTGCGGTGGATGTGGACAATAGACTGATATATTAATCAATCAATCAAGTAGGCTCTAAAGGGATTGTTTTACAAGAGGCAGGCAAGATCCCCATTCTAGCTTCTGCCATCACTCATAGTGTTAGAAATAGCAGATGGGCAGCATGGAATGAGGCTGCATTCTCCAAACACGAAGACAGCATGTTTTTATTTTCTTAAAGTATGTGAAATTTGAGAGAGAAATAAATGGATATATCATCATATATGTAGCTTCAGCATTTGCAATCTCATTATCATGCTCTTCTTCACACCCTATTCTTTTGTTGTGGAACAGTTTTGAAACAACTGACAGGCGACTTGTTTTTGATCGTCCCTCTGATCCAGATATGAAGTGCAACAAGGATTCCATCACATTGAGAGTGACCACTTGTGCCTCTTGGAGGATGTTCATAATTGCCCTGGTTTCACTGTATTTGTTCTGTTTGATCTTCAAATTCTTTAAGGCCTTCAAGACTGCCTTTTTCACCGCCTTCCTAGAGGCTAAATATTTCCTAACCTCATAAGTGATTTCAGTTCCTTGCCTTCTGCGCAAAACTGATTGAAGTTCCTGTGTGCATTCCTTGGTTTGCAACAAGGAATCCTTGACAATAGCACATACATCAAAGAGCCTGATAGATCCATCAAGCAGCTCATCAACATATTTTTGATTCTGCTCAAGGCCTAAAGCTTGTTGGTTGAGAGGCAGTTGGAGCAGCTTCTCAATACAATCATGCAAATCTTGAAGGCCATTGAGCTTTAGGGATAAAGCAGATGATGAGATTGAGGCAGATTCAGATGATGCCAATCTGCTTAAATGCTCATCAACGTCTGAAGTAAGGGGGTGTGATCTAGAAGGAAAGCTGTTTGAACGAGAATGTTGAGCCATTTTCTTCTTTGGGGTTGGGAGGAAAAGAGAAAGATACTGAACAATTCTGTATTCAACTCAGTTTGCTTTGTTTCCCTCAGCATCTGCTCTATATATATTTCAGGGTGAGGAGACACAATGATTCTCATTTCCTTAAAAAATTGATTAAAGATAATAATGATTTCATTTTATCTACCCAATTTTGTCAGCAATGTTTATGCAGTGTCTCCTCTCTACCGAGACAGCACTCATTGCCTTCTATGCAATGAGATCTCAGATAATATGCAGCACATGTGTGGTGCTGGACAGTTTGAAGCTCGTAGCCATATTTCTCCCTTTCCTTCTCATGGAAAGATATTCAAGCACCATGCATGTGGAGATTAATGCATTGCCTGCCCTGTATTTCATATGTTCTGTGTTTTTCATGCATCATAACTTGAATAAAATCATAATGACTGGTCTTAAGCTAATTATGTTATGCTAAAAGCAAGCAAGATCTGCATGCTTGACATCTTCACACGTTGCCTAATGCATAAAAATGAGTTGTTCTTATAGAAAAATGGCATTTCAGAGAACATATTTTGATTATTCTCTCACACCAACACTTCACCTACTTCATAGTTCAGACAAACAGAAATGATAGGCTCCAACAAGCAAAATTGGAGACATTATTGTTCTGTCACGTTTTACATAGTATCCTTTTAGGTCTAGAGTCTTGGTTGATTACCAAGACTCAAGACCCAAATGGCCTCTGGTTGTAGCAGTCAAGATTATTGCCACAATCAATTCCCAGCATGTCACAGTACCTCTTGTAGAATCCAATCCTATCCTCTACCTTTGCATTCCAACCCTGACCACATTCAAGCACACCATTGATGATATTTGTCAACAAGCCATACCCCGAAACCCTTCCAGCTACCAGATCACTTCCAGACGGTGACCATCTTCCAGTTATCACATCATGGCACGAAGGCTTTGGTGACTGTGGTGTCATCCAAAACCAAATTGCTGACTTGAAGGATATCACCGCATCAGTTGTGAGCAGATCTGGGTTGTTCAATAGGTCCACCCCGATGGCTTTCCCACACTGCCCATAGTTGTAGTTCCTAAAAAAAATTACCAAATCCAACATCATTGTAATTCATTGTTCCTGCAAATTTGATTTTTTTTCTCAAACTTTAGTAATAAGAATATGTAATTAAGAGCTTACCAAGAAAGTTGAATTGGACCCCTACCAAAGTACTGCTTTCCAGGAGCACAAGGATAGTTTGGATCAGGGGCACAATAAGATGATCCAGGGTTTTGTTCTTTGATGAAGCAATATCCCCAAGCATAAGGACCATCTGGAGCACTAGCCCACCCACCTACTTATATATGCTTGTTGAATTATGTAGAAGAATTGAATTGGACGAACAATTTATGTCGAGTTGTAAAGAAAGAGTTAAATTCAACAAACCAGTAGTTTCATGGGAAGTTTGGGCCATGAAAGCAGCAATTTCCCTTTTCCGGGTGGCATCATCACCAGTTGTACCAAATTCAGGAAACGCCATAGCAGCTGCAATGAAAGCATCATAGGTGTAGAAGCCCTTGGCAGGGCAAACATCATCGTTTCTGTGCTTAAGCATTTGATCAAACATTGATCTTGTTATGAGACTGCCAACATCACCACCACCACCTGTTGAACACTGGCTTTGGCAACCACTGCTCATTTTGGTGAATATCAAGGAAGATGAGTGGACGAGATGGGAGAGGGTGGATGCATATAAAGTGGGAATATTTCTTGAAAAGCAAATTAAAATTTATTTATTAAGGGAGTACAAGAGCTACACCAACCCTTACAAAATGCAAGCTACACTTACATTTCACAAACTTAACCCCTGTTTTGTTTGACAATTTCGTGCAACAACTACGAGTGAAATTAGATATTTGATAGCCCTTGCAGGAAGTACAACCTTCCACCAAAAATTTACAGAGACTTAATAGCACTCCCTCGGGTTTAAAGTAGGAGTGACAATGAGAGACCAAATAAATTTTGATATCTATTCTTGACTTGTTCAACTGCGTTTGCTGATTTGAGTTAAGGTCCCTATCTTTATCCACTTTTATCTTTCGCACACGAATGACTTTATCTACTAAATGCTTGCAAAAGGGCATCATCTCCACATTTGTTACATGCCACTTCATCCTACAGAAATTGTTACTTGATCTTTATTAGAGAAGTGGGGGGTTAGTAACTTAGTATGTATTCACTTGAAAACACATGCCATACAAACATTCAACCTAAAAACAATTGACAATAAGTTGTGCAATGCACATGTTTCTTATTAAACTTTGGATGTTGGAATTTCCCACTTAACAAACTTTAAAATCTAGTAAAGAAAAAGGAAAATTGGCATAGAACATGCTAAAGGAAAGAAGATACCATTGATTGAGATATCATGCTCTTGTTACTTGATATCTACAATTTAGTTCAAAGCTACATGAATTCTAACAGAGACAGTTAGTGGTATTGGGTTGAAAAATTAGGTTACATCTGAAGAATTTATTTAAGTCCATATATCAATCTCAGAAGCTTCACAAGTGTAGCAGTGATACACCTTCTCAATCCAATGGTGGATCTGTGCCCAAATACCTGATATTTTACCTTTATAAAACACATGCTAATCACCGTTCTTTGACTTTTGTAATGAAAGTATTGGAAAATTTTCTTATCTAGTAGAAGGAGCATTTATATATTTACTAGATTTTTAGGCCTTCACTTGAGGTTTAACATGTGATATCGCAGATAGTCGGCTGATTTGCTGTTCAAATTTTGGCTACAACCTTGGAGGATACCCACCTGTTCACACTGGGGGAAACTATGGTTTAAAAGGAATTAATGTTATTGAAAATGGGAAGAAATATGACATTAAAATTCTGTTGAACTGAATATGTTTTTTTTATTCAAATATATGTATATTTCAATCATTTACAAGTAAAAAAGATTCTGATCATTTTTTGATCTAGTGGTTGAGTCTGTTAAGAAGAGAAACTCTTGTTTTGATCAAATGTCTTGACAGGCAGTTGAGTCCTTCTTCAAGATCTAGAATGCATTATTCCAAGTTGCTTAGCGGGCTTTGCATCTCCTTATGAATCACAATTTCAGATTTGATCATCTTGACAACAGCATCCACCTTTTCAAATTCATTAATGTTTCTCTCTTCTTCCTCGCATGCAATCCTTTTGAGACCAATGAACTTGGAAACCAAGGACCAGCTCTTTTATTTGATTGATCCATTGTCCCATAGATCAAGGACAATAAGGATTCAAAGACAGAAAGAGTGACTGCTTCTACTTGTTTTAACATGCCAACAATGGCCTTGGTCTGACTTTGATCCGAAGGAGAGGAGGAGGTGCATTTAGCTTCCACATGGTCTTCAATTTAGCCAAGGCCTTGCTTATGGCCTTTTTCACAGCTTTCCTGGAGGTCAAATATTTCTTCAGCTCAGCCACAATCTCTGCTTCACCACCACGTCTTCTATGCAAAACTGATTGCAGCTTAATTGTGCTTTCTTTTGCTTTGAGTACAGTATCCTGAGCAAAGTTGCAGATATCCAAGATCTGAAGAGATCCATCCAACAACTCATCAACCCATTTCCTGTTTTTCTATTGGGATAAAGTTTCTTGGGTGAGGGGAAGCTGAAGAAACTTATCAGCACAATTATGCAAATCTTGAAGGCCATTTAGTTTCTGGCTGATAGATGTTGATGATGTAGAGGTAGCTTCAAAAGATCTCAGCCGGTTGAGATGTTCATCAATGTTTGAAGCAAGAGGGTGCGGTCTAGAAGGAAGGCTGTTAGAGCGGACATGGTAGCAAGTTTGGGAAGCCATTTTTTCTTCCTAAGAAAAGAGAAGGCTTGGATGTTAAATGCCTTCAAATTCTGAGTTTTGCTCTTGATCACCTTGCACCTTCTGATGCATGTATATATACTAGCTATCACTTAATGCTAACAGGATTTTGATTTGGATCTAACCACTAATATTGGCAGTGTTTAGGTACTGTCTCCTCTCCACCAGGGTCTCCAACTAAGCAAAAACTATTTTAAACTGCAAAGATAGATGAGATTCGGTGAAAGAAGGCAATACCATACAATTTGTGATGTATGAGTGGTCTTCATGCATCCTGTCTCCTCTAAACAAGAACTGCAACAATCAAGTTCTGTCATGAGAATAAAAATTTATTTCTTTGCTCCAAATCTGCACGTAGGGCCCCCTTTACTTTAATTCTATGATTTAATCATCATTCTAATTGCTGGTTTGGTTTTTTAACATCTTTCCCTGAAATTTTACTTTTCAATTTTTATATCATAGCTCTATTAAAAAGCTTTCATTTCATTACAAACTGTCATAATTATAACATTTTTATCATTTCTGTTGAACCAAGATCATATAACTTTGTGACACTCCAAATCCCATACTGGGAAGGGAATTATGATTGTGAGTGACATATAAGAACTACAGTAACATCCTAAGCTTTACGCTTTTGCCTAGGTTGCTTCATTGTTTTGACTAATTAATCAATCCAACAAGAAAAAGTAGGTTCTTAAAAGATTGTTTTGCAAGAGGAAAGCAGGTCCTGATTCTATGTTCTTCTTAGAAAATAGCTTTTGGCTAGTAGTTTTGCAGCAAGGAATAAGGTTGTATTCTCCTAACAAAAAGACATGATGCAATTTTTTATTTTCTTAAATCATGTGAGATTTGATTCTACAACATGAATATCATTTTTTTATCAGATCAATTATTTTTCTTGAGACATTTGGAATCTTGACAGCTTTGATATTAAT
>BPVZ01000064.1:791594-809799 GCA_020521535.1 Rubroshorea leprosula | reverse complement strand
GGGGGGGAGAGAGAGAGAGAGGGGGAGCATACGAAGCTGTAATAGAAACAATAATTTTGGAGAAAGTATATTTTTCTCTATCATTGTTGTGTTTTTTTATTGTGCATCAAATACATGTCTAATGAATCATACACAAGTATGAGGGTATTATGGTATTTGATCTAATGATTGAGAATGTTGAGAATGGTGACTCTAGCTTTAATCAACTGCCTGTAAATGGATTCAAGCCCTTCTTCAAGATTTTGAATGCATGAGTCTGCCTGTTGCAGTTGATTTTGTGCATTCTCAAGTTCAATATTTGTCTTGCCACTAATGATGGAGAGCAATTTAGATTCAGCCTTTGCAATCTCATTTTCGTCTTCTTCTTCACACCCTACATTTTTGTTGCGGAACAGTTTTGAAACTACTGACAGCCGGCTTGCTTTTGATCCTGCCTCTGGTCCAGATACAAAGTGCAACACGGATTCCATCACATTGAGAGTGACTGCTTGTGCCTCTTGGACCAAGTTAATAATTGCTCCGGTTTCACTGTATTTGTTCTGTTTGTTCTTCAAATTCTTTAAGGCTTTCAAGACTGCCTTTTTCACTGCCTTCCTAGAGGCTAAGTATTTCTTTACCTCATGTGTGATTTCAGTTCCTCGCCTTCTGCGCAAAACTGATTGAAGTTCCTGTATGCATTCCTTGGTTTGCAACAAGGAATCCTTGGCAGTAGTGCATACATCAAAGAGCCTAACGGATCCATCAAGCAGCTCATCAACATATTTTTGATTCAACTCAGAGCTTAAAGCTTGTTGGTTGAGAGGCAGTTGGAGCAGCTTCTCAATACTATCATGCAAATCTTGAAGGCCATTGAGCTTTTGGCATAAAGTGGATGACGACGTTGAGGCAGATTCAGAGGATGCCAATCTGCTTAAATGCTCGTCAACCTCAGAAGTAAAGGGGTGTGGTCTAGAGGGAAAGCTCTTTGAGCGAGAATGGTGAGCCATTTTCTTCTTTTGGAGTTGGAGGAAAAGAGGGCTATTGGACAACTCTGTTTTCAACTCAGTTTGCTTTGTTTCCCTCAGCATCTGCTGTATATATATTTCAGGGCGAGGGAGACACAATTATTCTCATTTCCTTAAAAAATTGATTAGAAATAATAATGATTTCATTTGATCTACACAATTTCGTCAGCAATGTTTATACAGTGTCTCCTCTCTCCCAAGTCAACCTCATTGCCTTTTATGCAATGAAATCTCAAATAATATGCAGCACATGTTTGGTGCTGGACAGTTTGAAGGTCATAACCATATTTCTCCCTCTCCTTCTCATAGAAAGATATTCAAGCAGTTTTGCATGTGGAGATTAATCCATTGGCTGCCCTGTATTTCATCTGTTCTGTGTTTTTCTATCATCATAACTTCAAAAAATCATAATGACAGCTAGTAATGTTACCCAAGAGGCAGGCAAGATCCGCACGCTCCATATCTTCACATCCTACCAATACCCTAATTGATAGAAGATCATGTGAAGTTTTCTATTAAGCAAATCGTGTGCAATCTGAACCTAACATGTGACAGCCATCGAAGTTTTGTTGTGTGTCAAACAATTTCCTTTTGTTTTTGAGACAAAATGTCTTCCATTCAATGGCATCTTCCTTTAAAATATTACGTTGTCTAAACAGACATCAGTAGAGAGGAAACATGATTTTCATGATTTGTATCTGAACACTGGTTCTTCAATGTTTATGCATGCTATGTCTCCTCTCCACCAAGCTTCCAACTCATTAACCTACTATAATATTTGCTTGCACGAGTGGCCTTAACAGCCGAGCATGCAAATCAGTCCCTCAACTTACTGCATACTGGACGATCAGCCCCTCAGTTTTTTTCACTGACAGTTCAGCCCCTTATCTTTTCTAAGACAGCTTTATACCGCCCCCTTTTAACGGGATGACATTAGAATCCATTAACTCGGTTACCTTTAAAGTGAAATTACTATTTTGCCTCAAAACTTAACAGAATTTTAGTTATGGGGTGGGTGAGGAATTAACAGAATTTAAGTTGGCAGCCGTTTTAATGAACCCTAAAGATAATGACATGGCACTGTGTCAGTACTAATTAAAATTTCATACTTAACATTTGAAGGAAAAAATAACATTGAAAAAAAAAAAAACTCAGAAACACAAATATAAAACCTGGGTTTTTTTATCAGAGATCAGACATGAGGAAGCTTTCGGTTATTAATTACTTTCCTTTATTATTATTATTTTTTTGGGGCAGGGGGGGGGTGCTGAAATAAATTTCCTGTGTTTATAGTGAGGATAAATTGGTAATTTCACTTTAAAAGTAACTGGATTACTGACGTTGTGATGACATCAGCCGTTAAAAATTGGATGCGGTGGGCTGTATTCCAGGCGTTAAGGAGCTGATCTTCCAGTGAAAAAAGTTGAGGGGCTGATTTGCAACTTGGGCTTTTTTATTTCTGCAAGCATGAACTTATTGTTTTTGCAAAGATGATTTCCCCACATTTGGCACCTTGTGAAGATGAGATCCTGTTAGTTATTATGCATTCAATTAATTCTCATTGTCGGGTGTGAAGATTGTTGTGTTAGAGGTAGGCGAGATTCTCATTCTTGGTTCTGAAATCTCTAAATAATGTTAGAAATTTAGAAAATAGCTTCTGGTTAGCAATAATGTATATAAATGGACTACTAACAGGAAGACAGCAGGAACATTTTTGTTTATTTGCTTAAAGCATGTGAAAATAAGCATCTACCATGTGAATATCATTTATTTTTATCATCCTTGAGACAATTGGAATCTTGACAGCTTAGATATTCATCAGAAATGCTTATCATCCCCTAAGGAATCAAGGAGGATAGTAATTAGTTGGCACAAGGAAATAGTGCATTACCACCCGAAATAACCCCCTCAGTAGAAGTTAAAAAAGTGCTTCGTTGTCCAAAATGCGATAGCAAAATTTAAATTTGGATCAGACTTCCATTTTATGACCTTTAAAAATGGTTTGATTGATATTGGAAAAATGGAGAAAATGGATATATGAAGCTGTAATATATAGAAACAAAAATTTTGAGAGAAAGTAATTTTTTTCTTTATCATAAAAATATTTGTTGTATGATGAATCAATATAAAAGTATGAGTATACAATGATTTTTGATGCTAATGGTTGAGGATGTTGAGAATGGTAGCTCTGGCTTTAATCAAACGCCTGTAGATGGATTCAAGCCCTTCTTCAAGATCTTGAATGCATGACTCTGACTTTTGCAGTTCAGTTTGTACTTCCTCAATTTGCATGCTTGCCTTGCCACTAGTGATTGAGAGCGTTGTAGCTTCAGCATTTGCTATCTCATTTTCATGTTGTCCTCCTTCACAGCCTATTCTTTTGTTGCGCAATAGCTTTGAGACCACTGACCAGCGGCTGCTTTTTGATTCTGCCTCTAGTCCAGAGACAAAGTATAGCAAGGATTCCAGCACATTAAGTGTGACTGACTGTGCCTTTTGTAGGATGTTAATTGTGGCTCCGATCTCACTGTCCTTGTTGAAGGCAGTGGTGCTTTCCTTGTTCTTCATATTCTTTAAGGCCTTCAAGATTGCCTTCTTCACTGTCTTCCTGGAGGCTAAGTATTTCCTAACCTCATGTGTGATTTCAGTTCCTCGCCTTCTACGCAGAACTGATTGAAGCTCTTGTACGCATTCCTTAGTTTGCAACAAGGCATCCTTGGCTGTGGTGCAGAGATCAAAGAGCCTGAGAGATCCATCCAGCAGCTCATCAACAAATTTCTGGTGCTGGTCTTGGCCTAAAGCCTGTTGGGTGAAGGGCAGTAGGAGCAACTTTTCAATGATGTCATGAAGATCTTGTAGGCCATTGAGTTTGTGGGATAGGGAGGAGGATGAGGTGGAGGCAGATTCAGATGAGGCCAATCTGCTTAGATGTCTATCAGCCTCTGAAACTAGGGGGTGTGATGCAGAGGGCAAGCTGTTTGAGCGAGAATGGTGAGCCATTTTTTGTTTTGGAGTTTGAGAAAAAGAGAAATGCTTTGAAAATTTTGTTTTCAAACTTGGTTTTTGCTTTCTTTCCCCAGCATCTTCTCTATAAATATTAGGTGGGGGAGACATAAGGAATCTCATCCCCTTCAAAAATTGATCAGAAATAACATGGACTTCATTTGATCCACATGCTTTTATCAGCAATGTTTATGCTCTGTCTCCTGTCAACCAGGGGTTACAACTCATTGTCTAATTATTTTCAAGTAGTGAGATTCAAAAGTATCTTGAACAAGATAACACCATAATCTGAAGCACACGGGTGGGGTCGGAAGGTTTCAAGGCAGTAGCTATTTTCCTCCTTTCCCTTTTCATAGCAGATAGCTGAGTTGCATTGGATGTGGACTGGAGATATTGCATTGCTAATCTTTTTTTCTTTGTTTTAGGTTTAGCCAGCATTGCAACTCCATAAAAATGATCTTAAATCTCATTTGTTAACAAATGCACAGGCAGGATCCACGAGCTTGAAATCTTCACATCTTGCCTATTGCCAAAAAAGGACTAATATTGGCCAGAGAGCTTGCTATTGTTAAGCGTTCCCTAACAGCAAGACAACCATGTAAGTTTTCTATTAAGCAAAGCTTGTGTGATCTCAACCTACCATGTGAACGGCCTTTAGTATTGATCTCTGTGTTAAATGACTTCCTTCTGTTTTTGAGACAAGGGGAAACTTGACACCTATGGTTCTGATTAAAATTTCATCAATTTCTTTTTTGCCAAAAGACTCAACAGTCTTACAATGCCTTTGCTGCTAGAATTTTCCATTACTATTTCAATTATTTAAATCACAAATATCTTTATATAACCAAATTCTAAAGCTTATCACTGAAAAATATAATATTTTTATTGCAAAAAATTTTGAATTTTAAGTTTTATAATTTTTCATTTTTTTTCACCTTTTTAAAAGTTTAATTACCTGGATTATTGTGGATCATGGGCTCCTTTTGTTATTTTCCTTTTCAATGAGGAAATTGTAGTCATGGGATAAGAAAAGTTTGAACAAATAAGTATTTGGGTAGAATAAGATTTCTTGTCCAGATCCAAACAAATTGTTTTTAATGAGAAGACTGTAATAAGTGGCAATAATTTGTATCAAAAAATATGTACTTGCATAAAAGATGTTACATGCATATTTCATCTTTACATTTTTGTTTTTGTTGTAATTTTCTAGTGATTGAGGATGTTAAGAATGGAGACTCTGGCATTAATCAAGCATCTGAAGAGGCACTCAATTCCTTCTTCAAGATCTTGAATGCAGGAGTCCAGATTTTGCAGCTTTTTTTGCACATTCTCAATCTGGCTATAATTGTCTTTATGACCAATGATGAATTGCAGTGCAGCATCCACCTTAGAAAATTCATTTGCATCTACTTCTTGCTCGGATTCTACTCTTGTGTGGTGAATAAGCTTGGAAACCAAAGACCATTTGCTTGTCTTTGGTTGTACCTTTGCCCCAGAGATAAAGGACAGCAAGGACTTAAACAAGGTGATATCAGCCCCTTCTACCTCTCTGAACATGGTAGCCATGGAAGGAGTTTGATCATCGTTATTGCATTTTTCCATGCCCTTCAAATTCTTCAGCACCTTCTGGGTTGCTTTCTTCATCACCTTCCTGGAGGTTAAGTATTTCCTGATCTCACTCACAAGGGCCATTTCACCTCCTCTTTTCCTGCGCATAATGGATTGAAGTTCACATGAGCATTCTTTTGTATCCAACAAGGCATCTTTGGCTGTGCTACAGGCATCCAAGATCCTTAGAGATCCATCTAACATCTCTACAACCCATTTCTTTCTCTGCTCTTTTGTTAAAGCTTGTTGGGTTAGGGGCAACAGAAGCAACTTGTCTATGCATTCATGCAAACCTTGAAGGCCTCTTAATTTTTGACTGATTGACGACGATGTGGAGGCAGATTCAGATGTTCTCAACCTGCTTAGATGCCCATCAATCTGTGAAGTTACAGGGTGTGGTATGGAGGGCAAGCTGTTAGACCGAGTATGGTGAGATGATTGAATTTTTGAAGGAATGGAAGCCATTGTTTCTTTGTCAGGAAATTAGCTAAATGGACTAGAGGAGTCATTGCCTTCTGTCAGCTACCATCTGCACCATATATATCATGTTGTGAGGAGACAAGGGGAATCTTTATCATTAAGGGCATCAATGAGTAGTAACATGATTCATGATTTCATATTCATCTATAATATTGCCGTTGTTGTATATTTCCCCACCACTGTAGTCAAACTCAAAACTTTATTATTTTAGTTGTGATAATACTACATGATATATTGCTCAGTGATCCATAAAATCTGCAGTACACGAGTGGTATTGACCTTGTCTGCCCCAGTAGAAGCAATCCAACTTGGCCTGCCTCCCTAGGAACCAAGATGACCGTGCCACTTGTGCATGGTTATATATAACTGATTTTTCCTAAAGCCACATTTTCTGGCTGAAGTTTCATCCTCTTCATGTATTGTCATGTTTTTTACAATGGTTTTAATGCTATCTCAGCAATGTTCATGCAATGTCTGCCAACCCCATTAAAGTCAAGTTAATGAGTGATGCTTAAAATATATCCAATGCACGAATGGCTTGTCCTCATAAAAAGCAATCATTTTTTTTTTTTTTTTTTTTTTTGCTGTGATGGAGTAGGATTAGATGCAAAGCTACCATAAGATAATTTCTTACAATGCAAGGCACACACACTGGAGGTGTAGTAAGAAGAAGAGACAGATTTTGTACAATGGTCTCAATCTTATTTGGTGCATCAAAGTGTATATAGATACATAGTTACATGTATCCCTAATTATGAAATTTGAGTGTTAGGACATAAGTTACAAATATTTACATATCTACACAATAAGTAGTATATGTTGGACGGTTTGTTGGCAGTAGCCATACTTCATACTTTTCCATTCAAAAAAGGATTGATTTGCACACTTCTGCATGTGGAGACAGATAGATTAACATATTTGTTAAGACCTTATGATAAAGAATGTAATAGTTCTTAAGCTTCTTATGTTATGCAGGAAACAGGCAAGATCTGCAGGCTTGAAATCCCCACATCTTGCCTAGCCAAGAAAAGGGATGTATTATCTCAAGACCTCGCTGGATGATTTAACTGTACCATAATAGAAAGACAACCATGTAAATTTTTTATTAAGCAAAGCGTGTGCAGTCTGAACCTACCATGTGAATGCCACCAAAGCTTTGATCATTTTGAAATGATTTCCTTCTGTTTTTGAGACAATGGGAATCTTGACACCTATGGTTTTGATTACAATTCCATAAACCTTTGTCAAGGTCTGTTATTTACCTACATTACTGAATCATTTCTAAGGAGAACATTTTTTTCCCGACTCCTTTTTCCCCTAAATTATTTGATTAGATTGTAGCAACATGGTGAAAAAACTTCAAAAGTCAAAAAAACAGAACTTATCAAATTGTGAAACAAGTAATTGTTTGGTAAGGTATGAGTTTCTTTATCAAGATGCAAATAAATTCTATGGAATGAGAGAAAACTGCAATAAGTAGCAACAATTTGTTTCAAAGACTATGCAACTTTTATTAAAAATAAGTTACATCTGAAATATTTGATCTTAACATTTGATTTTGCTTCACATATTTTTTTTTCTAATGATTGAGGATGTTAAGAATGGAGACTCTAGCCTTTATCAAACTTCTGAAGAGGGACTCAAGTCCTTCTTCAAGATCTTGAATGCAGGAGTCCAGATTTTGCAGCTCCGTTTGCATATTCTCAATTTGGCTATTGCAGTCTTTATGACAATTGAGGAATTGCAGTGCAGCATCGACCCTAGCAAATTCATTTGCATCCGCTTCTTGCTCACATGCTACTCTTTTTTGGTGCACCAGCTTGGAAACCAAAGACCACTTGCTTGCCTTTGGTTGTACCTTTTCTGCAGAGATAAAGGACAACAAGGACTCAAACAAGGTGATGTCAGCCCCTTGTACCTCTCTGAACATGCTAATCATGGCAAGAGTTTGATCATCACTGTTGTATTTATTTTCCGTGCCCTTCAAATTCTTCAGCACCTTCTGAATTGCCTTTTTCATCACCTTCCTAGAGGCTAAGTATTTCCTAACCTCATTTAGAAATGCTGCTTCACCTCCCCTTTTCCTGCGCATAATAGATTGAAGTTCCCGTAAGCATTCTTTTGTATGCAACAAGGAATCCTTGGCTGTGCTGCATGCATCCAAGATCCTCAAAGATCCATCTAACATCTCCTCGACCCACTTCTCACTCTGCTCTTGGGCTAAAGCTTGCTGAGTTAGTGGCAATTGAAGCAGCTTGCCTATGCATTCATGCAGATCTTGAAGGCCACCTAGTTGTTTGCTGATTGCTGAGGATGTAGAGGCAGATTCAGATGTCCTCAACCTGCTTAGATGCTCATCTACCTGTGACATTATGGGGTGTGGTCTAGATGGCAAGCTATAAGAGCGAGAATCAGTAGAGAGTTGGATTTTTGATGGAATGGTCGCCATTAATTCTTTCTCAGGAAATTGGCTAGATGGAATGGAAGATTGCTTGCCTTCTTTCTGCTACCATCTGCCCCATTTATATCATGTTGAGAAGGAGACAAGAGGAATCTTCACCCCTATAAGTACCAATAAATTAAATTTCATATAAACTACAATCTCGCCTCTGTTTGTGGTTTGTCTCATTACGACCAGCTTCCCAACTCATTCAAGATCTCTTTCTCCAAGAATCTTTGATATGAAGATAAATACCACATAATATAATGTTCTATAATCCATAAAATGTGCATCACACGAGTGGCATTGACCCTGTCTTCTCCAGTAGAGGCAATCCAGCTTGGCCTGCTTCCCTAGGAAGCAAGATGCTTCTGCCATTCATAGGTGCTTATATAATCAATTTTAGCTAAAGGCTTTTTCTGGTTGAGGCTTCATCCTCTTCAAGTAATATTGTGTGTTCTTTATTCGAATTTTAATGCTATCCCAGCAACGTTCATGCAATGTCTGCCAACCGGCCCAACCACATTTCAGAATCCATAAATTTCCTCTTGTATAATGCTATATCAGCAATGTCCATGCAATGTCTCCCCCCAGTCCTGACTTTCCACACATGACACAACCACCATATCAAAAACTGATCCTTTTTCAAGTTCTGAAAGGTCATAATCATGAATCCATCGTGAGCTAACACATCTTTATGTAAAATATTTGTGCACGAGTATTGATAACCTGTCTCCTCTCATGTTATTTTCTTCCTGATCTGTTCTATACAATCCTGCTTGTATTTAAAAATTCCCATGAAACTATTATTGTGGGTCATGCTATCTCCTTTTTTATCTATCATGGCAAAATATTTCTACAGATAAGGCAGAGAATTACCATTTTGGGAAACAAAGACTACAATGTCATTCGTGTTACAATTTTAATGTGGGAAAGATGCCAGTAGTCAGTTAGGGATTTTGTTGGCGAGACATACGGTTTAGCAAAGTGATATTGAGTGGTCTATTATATGTTTCGATACCATATGGGAACCAAAAGACTAGCCTTTTAATCCAATGGATCTTCACATATATAAGCCACTCTTTTCCTTTCTGTATTTTTTCGATGTGGGATCTTAGTTCACACTCATAAGGGAACATACTACTTCAACACTCCCCTTTCACTTGTGAGTTGTGCTCGTGAGAGTTTGACATGCATACATGACATAGCAACACCACTCCCCCTTTCACTTGTGAGTTCTGAACACTTCATGAGAGTTCATGCTTTTTTTTTTTTTTGACATGCATACATGACATGGTTCACAGGTATACTCATCATGTGCACAACATCATCCTTGGGTATACTTATCATAGGTTTACATAACATATACTCTCACTTTGCTAAGCCCAGCCCAAGACCGAAATGACCACTGCTGCACCATTGGGTCTAATACCATTTGTTGGGGGAGACATACGGCTTAACGGGGTGACATCGAGTGGTTAATTATATGTTTTGACACCACATTGAAACCAAATAACTAGCCTTTTAGTTTCATGGGTTTTCACATATGTAAGCCACTCTTTTCCTTTTGTATTTTTTCGATGTGGGATCTTAGTTCACCCTCACAACTCACAAGGGAACATACTACTTCAACAGATGCCACAAAAAGAGAGACAGTGCTGAAGGGCCACTTATGCTACCTTGAATTTTGTAATTCAGATTGTCCAAAAATTATGAACCCCAATGTTCCTCTTGATTTACAGAAAACATGAAGGAAATGAAAACTTCAGGTCTAATAATTACAGTTTGAACTTTTCTCTCCCTTTCCTTCATATTTCCATGAACCAAATATAGTATACCCCGAAAGTTAAAGTTTTATGCACATGTTTTTTATCCTCATCTATGTCCAAATGCTCATTTGAAACACAGAAATCATGAGGATTAGGACAGGAAGTAAATCTCCAGAAAGATAAGGATGTTGCAAACTTTGTTCTTTGGAAATATGTTGCAAATTCTTTGGTCATCAACATATAATAAGAAACAACTTGGATTTGATCTCAAAATTGTTTTTTCATTTATAATCAGAGCTAAGTATGCAAGTATTCACTGAAAATTTTTGGAAATTTTAATGGCTGAGATTGTTGAGAACACTGACTCTTGTTTTGATTAATTGCCTCATCAGCCACTCTAGTCTATCTTCCAGATCTTCAATGCTCAACTCTAATCATTTTGCGTATTTTTCACACTGATGATGTTAGCCTTTCTTGTCTTCTGACTGATGAGAGTGCCTAAGGCAGCATCCACCTTTGCAAAATCATTATTTTCTTATCATTCTTCCCCACAGGCCAAGCATTTGGGATGAAACAGCTTTGATATCATAGAATTTGGCAACGCTTTTGGTCCAGAGAAGAATGATACGAAAGATTCAAGCACAGAGAGTACATGTTTGCACGAGAATGGAGATTGGATTTTCAGTTTAAAGGTGAAGAAACCATTTTTGCTTTGGATTGAAAGGCCTAATGTTGTTTCAGCTCACAACTTGGTCAACCAATGCAATGTTCCTTCTACCTCAGGTTATGTTCCATTTCCATACATAGTAAGTATCATGGGGAGACATGAGGAATCTTATCTGTGATTTCTAGTAGTCCTAACGTGGTCCTGATCTGGATCTTAACATTTTCTGTGCCAATGTTAGTGCAATGTCTCCCCTACCCTAGCTCTTCAATCTTCACACAATATCGACCTCAAAAAAAAAAAAATTCTGTTTTCAAGTTTTGAATGCATATAATGATGCAAAAATAATGGAAGCAACACATTGTTTAATGTAAGAGCTTTATAAAAAACACACTGCACACGATTGGCACCTAGACCTTGTCTCCTCTAATGCAATATACAATCTTCTGCTTATCTTCTTTCTGATCCGTTGCAAATGATTGTGCATATTTAAATGAACATGATGAATTTCCAAGTTATGGATTAATGTGTGTATTATATGTCGAGGCCTTGGATGGGAAGACAAGATTCGAGTGCCACCGGTGCTAACTAGAATTTTGTAAATCAGAGGGAAGAAAAATGACGAAAAATTGCCCGACTCACCGGCATCGTTTAGCAGAAAGGAAGGTTGGCAGCCACTGGTCCTTTGAAATAGGATCTTCATAATTGCATGTTCCAATTTATGGCCCTTTTGAATCATGCAAGGCAAACAGAAATTATCTCTCAGCACTTTGCTTCCCATTTCTCACCCCAAACTCAGCATTCTGCAATTACCGAAACATGTTTTGTTAACCTATGGACATAGCAACATATAATCAAAAAATGTCATCCAAGTTTGTCTGCTATTTCATACTGATAGAACATGAAGGCCAACAAAATTTCTGTTTATACTGATGTCCACAAATTTGCCGTTTGTCCAAGCACCTCCAACAAGGAAGACAAGACATTTATGTCCAAAATGGGAGACAAGACATTTTGACACCACTACTGTTTTGGTCTGATTAATATTTTAAGAAAAATGGAACAGATCAATTTGCTATCCGAGTCTGTCAGTCTTGTTATGTCAGTAGAACAAGCTTGGAGCACAAAAAGGATGCATGTTGACAATATTCTAGGGTGAGAAAGGTTTTCTTGAACCCTTTCATTTGACAGTGGCGAGATCTCATTAACATGTACTTTCGCACATCAAGAGCAACATTTCCCATCAGGAAGGGAGAAAAATAAGCATGCATTAATTGATTCAAGCATTTTTTCCCTATTTAATACATTTGTGATTTTGAAATTCAATGTCAGTCTCAGATTTCTACACAAAGCTTGGGGGCTGCCTCAACAAGAATGGATAATGGTATGTGAATTTCCTTTTTCTTTGCCAATTCTGGATTTCAAATTCTCATCATCCCTTCCCACCTCGTTGCCTCTTGTCTTCTAGTGCAGCAGCTTCATTCAACATGTCTGAAGCATCCTTGTTCATGTTCAGTTTGGCAAGGGCAACTGACTGCATGTAGAAGGCAGTGGGCCAATCTGGATAAACACATTGTGCCTGCATTGCATCTCGCAGGGCAACATCTGGTTGATCACATAAGAGATAGCATAGACTGCGCCTTGCAAAAACAGTTGGAGAGACCATGGTTCCTACATCTATGAACTGCATTTGATGATATAAAAAACATAAAACTTGAATCCCAATTCCAGACACAAAATGGCTAATAGCAATTGAGTTCTTAGCACATTCTCATAAAGAATGTCTGTTTGAATATTCACAAGATGTAAGGGGCCTACTAAAAATATTAAAAAATTAAACGAAAGAGGCTCAATATTGGAAAAATGAAAACTTACAACAGAGTAATGATAATTGAATAACTCCACCCAAAAAAGAAAAATGATAATTGAATAATGCTCTAAGCATTAAGAATTCAAGAATGTACCTGGGAGTAACAATCAATGGCAGTTTTGAAATCTTTGTCACGGAATGCATAATCCCCTCGCTTTCTAGACTCCAACATATCTCTCATCTGCTGTGTCCACTCTTGGAAAGATAACTGAAAGAATCCAAATTTATGGAAATTCTAAGCACAAAATTTGGGGGCATAAACCTACTTTTAGCCCTTTACCTTAATAAATTTGTAAGTTTTAGCTCCTTACCTTATATTATGACACTTTTAGCCTCTCACCTATAAGAATTGAAGAAAATAACCCTTATTTAATATCCAGTTAGTTGACTATTAGTTTTGTTAGCTGACTATTAACTCTATTAACTGCTTATTAGCATTTCCTTATAAAAAGCATAAAATTTAAATTCAAATTTATTTGTTAGTTCCGTTAACAGAATGCTAACAATCAGTTAACAGTGTTAACAATCAATTAACAGAACTAACAGTCAACTAACAAAACTAACAATCAGTTGACAGAACTAACAAAATATTATAACTTGATGTTAAGTAAGGGCTACTTTCTTCAATTTGTATAGGTGAGGGGCTAAAACCTACAAACTCATTATGGTAAAAGACTAGAAGTAGGTTTTTGCCAAATTTGAGAATAAGAGACAAGTAACACCCTCTTAAACAAATTTTTTACCTCATTTGTCCCTTCATCATCCTTGTAGTGATTCATTACTAATATCTGATGAATTGCTGTGAGGTCCATACGTAAACAGGCCTCACCCATTGCTGAAAGAGGACGCTGTGGGATTGATGGAGCTTCTTCATCCTTTGAGATACCAAGCATGACATATGATGGCACCTGCTAAACAAGAAATACAATAATCAAAATCTTAAAAAGAAGCAATGCTGACTTCATATGTTTTGAGCTAGCCTGTGAACATGTTTATCAAGGGTACTGTAGACAAGATAGGCGTGCAAACAGTGCATTAGTGCAGAAGATGTTGAAGTCGGAGGACAACCCAGCTGTTGCATGGGAAGAGAAATTAGTGCATCTCATTCTATCAAAACAAAAACACTTCTTACATCAGATTTGGTTTGCAATGGAGCAAGTGTTGCAACAAGGTCCTTTGTGCTAGGCCGCTCTCTGGGTTCATACTGCAAACATTGAGAAGCTAGACCAACAACAACTGTTGCTTCTTCCAAGGAAAATTTCCCCTCTAAATGAGAATCCATCAGAAGATCAATGTTTTTGCTCCGTATCATATCAAGAGCCTGCATATATACATAGTTGTTTTTTAAAAAATAAAAAAAGTGTTATGTACAAAAATAGACCTGAGATAAAGAAATCGGTATCTGTATGTATAAAGCCTCTCAAGTGACACTTGTAACTTAAAAAAATCAAGATGACGTTTAACCACGAGGGTTAAAATCCACTTCATGAAGTTGATTAAAAGGCGATGGCTAAGATTCAAAGAAGGTTGACTGCAATTTTAATTCACATTAACTTATCCACTATTCTCACAGTTTTACAGGATACAAATAAAGAGAATCTTAACAATGATATCAAGATTGCTATTGGCACCAGTGGAGAGTTTAATGTACCTCTTTTTTGGATCAAAACAGGATAAGCAAGTAAACCAAGATGACTAGATATATACATATACATATATACAATTCGTGACAGTTGCTGTTAGGAAAAACTGAAAAGATCAATTTTTTCAGGATTTATAATCAGCTCTTGGTGTTAGATGTTTAATAAGGTCCAAAAAATAAAAGACAATGACACTGAACACGCACTTTGAGTTCCAAACTTATTGACATGGATTGAGAATCATATGGTAATTGCCTAAGTCTAACCAGTTCTAGCCTCTGCATTAGCAAATTAAAGGAAACGCACACCAAAAATAAAAAATAAAAAATAAATATATAAATAATAAAAATAAAAATAAATTGTTGCTCTTCTTCTATAACCATTAGCCACTTACATGACTTGGTGGGATGTGCTTTCCACTAAGCAAATCAAGAAGGACAGTTCCAAAGCTGTAAATGACACTTTCAGGGGTAACCCTTCCTACAATATAAAAATTATGACAAAAGAAGAATCACAAGTTCAAAGATATTTGCGAAAATGATAATGTAATATGAAAGGAGAAAAACTATTATTGCAAGTTATATATATCAATATAATTATATAACATAGTTTAGCTAGAAATAATGACAAAAAATCAGCTCATCATGCATGCAGCAACCTTAATTCTGAATGGTATATAAATAATACAGACAACTCAAATTTATAAACTTCAAAACATGAAAGAAGTACTAATACTGCAAGAAAATATATAACAGTTGGGAGAGGAAACAGGTAACCAAAGCAATTACCATTTCTTAGGTACTCAGGTGGCGTGTAAGCAAGATTCGTGCTATAACTTTTCCCATCCCTGCTATTTTTCATTAAGCCAAAACATGAAAGACGTGGATCCCCATCCTACAAATCCATTAGCAGATATTAGGAATCAACCTAGATCACGCTCAACACTGGAAAACTGAAAATTTTCAGCATGGCAACACAAGGCAACTTAATAGAAGAGAGATATACCTCGTCAAAGAGAACCCTGTAAGGATTTAAATCATGGTATAATGGATGGCCCTCACTACTACAATAATCTAAAGCTTCAGCAATGTAGGAAGCAACCCTTAAACGCATTGCCCACTCAATTGTTTGAGTTTCCCCTGTGTGGCATGAAGACCTAATTTAATCAATGAAAACCAGAAATCTTCTCACGTGTTCAGCAATAAACTAGCGAGACCTAAAAACACATTCTTTTCTAAACAACTCAAAGCCTCAAAAAATGAGCAATAAATCAGAGTATTGAAGAAGACCCAAAAATTACAAAAAGAATCACAACTGACAGTGAAACAAATGCTTAGCAAGGGTATCATTGGGCATGTACTCAGCAACAAGCAGCCTCTCATCCCCATCACAGCAGTAGCCTATCAAATTTGCCAGCCACCTCTGCCTCAGCTTCCCCACGCCCCATGCCTCCTCCTAAGCACATAAAATTCAGAAATGCCCATTTCAAGCATTTGATACCAAAAACACACCCAGAAAACGAAAAGGAATAAAGAATCAAACCCAACAAATAAAGGAACAAACTTGCCAAAAAAAAAAAGAAGCAAAAAGAAAAGAAAAAAACCCAATACCGCAAACTGCTTGGGGTCTGGCCATGCCATCTTGGTGAACTTCTTCACAGCAATCCATTTCCTGTTTTGCAGGCAGCCCTTGTAGACAAGGTTTGGGGCTTTCTCACCGCTTTCAGAAACTATATTATCAGTGCTGAAGTTGTTGGTGGCTCCTTTGAGGACAGAGAAGGAGAACTCAGAGAAAGGAGGGGTTTCATTAGTTGCCGCGTCAGGTGGCCCTACAGAGGGCGTTTGGTGGTGGTGGGGTTGTTGCTGCTGCTGGGTTTGGTTCCCTTCAGGGTGGGTTTCAGCCAGAAACGAAGATTCACAACAACCCATGATCCAAAGTTTCCAACTTTCAACACAGAATCATGAAAAGAGGGGATTTTGTGAAAGATAATAAAGGGGGCAAGTGATTGTGGGAAAAGGGTTTAAGAAATGGGTCTGTTCTGTTTTGGCAGTGGCTATATCTTTTTATTTCAGTATTTCAGAATGTTCAAGTCCTTGTCTTTCCTCCAACAATGTCAGCTGGGGGTAATAAAAGAAGTTCATAATTCAAGAATTTCAAACAGTGACAGGTTTATATAGTTTTTCACTTTCTACAGCCTGCCCTGCCTTGTTCCGACCCAGTAACTTCAGCTGCCTTTTCTTTCTGCAATCAATTAAATAAATCAGCACAAAATCCTATTAATAAGAGTTGGACAGCAAATCTTGAATGGAAAATTTTAGGTATTAATTTCAAAAGCAATGCTAGCCAGCAGTTTTTTTTTTTTTTTAATTATTATTTTAAGGAATTTTTTAATTTATGTTTTATTTTTATTATTAATTTATATAAAACAAATAACAATTAATTTTAATTTTATTAATAATTTAATTTAATTAAATAATTCTACATAATATTATTTTTTAAAATAAAATTTGTTTTTATAATTTTTTATAAATTAATAATAATAAATATAATAAATAAAACTTTAAAAACACATAAGTTTTGAAAAAAAACCTCTCTTTTAATTCCTCTTTTTGCAAAAGCAATGTTAGCCAGTAGCTATTTTTAAATTAAAGAATTCATTCTTTAAGTCAAACACGTGTGGTAAATTTTAATTAAGTAATAAACTAATGATGATCTTCTTCATGACTTGATTTGGTGTCAAAATAGAAGGATTAATTAACATTAAAATGAAATTAAAATGTTGAGTTTATTTTCCTTGGACTAATATGGTATAACTTCGAAGATTTTTTATGACTTCAATTGGCAGTTAGCTTTCCTTTCCCATCAAACATGGAATCCCAATAACATTATGAGGGAACTATTGTGATTTAATTAATTTTAAAATAATTAAATGTGATAAGCTACTGGTAAATTACAGATTACCCAAAAAAGGCTAAAACATAGCATGTATGTGCTGACAAAATTTGAGGTTGAATTACAAGAACTCAAAACACTATCATTTGATTAATTTTTTTTTTTTCTCTTCTATTTATTTTTTATTGATGTGGTAGGATAAATATTGAATCTATCTGGCAATCTTATCTATCATCTGTTCTATAATGCGTTTTGAACTGTTTTTATAAGACAGAATCGTTCTTTTGTAGCACTTGGCTCTTCGAGCCAATTGATACTTTGCCAACTTAAAATACATTTTTCCTCCTTTATGAACAGGTTTCGAACCAACCCTTTGATAATTTGTTAAAAAAAGAAAAGAAAAGGAAAGAATCGTTCTTTTGTGCGTACAAAGTAAGAAAACAGAGTACATTGTATGTCCATGTCCTGTGTCATTCTAGTGTTCGCCTTTTAATCAGAATCTTAGTACAGAATTAATCATAAAATTAGATGGTAAAGGAATACATTCTCCACTAATAGCTGGCCTGATTTTGTTTTGTATCTCCAAGATGATGACAGGGCACTTCTTGTTCTTGATACCCTGGTGATGATTTTTTTTTTTTTTTTCTCTTTGTACATTGTAGGAAAAGGTTAGTTGTTTACCATTGCATTATAAAGATTTAAAATCTTGAAATTGAACTCAAATTAAAAATTTTAAATTAGAAGATATTGATTAGACTAAGGTATTAATTTATTATGATTAAATTAATTTTAATTGATATTTTATATAATTTTATGATTATATTAATATATAATT
>BPVZ01000064.1:744340-756160 GCA_020521535.1 Rubroshorea leprosula | reverse complement strand
TCGTGAGGAATAAGAAATGCTCAAAAACAATTTTATTTAAAGAAAACCCACGACACGAAGGATGTGGTTATGTTGCCCACACGAATATTAGAGTTACATATTTTATTTATTTTGATTAATTTATAATTTTATTATAAATAATTAGTTAGTATAATATTTAAAAATATACTTTTAAAGGATGGTTTAATAAATAAAATTTGAGATTTTAAATTAAAAATTTTAAATTTAAATATTAAATCAGATATAAAAAGAGTTATTCTCTTTTATTCAATTCATTTAAATGTACAAAAAAAAATGATATACAAAAATATTATTTCATGAATTAATTTTAATTTATTAAATAATAAATATTAATTATTTTATTCATTATTAATTATTTTTAACATTTAAATTATACAAAACTAATATACCTGAAATCATTACTGTACCTTAATACTCTTGTAAGTGGCATAACGATATTAGTATAATTAAAATATTATATAAAGTTATAAGTTTATAATTATATATTATTAAATAAAATATATTATGATAATAAATTTATAAATATATGTAATATTATAAATAAATTTTTAAATAAAAAAATTAATAGCCAATTAAAGATGTCAACGGGTTTCTGCAAGGCCGAAAAGTCCGTCCCCGTCCCCCCTGTCCTTGCAAATGGTGAGGACAGAGATCCCCACGAGGATTTTTAACGAGGGACAGATTTGTCCCCCGTCTCCATTTCTTACTAATTAATATTAAATTATAAATTTTTTTGCTTTTTACATATAATTAATTAATATTTAATTGTAATGAATAAAATTCTAAAAATTTAAATACAATTAACTAAAAATTTTTAAATATAAAATCAAATATAAATTGTCCAAATATAAATAAAAATCAATTCAACATAAATAACCAAACCAATAATTAACAAATTTGTTTCAAACATAAATAAAGATTAATCCAAGCTAAACTAAAGCATAAGCAAAACTTAATCTAACATAAATAAAATAATTAAACCAACATAAAAAAAAATTAGTATTTTGAAAATAAAAAAAATCAGTACCAGAAAAGGCTACGCCGCAACAGAACCGCAGTGGAGGGAATGGGATTTGAGATGATCTGACCAATACAAAAAAGAAAATAAGGGGTGACAAAAGGTGAGTATTAAGAAGAGTAAGGTTAAAATCGTAAAAGTGTGGCAATGAAATGAAGGGCATTCAGATGGTAGAGTTGCGTAATAGAAGGAGAAGAAAAGCTGGGGAAGGTGAAAATGAAAATTGAGAAATGAATTAAAGTTAGGGTTAAATTTATGTAGGAGAATGAGTTGGGTTAAGTTAGGTTGGGTTGGGTTAGGTAAAATTGGGTTAAATTTAATTTTGATTGAATTAAGTTTAAACTTAAGTTTGAGTTTGGATTTAGGTTTAAAAGATAAATTAAATTTAATATAAAATTAATTTATATTTATTTTAATTTAATTTTTACGATGACGAAGATTCCACAATTGAGAAAATTTCTTTGTAAAATTTCACAAAAGAAAAAAGCTCCCCATCTCGACCCCACAAAAAAAAAATTTCCTTTCAGCCTACTCCCACTGGGATTCCCGTGAAATCCCACAAAAATCAAGAAAAATTGTCGTCCCTAAGTCCAACTATACGTTATATTACAAGGTTATAATTTCAAGGAAAAGTATAAGTATAGTTTCCCAATACAAGATGCAAATATGTTTGTCTTTTTAAAGTTGGTGTACATAAATAGACATCTTTACTACAGGCTCGTTACCAGAAAAAGAGAAAACCACGAGCATCAACTGAATCCCACGAGAATCTACTAAAATGAGCAGTCCAGGGACACTCAAGATCTCCAGCTTCGAATTGGACCTGGATCGACCTAACATCGAGGATTACCTCCCCTCCGGATCCTCCATTCAAGAACCTCGCGGCAAGCTTCGCCTGTAATTCTTATTTTCTTCTTATATTGTTTCTCATTGTTTAAACTTTTGCTGCGGTTTTGCTCCGGGATTCAATGGAGGTTTAGTGGATTCTTAAGTGTTTTTGATTGATTTGTGGTTGATTGCGGTGGTGAACTGGTTTTCAGGCGTGATTTGCTGGATATTTCTCTGACGTTAACTGAGGCTGCTGGTGCCATTGTCGATGTAAGCTGGTTCTCCCTCCCTTGATGATTTCTAGAGAAAATGATTTGGATTAATTTCTTCTTTTTTAAAAAATGACAAGAAAATGGATGGAGCTTAGATGAGATTTTATGAGTATCCACTTCACAAACACGTTTATTTCTTTATAGGTATCTTGGTAAATTGAGGTTTTGCAGTACGAACTTTTAATCAAGTAAGATACATTTTTGCATGAGCAGGATTCATTCACTAGATGTTTTAAGTCGAATCCTCCAGAACCATGGAATTGGAATGTATACTTGTTTCCCCTGTGGTGTTGCGGTGTGGTAATTCGATATTTCATTTTATTCCCTGTGAGGTTAGCCTTTTTCCTTTCCAGAGGTCTGTGATTTGATGCATGGCAGCTTTGCACGCTTGCTCTTGTTGTTTGATGCCATTCTTAGACTTCTGAATTCTAACAAATAGAATTTTAAAGAAATGAATCTAATCTTTGGCTTTCATATCTTTTAAGAAAGATCATCACCTATAAACTTGTTTCGTTATCCTTTGATTATATTTGGTAACAATACTTCACTAATATAATACGTTTACTTTAGACTATAGAGTATAGATATCACATTCACTTAAATGATGTTTCAAGGATTTTTTCTTTTAAGTTGAAATTTGGAATGCTAAAAAGAGATTCAGAAATACCTTATGGACCCCTGATATACTTCATCCAGGCGGTGATCGTTTGTTTCCATTAGAAAAAACTGGTGACAGTTTTGTGTTGAAGTGACTACTTTTTGTTGAAATACTTGCTTCTGAGGTTCTATGGTTTTGTTATTGCTGCAGAGTTGTAGTGTTAACAACAGGATGGATTATATTTCTATCATCCTTCATTCCAGTGCACTTTCTCTTGAAAGGACATGATAAATTGCGGCAAAAGTTCGAGGTGCAAATATTTACTCGATTCTTATTCTTGCAATTTTTGGATTTGTTTTTGCTCATTCCATGCCAAGAAAGAAAAAGAAACAGGTTTAAATATCCCTTCAATTTGCAGATCTAAAGTTGTTGTGTAGGGGACTCCTGTTTTCAGTTGTTTTATTGCCTTTATAACAAGCTTGGTCTTGTACTAGATATCATATAAACAAATAGCTTTTGATGTAAAGTCTAATTATTAGACTTGTACAGGAGGAAGTCATGGTAACCAAAGATGAAATATGAGACACAGGACACTGGAAAAATGTTATCAATTTTCTAGGTTATTACTTGAACTTAATATATTGTGGCTCAATTTCTTTTCAGAGGGTTTTGGTGGAGCTAATTTGCAGCTTCTTTGTTGCATCCTGGACTGGAGTTGTTAAATATCATGGTCCACGACCTAGTTTGCGGCCTAAGCAGGTTCATCTTACTGTAGTTTCTACAATTTAGAAGTTTGCTAAACTTCCTTTGTCTGTATTACTTCAATCCAAGTAGAAGGCTGAGTGAATTTCTGAAAATTGGAACTCAGATGATCTAACTGTGTATCTCTGAATTTGCCTTTCATGAATTGAACAGGTTTTTGTTGCCAATCATACTTCCATGATTGACTTCATCATCTTAGAACAGATGACAGCATTTGCTGTCATCATGCAGAAGCATCCTGGGTGGGTTGGTGAGTATTAGTTTTGGCATGCATCTTGATTGATGTTGTAGAACATTCTGATGGAAAGTGCCTGGTTTCTGACACTGCATGCTTCTTCTAAAACATATCCAAGTACTCCTTCCTCAATTATATTTAATTATGAAATATGAAGTTTGGTTTTGTGGCAGATTTAGAGATTCCAATGAGACAGTCCAACAACTTTAATGATGGACTTCTGGCATTTGGACCATAATCTTTTCTTGTCCTAGCTTATCATAAAGAATGAATGTATCTACGTCATGAGGGTGTTTGTGATTGTGCATATTGTGTAATAATGAATGATGGTTCAATTTCTTTCTATTTTTAGGACTGTTACAGAGCACTATCATGGAGAGTGTAGGGTGTATTTGGTTTAACCGTACAGAATCAAGAGACCGTGAAATTGTAGCAAGGAAGTAAGTGCAATTGTAGTGGGGAGATATTTTATCACAATCTGGACCATGATGTGATCATGACCATGATATGATGATAAAAACTTGTGCATTTCAGGATAAGGGAACATATTCAGGGGGCTGACAATAACCCTCTTCTCATTTTTCCTGAAGGGACCTGTGTGAATAATCAGTACAGTGTCATGTTTAAGAAGGTAGATTGGTTGTGAGCTTTTGGTTCATAATTGCCTTAATTTTTCTTTCTTTAAACTTCTTGGTTTTGTTGATGATCTGCAGGGTGCATTTGAACTTGGCTGCACTGTCTGCCCAATTGCAATCAAATACAATAAAATTTTTGTTGATGCCTTTTGGAATAGCAGAAAGTAAGAATTTGCTCTGAAAGTCCTTAACTTTTTCTCTGCATGTGAATATGAGTGCCTCAAAACTAAGTATATTCTGGCATTTGGGGGTGAGTAGTTGTACTTGAATTCAAGTTATTTGAGCCTGCTCATTTGTAAAAGCATTCATCATAAGAGTGAGGCGGAAAGTGAAGTCTCAATTTTGATCATGGTCATGACTCGTGAGTGTTTCTGCCAACAAAAAGAACAAGGATATTACGTTTGAGTTCATAGGTTTGTTAGAGAACTATGTGGTGGGTGGGTGAATATCAATATCTTGCAAGATTTTTGGCTACTAGATGACAAAGAAAAAGTCATTTTGTGTGTCATTTTTGGGTTTGGATGCTGGCTGGACAACCATCTAATATGCACAATAAGGAGACAATCTCCTTTTGTAGGGGCATCTCTCTTGAGTCACATGCCTTGTATATATTTTTTTGTTGGTTTCATCTCAATGGTGTATTAGCATTATCAAACTCATGTCCTTTTTGCAGGCAGTCCTTCACAATGCATCTGCTGCAGCTAATGACATCCTGGGCTGTTGTTTGTGATGTGTGGTATTTAGAGCCTCAAAATCTCAAGCCTGGAGAAACACCCATTGAGTTTGCAGAGAGGTAATATATTCTCTCTTATTGTGACTAGTAAGTGATTGCACTAAGCATCTAACTTCCTTTAGAGGGACTGAATCATGTTTTGAATTTTCATCTAAAAGAGAATAGCTCTGATTCAGTTTCAACATATTAATGTAGGGTCAGGGATATAATATCTGTCCGAGCAGGCCTCAAGAGGGTTCCTTGGGATGGATATCTGAAGTACTCTCGCCCTAGCCCTAAACATAGAGAGCAGAAGTAAGCTAAACACCCAATTGCTTTCCTTTCTTTCCTGCTTCTGGAAAAATTGGATTTCTTTTGAACTTGGTTTGCGTGCTTGTTCATTGTTCCTTTTGAATTTGCAGGCAACAGAGCTTTGCTGAGTCAATGCTTAGGCAGCTGGAAGAAAAGTGATATGTACATATTTTTTGTTCCCTCTTTACTTGTATTCCTCATGATATTAAGGCCTGGTTGTGCATTTTCTTTATGTTAAATTCTGACTCTTTGATCTTGAAATCAATTAGGGGTTGGATAGAACATAGAAGGTTAGAAGCAATAATCTGTCGTCTGACAGAAACTGCATGATATAGTTCTTAACCCTAGGTTCTAGATGAAAAAAAAAAAAGAAGAGGAAAACAATTTTAGGTTTCGGATTAATAAGATAGAAAAACAGAAGCTGCTAGCAAGATTTGTCTTGATGAGCGTGCTTTAATTTTGATAAAATGTCTGGACATCTTAAATAAATACCTCTTTTGCTAAGCGTTCTTTGAAGTCAAAACCAATTTCCAGTTGAGCTGTGATGTCAATGTCTCCTATCAAGCTTGCTATTCTGCACTTTTGCATAGATTTACAACTTTTATGAAGTACGAAAATAATTCTGAGTGCTAGAATCGGAACCTGACTATCATACCATACATGAGATTTTTTACGCACTGATTAAATTTTGTCACAGTGGGTCAAATAACATGAGTAGATAATTCTTGCGGTATTTAATATTTCCATGGAATGGATGTATCAAGCATTGAGCTATCGACTAATGAGGTGATATTGATGTCTTCCACATATTCTGCGTATAACACTGCTAGCAACCTACACACACACGAGAAAGGAAAAGAAGAGACAAATTCTGAAAAAGCTTGATCAAAAAATTAAAAGTTTTGTTCGACTCCATTATTCAATCCCAGAAAACCAATTTATTTCATCATTATTCCGGCATCGCTCGCTGTCCTCCCCACGTCGATGTTGGCTTCTGGTGGCCCAGATGGGTTCATTTGATTAAATGAATGGTAACGTTAATGGATAAACAGCAATTTCGAACAAGGTATCGATTTACACGGTGAAGAAAGGTGGTCTGACTGTGTGTACTTCATAGCTTCCACCGTTTTCTCTGGTTCATTACAATGCGTGGGAATGGTGGACCTGAATCTCGTATTGATTGGGCAGAAGCTGTGGATCCTGCTACCGTGTAGATGGAATGAAGTGGGCGGAGAGAAGTCTAGAACACTAAGGGTACATCAAACTAGCAATAGGGGCTGCTACAAAGCATAAACTGCCAAAAATTGTGTATACACAAGTAATGCTTCACATTATGTTCTAGTCCCAATTGCTGGACATCATGTCAGCAACAATTGCTACTTCAATCTTGAAAAGCTGCTTCTAGCTCTCTTTATGCTTGAAATCCATTGAATTTGCTGAGCTATTGACTTCTTGATGTTTCATGTTTCGTATTAAGAACACTCTACTCCTATAGCTTAGTTTTTTGACATTTGAAGTTTTAAACTGCTAAAAATGGCATCATTCACTTCTTAAATGAGAAATGAGAATATAAGTACCGTGTAAATTAAAAGAATCTTGATTTGATTAGCATAAGTTCAGTTGATCTCTTTCATTTTAATATTTAATTAATTTAAATATAAAACCTTTTAAAATCTCAACTGTAATAGATTTAAATATAAAACCTTTTAAAATCTCAACCTGTCTTTTAATCACTGAATCTATAATAAAATTTAGTAAAATATCATTCTAATGCAACATTTGGGTTTTGATAAACTTATGTAATTGTAAAGCAAGGATATGGTTTAAAATCTTCATTTATTTTTTCTATTAATTAGGTTAATTTCCTTCGACAAACTATCTTTAAAAATGTTTATGTTTGCTTCTATGGAAACTCAAAAAAAAAAGAAAAAAAGAAGAAGTTTGCTTCCATGGGCTATCTTTAGGCCGGATTTCTCACAAAAAAGAAAAAAAAAGGAAAAAAAAAAGACTAACTTCAACGGTAATTAATCAAAGAGCGAAGGCCCAAGAGCCCCAACGGGCCAGGCCTTGAAATCCACACCCCGCCAAGGCAGTTCAGTTGATTAGTTTGCTTTTCTGTATCCTGCTCACTCTCTCGTGGGAATGGCGATGAACCTCAGAAATCAGAATACTTCTTTCTTTAATGGCGGAGTTTCCAATCCTTTTCCTCCTCAATCAACGTGGCCTCAACGTCTATGTACGCTCAGTTTCCGTCTCATTTTCTGATAACACCCAATCCACAATCAACACAGAATTAAAGAGATGAAGATGAGAAAAGAATTGAAAAGAGAAGTGAGTTGAGAAAGAGAGTATTAGAGGAGATGAGAAGAGAAGAGAGAAAGCTGTAGAGAGGAAAAACTTGTATTCACTTGACTGAATGATTCTGTTACAAGAATTGGAGCTTTATAGCTGGTTCCGTATACGTACATCATACATCATTATCCACATACATCATCAATCTTAACTGACTATCTTCCTGCCAAGTTAGCTGCCCTGTTGTCAATCCTGTAACATTTTCTCGGCAACCTAACAGGGACAGTGAAATTAACTCCTTTTAGTAATTCTGGAAGTTTCATTATTTTGGGAAAGAATTCGTACTTGAGGTGTTTCTTCTCTCTTCTCTATTATATCTTCGTTTCCTTTAGGTTTCTTTCCGTATGAAGGTGAAAAATGTCTTTGGCTGGTTGATCAGATTATCAAATTTCTGTTTCATTGTTTTCTGTTTTCTTAATTTCTAGATGTTTATGTTATTATTGGGTGCAGTTGAGAGATAATTGTTAAAAATGGCGAGTACTGTAGGGGAAGAGTGAATGGAATGGATGGAATGCACAGCTGCTATCTATCTATGGAACATAGAAATTTGTCCATCTCATCTGGTGAGAAATAGAAATTTTCTGGTGGTTTGTAATGAGCAAAGTCCTGGTTATGGTGTGGAATCCACTGATTTGGAGGAGAAATTTGCATTGAAGGAGGAAGATGGTGCTGCTCTTACTGGTTTTACTAAGGATGTTCAGTAAGAATCATGTTTCATTCTCTGTTTCTTGACATTACATGTATTTCTGAGTAAATTTGTTTTGATATACCAGGACTCTATGCATCTGAAATTTTGTTTATGGAACTGGTAGTTTTATTCTGTACCTTTTTATAGGCCTTGATTGCAAGTTCTCTATCAGAAGATGACTATAAGACTGTGAAGGAAACTATAAAATTTGTGTTAAATGTCAGTTTTTCAGGGACGCCTTTCCATTATGGTTTCTGTTTGTCACAAAAACTCTTGGATTTTGATTTGTGTTTGCTGGTTTCTAACGCTGTTTGTTAACTTGACATGCTGGTTTTCCCAGATAGAGGGGTGTTTCATTGGCTTCAATTTTGGGCATATCCATCAGTCTCTTAGCCACCTTATTCACAAACAATGTTGATGTTTTTGGAATTATTAGAACTGGGGTACTAGTAAGTATACAAAGTAATCCAGCAATTTTTGTTTTTTCCTTGGTTTCATGTATTCAGGGGCTCTTAGATGTTTAAAATTGTTTATTCCAAAATTGCTAACAGTTTGTCAGCGCAAGTCAACCTGTAATGCATTAGCTTTTATTTTTGTTGGTCTCCACTATGGCGTTTCAGACTCTTTCCATAAGCAGCTTCTCCTATGGTAAGCAGCAACCTTAAAAAATAAATCTTTTTTTTTCATGTCCTTATCATGGTTTAAAGGTTACCATGAGTTGTTCTAACCTATTTTACATGAATCATAGATGTTGGTTTGGGTTGTATATTCTACAATTTTGCCTTCTGTCCTCAAAATTCTTGGTCTTCGTCGGGTTTGGTTGGGCTTGCATATGGCAGTTGGATTTTTTCGGGTAAAAGGTGTTTGTGAAAATTACCATATGTTTAAAATCTAGTAACTCTTGATTCCTGACTATCATTAAGTAGCTTGATGATAATGAATTTTGTTGCTTGGAATCGAGGGCAGCTACTTATGACAATACTGCTGTAATAATGACAGTAATGATACAGACGTGCACATGTAGGCTGTATTAGAATTTCATTTTTCAGTTCCTTCTGCCAATGGTCTTACAATACCAGTATAGGAAGCATCTTACCATATATTCAGTGCATATGTTATAGTTAGGAGCTACAATATATTTGTCAAATGCCATGTGAATCAAAATGTGTTAGAACGAAGTTTTCTTTCTCTTATATTTAATGTGTTGAATTTATTCCCATTCTTGTTAACTTTTTATTTTTTTCCTGAGGATTTATATTTCAGAATACTATCATCAACTGGGGCCTGGTGATCTCTGCACACTGCACGGGGACCTTCAGACAGCATAGGCAGTTGTATTCTGCTCTTAGCAGGTATGTTCTTGGTTTTATCCTTTGGACCATGCTTTAATGGTCTAAAAAATCTTCTTAAAAGGACGATCACTAATAGATCTAATATCCAAATTCACTAAAATTTATTCATGATAAATCTGAACAAAGTAAGGGAAAGTTCATTGGCTTTAACCCTAAAAAAGAGTTAATTTGAATAAAAAAATTATTAAAAAAAAAAAAAAGGTTATGAGATTTGGACCTTTTTTATTTTATGTGCATAAGATATCAAAAGTCAGGGGAAAACCAATAGCCAAGTTTAAGATGCAACATAGTCCATGGGGCCATATGGTTCAAACAATTCAGCAAAGAATCCCTTCTTCCTTCTCGGATTCAATCCCATGTCCTTGCAGAGTTGATCATTATACCATATGTGAATGACGGCAATGCATGCTCTTCGGTAGTAGCCACCAGAGTACTGTTTCCAGTATGCATCCCATTTCTCTACGTCTCTTTCCATCTCCTTAATCACTGGTAGCTTGAATTTTCCATCTAGAAGCTCTGCTAGCCACCGGCATCTCATCTCGGAGGTAAACAAGTTCGATGCACTTTCTGAGAATCCAATCACAGCTAGTTGTGGAATCCAAGGATGAATGCATTCCCTTTTCAAACAAAAGATTTAGTTTCTACATCAAAGTATGAACTATACAATGACAGATAACCCTTTCACCACTAGATTAAAACCTGAAGGAGTATAGTTAGAGACAGATTGTTTTCTTTTCTTCAAAACAAGAAAGAAATGATATGAAACCTGTAGAGTGGAATTGCTGCCTTTGGAGTCCCGAAAATGCAATCTTTAAAGGTTTGGGATGCAAAAATGTCCTTGAGCTTTTTATCTCCTCTGAATCCTGTTGCTAGAATAACCAAGTCTGTTTCTATTGGAGCAGCCTCATTTCCATCTATCACAACCCCGTCTTTACAGAAGCTGAAGCTTGGAGCTTTCTTCAATCTGATGCTTCCCTCTTCAACTTTATCATAAAATTTTTCTGGGATTGTTGAGATTAAACAAGAATTTATATGTTCAAAAAAGCTTTGCTTTGGTACCATTCCAAACTTTGCTAGAGGAAGCCTCCGTCTGATATCAGTTTCCACAAATTTCGAAAAACACCATCTCTGTTACAAGATCGTACCCAATTGTTCATTATCCTAAGAAAAAAGGATGTGGGTATCCATAGAAAGAAAAGAGAAGAAAGAAAATTTACCACTGGTGAAAGCACTGTTGCTAAGAGACTGAGCAGAAAACCTTCACCAGGCTTATGAACTAAAAGCTCTGAGAAGCGATTAAGGCATAAATTTCCAAGTGAGACACCCCATGGAAAGTAATCGGGGACAGCCCAGTTTTCAGTCCTGTATAAAACTGTACATGGGTTTTCCACACCTGATGAAAAACTATGACATGAAAACTAGATCTCCACTTTAAGAAGGTTAGAGCGAAGAAATTACAAATCTCATGGGGGAAAAATTACCATTTGCTACTGCACACTCCATTGCAATTTCCATTGCAGATTTCTGGAACCCAACAACAGTGATTTTCTTACCTTTGATGAATTTAGCAGCACTTTCATAGTCCATTGCTGCATATTCCATTGAGTGAATTACTTTCCCATGAAATGCTTGTGGCCCTTTGTTTGGAGGGAATTCTGGGATGTTTGGCAATCCACTCAATCTCCCCAAGCAAAGGATTACAAAATCCACCTCATAAATCTGCTTTGACCATGTACCTTAGGATGAGTGAAAGAAAAATACAAAACTTTGATCCTTCAGTATTTATCTTCTAGAGATACATATGACATACCTCAGTTGACAGTGTTTTAGTGTCTTGGGCATGGATCTTCCATTTCCTTGTAGAGCTAAAAGGCTCACCAGTGCCACCCCATAAGCTCCATGACTGCATCTCTGCCTCAGATGCGCCTTCATACTCAACACCAACTACTTTATTGTTGAATTTGATGTGCTTAAGCAGATCAAAATGGCGCGCATAAGCTTGGATATAATCAAAGACTTGATGTTGGTTAGGGAA
>BPVZ01000064.1:731124-744240 GCA_020521535.1 Rubroshorea leprosula | reverse complement strand
TAATTTTATTTTAAATTTAATTTAATTTTTAAAATTAAACCCAAACCCAAACTCAAACCCAATCCAATAAAAATTAAACTTTACCCACCCCAACCCATCCCAACACAACCCATCATCCTCCTTCCAACCCTAATTTCCTAACCCTATTCATTTCCCTTTCTCACTCACGCAGCACACCTCATAGCCCTCCCCTTCTTGCTTCTGCAATTCTTCTTCACTCATTCTCACAACCTCACCTTCTACTTTCCCCTTCCCTTTTGGCTTCTGCTGCTACAGATCTGCTGCTGCGGCTACAAATCTGCTACTGCTGCTGCTACAAATCTGCTGCTGCTGCTGCTACACATCTGCTGCTGCTACACATCTGCTGCTGCTGTTGCTATAGATCTGCTGCTGCTGCTACAGATCTGCTGCTGCTGCTACAGATCTGCTGCTGCTGCTACACATCTGCTGCTGCTGCTGCTACACATCTGCTGCTGCTGCTGCTATAGATCTGCTATTGAAACTGCTGTCGATCTGTTGCTGGAGCCTGGAGTTGCTGTCAATCTGCTGCTGAAGCCTAGAGTTGCTGTCGAAGCTGCAGTATCCCATCATCCTCACTCACTATATGTTTGATGCACGCCTCATTAATTTTTACTTATTTTTGATGTAAAAAAGATGTATTTTGATGTTAATTGACGGGGAATGGAGATGGGGGGCAAATTTTGCCCCCTGTCAAAAATCTCCGCGGAGATCCCCGTCCCCGTCATTCACGGGGACAGGGATGGGGAAGGATTCTCCGACCCCGTGGAACCCCGTTGACATCCCTACGGCCGTCCACCTCCCACCTATTAAGGAAACTGAAAATCATAGATGGTTGTTCTTTTTAGAGAAAAAAAAAAAACAAATCCTTATTCTTATGTCATCTCTTACATCTTTTAGCAACTTTTTAATGCTCCAAGGGAGACCTCTGATTTGGTCAATATGTTTTGCTGTTCTGAACCTGTCCCAAGGTGGGTGTTACTAAAATTAAAATTTCATATTCGAACAAAAAAAATATGTGGTTTGATTTGGAAATTTTCTTTTGCTAGGCAAATTTTATATGGATCCTCAGTCGAGTGTTAGCATCAATTGGTTCTCAGAACATTAATTTTGTTTCAACATTACGGTTATTGCTCCTGTTTTGTTTTTTAGAGAGATTTTGAACCTTTAACATGCAGAAAGTCCTTTTAAATAGGGCAGAATAAAACCTCTACTCCATGAATAGCGATAGCTTCAAGCTCATAGTGACCCAATTCATTAATCACTTTTCGAGATTCATCTGATAGTCTTTTTACTCTTGATATAGTCTTTTGCTGTATCATCCTGACTCTTTGATACAAGTTCTGTATGATGTTGAAACAGATCCTCTGCTCCGAAACTAACACACATTTTTTCTATTTCTAACTTATCAAAAGCAAAGATAGATTTTATTTTATTCTATTTATGAAACAAAGATGGATTTTAAAATTGGAAACAAAGGGAAATTCCATTTTTGGAGTAAATTACTATTGTGTTCCACCGATTAGGTATTTGCTCCGATTTTACTTTCTTTCTTTCCTCTAATCTTTCACTCTCCCTTTTTATCCTCTTCTAATTTTGTGATCTCCATCCTTTGCTCCTTTTCTTCATTAATAAAAGAATTTCTCATCTTAGATCCAGAGCTAGCAGAGTGCTTTGCGCCTCAAAAACAATGGGGTGGAAGCTCTTATAGAGGGTATACTTTGGTACCAGCCCCAATTATGAGCCACCTTTCTTTCTATTGCCCCAAAAACTTAATTCATAAGAATTTTTTTTTTATTAACTTATTCGAAGAATAGAACATGGTCTGATGGTCATTGTGCTCAGAACAGTTATTTATAATTTCATGCTACAGCACATTAGCTGGCACCTTAATAAAAGCTACAATTGGACCAAATATGCTAAACGTTCAGGCACGAAAAGAACCCGAACAGCACAATCTTTATCACTGTTAACAATAGCCAAGTTCAAGGGGCAACATAGTCCATGGGGCCGTAAGGCTCAAATAGCTCAGCAAAGAATCCTTTCTTCCTCTTAGGGTTCCATCCCATGTCCTTGCAGAGTTGATCATTATACCATATGTTAGTGGAAAGAAGGCATGATTTCCGGTAGTACCTACCAGAATACTGTTTCCAGTATGCAACCCATTTTTCTGCATCCTTTTCCATCTCCTTAATCCTGGGTAGTTTGAATTTTCTATCCAGAAGCTCTACTAGCCAGAGGCATTTCATCTCCGAGGTGAAAACCTTCGACCCACTATCAGCGAATCCCATCACTGCTAGTTGGGGTATTCGAGGATGAATGCAATCCCTGATGGACCAAAAGAATCAATTTCTACATCAACACATCAAATATACAATGACAGATAACGTTTCCATTCCTAGATTCAAATATGCAAAAATAGAGTTCGAGACAAATAGTTTAAATTTCGTGGAGAGCAAGACATAGAGAAAATGTTAAACCTGTAGAGTGGAACTGCTGCCTTTGGAGTTCCGGAAATGCAATCTTGAAAGGTTTGGGATACAAAAATGTCCTTGAGCTTTTTATCCCCTCTGAATCCTGTTGCTAGAATAACCAAGTCTGTTTGTATTGGAGCAGCCTCATTTCCATCTATCACAACCCCATCCTTACAGAAGCTAAAGCTTGGAGCTTTCTTCAATCTGATGCTTCCTTCTTCAACTTTACCATAGAATTTTTCTGGAAGTGTTGGGATCAAACAGGAATTTTTATTTTCAAAAAAGCTTTGCTTTGGTACCATTCCAAACTTTGCCAGAGGAAGCCTCCTTCTGAGATCGCTTTCGACAAATTTTGAAAAACACCATCTCTGTTATAAGATTGTTAGTAATGCACCCAATTGTTCATGATCCATAGAAAAAATATGAGTACCCATGGAAAGAAGATAGAAAATTTACCACAGGTGAAAGCATTGTTGCCAAGATACTAAGCAAAAGCCCTTCACCAGGCTTATGAACTAAAAGCTCTGAGAAGCGATTGCCATATAAATTTTTCATGTGGACACCCCATGCAAAGGAATCAAGTATAGTCCAACATTCAGTCCTGTATAAAACTGTACAGGGATTTTCCACCCCTGGTGAAAAACAATGACATATGAAAACCAGATATCCATTTTAATATGGTTGAAGTGAAGAAATTAAAAATGTGAGCAGGAAAAAATTACCATTTGCTGCTGCACATTCGTTTGCAATGTCCAGTGCAGATTTCTGGAACCCAACAACTGTGACTTTTTTACCTTCGATGAATTTAGCAGCGCTTTCATCGTCCATTGCAGCATATTCCATTGAGTGAATTACTTTCCCATGAAATGCTTCTGGCCCTTTGTTTGGAGGGAATTCTGGGATGTTTGGCAAGCCACTAAACCTCCCCAAACAAAGGATTACAAAATCCACCTCATAAATCTGCTTACATGAATCGTGTCCCTTAGGATAAGGAAAAAACTGAAAAAAACTTTAATCTGATTAATGTATTTATCTTCTAAATGTATACCCACATGACATACCTCAGTTGATAGGGTGTTAATGTCTTGGACATGGACCTTCCATTTCCTTGTAGAGCTAAAGGGCTCACCATTGCCACTCCAAAAGCTCCATGACTGCATCTCTGCTTCGGATGCACCTTCATACTCAATACCAACTACTTTATTGTTGAAGTTGATGTGCTTAAGCAGATCAAAATGTCGCGCGTAAGCTTGGAGATATTCATAGACTTGACGATGGTCAGGGAAGTCTTCCGTGACCGACGATGGCCATGGAAAATCGGCGAACCGGTACGAACCTTTGGAAGTTTGGAGCTTTGTAGACTTAAGAGTTTTGGACCATACCCCTCCAATGCTGCTTTCAGCCTCAAAAACAATGGGGTGGAAGCCCTTGGACAGGGTATACTTACAGGCTATTAAGCCACTGACACCAGCCCCAATTATGGCTATCTTTCTATCCATTGCTTCAAATTAACTCTGATATGCTCTTTAGTTCTCTCCCGGGTTGTATATTGCAGGGTGAGGTTTGGGCAAAAACTAACATTTAGCCCCTCACCTTACAAAATTGGTAGGTTTTAGTTCATCACCTTATAACATGACAATTTGAACATTTTATCTTACAAAATTGATCAGTTTTAGCCCATTACCTTACAAAATTGGTATGTTTTAACCCCTTACCTTATATTATGATATTTTTAATTCCTCATCGATATGAATTAAAGAAAATAGCTCTCACCTAATATCAAGTTATAACGTTCTGTTAGCTTTGTTAGTTGATTGTTAATAACCGTTAGCATTCTATTATAAAAAATATGAAATTTAAATTTAATTTTATTTGTTAGTTCCATTAACTAAATGACTAATAGTCAACTAACAAAACTAATAGTTAGTTAACAAAATTGACAGTTAGTTAACAGAATTGACAGTCAACTAACAAAATTGACAGTTAGTTATCAGAACTAATAGAATATTATAACCTGATGTTAAATAAGGGTTATTTTCTTTAATTCATACAGATAAAGGACTAAAAGTGTCATAATATAAGGTGATAAGCTAAAACCTACCAACTTTGTAAAGTAAAGGGTTAAAACTTACCAACTTTGTAAGATAAAAGACTAAAACTTACCAACTTTGTAAGATAAAAGACTAAAAATATCATATTATAAAGTTAAAGGTTAAATTATATTAATTTTATAAAGTGAGGGGCCAAAGTTGGTTTTAGCCGGAAGTTTGAGGCAACTTGATCATTTGTATAAATTAAGCCTCGGTTTACGTTGACCCAGTCTCCCCCTTTGCCTTTAGATAAGCTACTGACAATGAGAAATAATTGAACCGACCTTTGGTTTGTCCTAAATCATAGTACTGGTTGAAAATCTTATCAATTATTTAAATATTTATATTTTATCAATTATTTAAATATTTATATTTGACTTACGTATCATTGGTACTTCTTCAATCCATGAGCTCGTTCATTTGTCCTTTTCCCTCACAATTGCTCTTGTTTAAAAAAAATGATAAATAATTGTTCTGGTTTTTCCTGAAAATAGGCAATGAAGAATAATTGTTCTGTTGAAAAGAAAGGAAACAATGAATCCTTATTCTGATATCGTCTCTAGCATCTTTTAGTAACTTTAATGCTCCAAGCCAAACCATGGTTAGGCCAATATATTTGACTGCTATGAACCTGCACAAGTTGGATGGTGACGAAGAAGCCCGTGGCACAAGTGGTAAGTTAACTATTGGTTAAAGGACATTTTATCTTGAATGTGGAGTTCAATTCTTATTCCTTCTTACATTCTCTTATTGTGGCTGTAGTCGCTTTTGCCCAAAAGGGCAATTGATGGATTGCAACCTTATTCAGGTTTAATACCTTTCATTAATAATTCTAACTTTACTAATCATTAATTATTGTCTTTGTCAAAAAAAAAAAAAGAAGTTTGGTTGTTGTTGGCTTAATTTTTTTTTTTTTTTTTTTATTTTTTTACAAGAGTAATGGTTAGTAGTTAGATTAAAAATTGTTAGTAACTGAAGATTCAATCCCTAAAACAAGTAATCTCTTACCTCCTCATTTAAAGCGCACCACATATCGGACACATATCGGACCATGTGATGAAATTTGGCATAAATTTCTTATTGATGGTTGGGTCCACTGTCGAGGGACGAAGCGACCATAGGACAAGGGGGGGCCAAGCGGCCTCCTAAGCTTTTGAAAAACGTTTAATATGATACATTAATTGTTTATTAGTATAAATTTGTTTTATATGTTTGAATTACAAGAATCATTTTAAATTTAAAGAAATTATTTAGGAGTTCGGTGAAGAGACTATTTCTTTATTTGTAATTAATTTTTAAGATAAATAATTTCATTTGATTATGAAAAAATATTTTATATTAGTTGTAATTTTCTTTATAATTTATATTTTATTAATTTAATAGTTAGACATGATATTCTAATTTAGAGTTCATTAATATCTATAACTATATTAAAAAAACTATATTTTGTATGAAATTAGTATTTATTCACTACTCACTAGACTTACAAAAAAGAGATAAAAAATACTTCAAAACTAGAATATTCTAATAAAGTATCACAAAAAAAATATGAATATAGTCTTCATTCTTACTCTAAAAATATGTTAATTAAGTATATTTATTTTAATTGGAGTTTATTTAAATAAGATAGTTTTGAAATATTTTTTTCATAATTTTTTTTAGATCCAACTTATTAATATTTTTCTCATTATTTTATATTATTCATTTAAGGTATTGAATTGTATGTTATTAAAAAATAATTAAATATATTTAATTAATTAAGGTCGGTATGTATGTTATAAATAGTATATTTATATATAAATTAATGATTAATATAAAAATTAGTATAATTTTTTTTACGTAAAAGCTATAAATTAAACTCTAGACTTGTCATTAAAAGTATATATAACTCTACCAATAAACTACATTATTAATGGTTAAAAATTAATATAAATTATCTTAATGTAAACCCATCAAAACTAAAAAATTATTTAAAATTTTGCTCCCATTATCCAAAAAGTCTGGCTCATCCTTGGTTGGGTTTCAATAAAACTAAAAATTTATATTGAAACAAATAAAATACGTAACTCTAAGGGATGATTTCATTAGTAAGCAAGTGTTGAGTTTAACTTTTGGGACCGGCATAGAAGGAAATTAAGTTTTTTGAATCAATAAGACCAATATGAGAATGCATTCTTAAAATGTTTTGACGAAATAAATTAGTTTCAAAATATATAAATATTAAACTTGTGAACACGCTGATTGTTCAACAAAAATAAAATATGCGATCTGTTTTAGAACTTTTTTCGCCTGGTTGATTTTAGACAACATTTCGAGGTATTTTAGTTTTTAAGTTTTTATATATTTTTAAGATATTAAAAAATCAAAAAATTTATAACTATAATTTTTTTTATCAATTTTTTGGTATCCAGACATTACATTTAGTTTTAATTAATCTAAAATCAAATTGAGTCGATCTCATATGGGAAAAAACTCTCTCAATAATTATTTTTTCATTCACAAAACTCAAACTTAAAATTTTATTTAAAAAAATTAAATTTTTCCTACTCAAATCAATAAATTATTAATAATTTATAACTATAATTACAAGACAGTATCGTCAAACAAAGTCTAAGCGTACATAACCATCACGCGGTCTCACAGCCTTTTTTGTTTGCTTTATATCATAAGTCAATACTGCCGCCATTAAGTCCAAAAGGTCAAAAAAAGGTTTAAAAAAAAAACTAAAATTTTATTAGTATCTAAATAACTTTTGTATTTATCAATTCATTTTAATCCTTTTTTTTTAATTTTTTTAATTGTAATTTTTTTGAATATTTCAATGCTTCTTTAAATTAGAATGGTAGTAATTTATTTACTTTTCATTGTTAGCAAAAAAAATAAATAAATAGTAAATGAATTTCAATTAAAATCAAGGTTATTTATTTGAAATTTAAATTTCAGCTTATTAAAATTTTAGATTACACTCACAATTAATCTCATTATGTTATTTTTATAAATTTCAAATTAATAGATCACTAGAATTTTACTTAAAAAAAAGTGGAACCCTCTTTTCTCGGGAAAGAATCTATCAAAATAATGTTTAATTCCTCATAAATAAAAGATAAATAAATGAGTGAATATAAATTTAAAGCAAAATCCTTCCATTAGTATTTATAAAAGAAAAAAATGAATTTTTGGAAGGAAAATTCAAACAATTGGTTGGTTTATTTTTTAGTATATTGAAAAGTTAATTGTTTGGTAATATAAAAATTTGAATTTTAATAAACACAAATTTAGGCAAATTTTTGTTGATACAATTGGGTTGCGCCGTAAGCCACGCTGAATGTAAATTTTTTTTTTCCTGTTAGTTCGACTAATGTACCCAAATCCAGAAGATGATAAGAAAATTTTCTTTTTTCACTTCTAAATGTTTTAAGGGAATTATTTTTGTATAATCTTTTTATTTTATTTCTTTTTTTCACTTTTAAATGTATCATTAAAATGGTTGATTTTTTAATTCATGTAAGATTTATAATATTGAATGCATTAATTGACATATGAAAATCATATAAAAATATGATATAAAAATATTATCCCTATAACACCATCTATGTTTAAACTTTGTTCTTGCAATCTCTCTAAATATATATATATATAGCTACAGGAAAAAATAGATTTACTGAGGGAAACACAAGGAAATTTTGAAGCAAATTACTTTTGGTATATACAAGATTCATGGAAGTCTTATCGTATATCTTTATGATTTATTTACATTCATACTAGCCAAAATATAATTTCTGGGTTTTGTGCTGGAAGTTGACATGAATTCTGGTTTATATACTTTCATGCCAAATCTTCAGTTACACACCAAATAAGCTAAACATAACGTGGTACGCAATGTGTCTTTTTGCCTCCATTTTTATGCAGAACCAGAAAAGCAGCAACAATCTTACACGGCACGGAACTACAATTCATTTGACAAAATACCAAAAGGAGAAAGACTGAAAGGTGGGCAAACAATCAAATTCTAGTGCTTGTCCTCCATCCATGACAGAAAAGAAAAAGGTCAGCAATTTGGACTTTGCACAAATTTTATTTTTATACGCATAAGATATCGAAAATCAAGGGAAGTCCAATAGCCAAGTTTAAGGGGCAACATAGTCCCTGGGGCCATAAGGTTCAAATAGCTCAGCAAAGAATCCCTTCTTTCTCTTTGGGTTCCATCCCATGTCTTTGCAAAGTTGATCATTGTACCATATATGAATGGCAGCAATGCATGATTTCCTGGAGTATCCACCAGAGTACTGTTTCCAGAATGCATCCCATTTCTCTGCATCTTTTTCCATCTCCATAATGCTGGGCAGTTTGAATTTTCCATCCAGAAGCTCTGCTAGCCATCTACATCTCATCTCAGAGGTGTACAAGTTCGCCACACTTTCAGAGAATCCAATTACTGCTAGTTGGGGTATCCGAGGATGAATGCATTCCCTAATCAAACAAAAGAATTAATTTCTACATCTGAAAATGAAATATACAACGGATAGATAACCTTGCTATCCCTAGATTCAAACTTGAAACAATGGAATTAGAAACAAATAGTTTACATTTATTGGAGAACATGAAAGCAAAAATGTTATACCTGTAGAGTGGAACCGCTGCCTTTGGAGTACCGAAAATGCAATCTTGGAAGGTTTGGGATACAAAAATGTCCTTGAGCTTTTTATCTCCCCTGAATCCTGTTGCTAGAATAACCAAGTCTGTTTCTATTGGAGCCGCCTCATTTCCATCTATCACAACCCCATCTTTACAGAAGCTAAGGCTCGGGGCTTTCTTCAATCTGATGCTTCCTTCTTCAACTTTATCATAGAATTTTTCTGGAATTGTTGGGATCAAGCAGAAATTTAAGTGTTCGAAAAAGCTTTCCTTTGGTACCATTCCAAACTTTGCCAGAGGAAGTCTCCTTCTGAAATGACTTTCGACTAATTTCGAAAAACACCATCTCTGTTACAAGATTGTTAGTAACGTAGGTACCCAATTGGTCACATATGATCCTTAATGTGAGAACCCAAAGAAAAGGAGATAGAAAATTTACCACAGGTGAAAGCATTGTTGCTAAGAGACTAAGCAGAAACCCTTCATCAGGCTTATGAATTAAAAGCTCCGAAAAGCGATTAAGGTATAGTTTTGCTAGGGAGATGCCCCATGGAAAGTAATCAGTGACAGTCCAGTATTCAGTCCTGTATAAAACTGTACAGGGATTTTCTACCCCTGATAAAAAACAATGACATATGAAAACCACATCTCCATTCTAATAAGATTGGACAAAGAAATTGAAAATGCGAGCAGGAAAAATTACCATTTGCTGTTGCACACTCCATTGCAATGTCCAGAGCAGATTTCTGGAATCCAACAACAGTGACTTTCTTCCCTTTGATGAATTGAGCAGCAGTTTCATAGTCCATTGATGCATATTCCATTGAGTGAATTACTTTCCCATGAAATGCTTCTGGCCCTTTGTTTGCAGGGAAATCTGGAATGTTTGGCATCCCACTGAACTTCCCCAAACAAAGGATTACAAAGTCCACCTCATAAATCTGCTTACATAAATCATCTACCTTAGGATAAGTGAAAAAACCAAAAAACTTTGATCTGTTTAATGTATTGTTCTTCTGGGTATACACATGACATACCTCTGTTGATAGAGTTTCAGTGTCTTGAACATGGACCTTCCATTTCCTTGTAGAGCTAAAAGGCTCACCAGTGCCACCCCATAAGCTCCATGACTGCAACTCTGCTTCAGACGAGCCATGATACTCAATTCCAACTACTTTATTGTTGAATTTGATGTGCTTAAGCAGATCAAAATGGCGTGCGTAAGCTTGGATATAATCAAAGACTTGATGTTGGTTAGGGAAGTCATCTGTGACCGAAGATGGCCACGGAAAATCGGAGAACTGGTATAACTCTTTCGGAGTTTGGAGTTTTGTAGACTCAATTGTTTTGGACCACACCCCTCCAATGCTGCTTTGAGCCTCAAAAACAATGGGGTGGAAGCCCTTGGAGAGGGAATACTTACAGGCTATTAAGCCGCTAATACCAGCTCCAATTATGGCCACCTTTCTTTCCATTGCTCCAAATTAACTTTGGTATGCTCTTCAGTTTTCGTCTGATCTGTATATTAAGGATGAAACTTGAGGCTACTTGATTAATTGAATAAATTAAGCCTCGGTTTCCATGGTCTCCATTTTTTATATATAGCCTTTTTCTTTTCTTCTCTATTTTTGAGAAGAACATAGGGATGGCCCTGATTCTCACATCATCGTTAACATCTTGTCTCATAGGATACGTGTAAATAATTACAAAAATTAATTCTTAATATTAAAAATCTTAAATTTAACTTTAAAGTAGATAGAAGAAAAATTTAAATAAAATATTTTTTATTATATAATTTATTATTTAATATATAAAAAAATTATAAAACTTATCGCGGACATAATAAAGAATCATCTCTGACGTCTTTCGGCAACTTTCATGCTTTAAGGCAGACCTTGATTAGATCAATATATTTTGCTGCTATGATGAAGCCGCAGAAATTGGATTGTACTAAATTAGAATTTCATATTAAAACAAATAAAATAAAAAATTATAATTTTGGGATAATTTTATATATAATTTTATATATAATTTACATAATTAATTCTTTTTATTGAATCAAACCTTAAAATTCAAAGATTTATTTTTAGAATTTAGTATTTAAATTTAATTAATTAAAAATTTGATTCTCATTAACTATTTGAAAAAAAAAATCTTTCATTTTTAAAAATTCTCTTATGTTAAAATTTTATTTATTCATTTGTAATTTATAATATTAAATATATATTTATTTAATAATATATAAAAATTATATAAAAAATTATTTCTATATCTTATTACCACCTTAAAATAAGTGATCAAATTTGAAAAAAAAAAAAAGTTTTGCCAGGCAGATTTATATGGATTGTCTGTGGTATCTTAGCATCAAGTGGGTTAGGCAGGTTTTGTTGTTTGTTTGTTTGTGTTTTATTATTATTATTTTTTTAACAAGTACAAATTTTGGGAAAGGGAATCGAAGCAGTTGGCCCTAATCATAAGCCAGGCTGGTTGGAATCTTTTTTCCATTTTTTTTCCACTTTTAATTTGACCATTGGACCCATTCGTGATTACCAATTTTCTTTTTCACTTGCAAATTCCTGCCATCTCTGTTAAAAAAACATAGCTAAAAGCAAAGATAGAATTGTTGCCAAGGAAATTTCTTAGGCAAATTACATTCGGAAAACTTTTAGGATCTCTATGGTTTATTAGGAACTTGGAAAAATTTTTCAGTAAAGTTGTGTAAATTTGGTAGCTCTGTTCGGTTCGGGATTTTGAATCTAGGAGCAAAGAAAATGTAGTCAATTATAAGAAATATAATTTAGGGTAAAAAAATCTTAGGAAAAAAACTTTCTTAGACTTAAAAAATGTGATTCAACTTATTAAGTATTTGAGATTTCAAATAAAAAATCTCATTTTCAAATATTAAGTTGAATGGAAAAAAATTTAAGAAAATGAAAGAGTTATTTTCTCTTATATAATTTATTATTAAATGTATTAAAAAATTTTATTTTTAAATATGTAATTGAATACACTATCTTTATAACTGATTATATTAAAATGACCATTTACATTTCTTTTGTAAGCAGATATAACTTAAAGAAAAAAATCATTTTTTTTTCTCTCTAGAATCTTTTTTTCATGGACCAGGCCTTCAACTCTTCAATGGATGGCTCCCCTAAAATGGTTTTTCAGGTTCTTAATAAACCAAACAGGTCCTCAAAAAACTTATACTAAATTTAATTTCTAGGTTAGGTGTTGCCTTAATTGGTAAGCATGTTTCATCTCTAGCCCATGTCTAAGGTTTAAGTGTTAGGGTCAACACTTAAAACAATTAATTTTTTTAATACACTTAACAAATATGGGGGTGTATCTTAAAATCGTCAGTAAAAATCATAAAAATTTGTTTTGGAATGCCTTGATCATAGTCAACACTTAAAACAATTAATTTTTTTTAATGCACTTAACAAATATGGGGGTGTATCTTAAAATCGTCCATAGAAAAACATAAAAATTTGTCTTGGAATACCTTAACGGTCCAAAATAAAACTGTAAAAAAAAAAAAAAAAAGAAGAAGAAGGAAGAAAAAAAAGAGGAATTGTGCCTATTGGTGTTTCTTATAATTTTGTGATGTATAAACATCCGATCGAGAAGACAAAGTATATCTTCTACCTTTATTCAATATATGGCAGCATCTTTATCACTATTCAGAGGTCTTAAAGGGAGGCAAACAAATAATCAGTTATCGTCCTCCATCCATGACCCCAAAAAAATGTCATGCACTTTGGACAATTTTTGTTTTATGGGCACAAGACATTGAAAATCAGGGGTTAAAAATAGCCAAGTTTAAGATGCAACATAGTCCATGGGGCCATAAGGTTCAAACAATGCAGCATGGATTCCCTTCTTTAATTCTTCTTAGG
>BPVZ01000064.1:713207-726530 GCA_020521535.1 Rubroshorea leprosula | reverse complement strand
ACCAACTAACTTAAGTATTTTAAAATTTGAGAATGAATCACTTAACCTCGAAGGTTCGATTCTTGTTGCCCCATTGAAATAGATAAAGTTGACATCTTATTAATAAAAACAAATTAAACCCTTAAATTATTAAATCTTAAATTCGAATCACATTATTGTATGACTAATTTTCACCTCTCCAATTTGCTATTTTTCAACACTATATACTTCTACATTGAAATCTTACTTACAATAATTATAATTGTTTCTTTTTACCAAATGAGGTATGAGAAAAGATATTTATCTACTCTTTCCATGCAATTTGCTATTAAAAAGATTTTCTTATAAGAAAATATGGGGGGTTAATCAACTGTGAAATCTAAATATATATAAAATTATAAATTTTACATTGCAATAGCAAGAATGAAAATCAACTTCTTGAACTTTGGCAAAACATAAAGGTAAATTAAAGCAAGCAATTTGAAGTTAATGATCATAGTGAGCACAACATGGACCAAGGAAAAGTTCAATTATTTGTTCTATATTTTTTTGACATGTTTCAAGCAACATTTGCAAATACAAGTTACAAAGCATAAATTGCATCTGAACAATATTCATATCTCAGGTCAAATGAAATTGCTGGGGGGAGGTGGACTCCATATATAGTAAAGCTTGCAATGCAGAAAAGTTAGAAAAAAAAAAAAAAAACACTAATCAAATGGCAGAAGCTTACTTGAGTTGGGATAAGGGCCTATCTTCTGTCAGATATCAACTAGCTATAATGAAACAAACAAAAAAGAATTCTTCTAAAAGTCGAAAATCTATTGTTCTACATGAACAGCCAGTAAGGAGACTAACTATCAAGAATCCACGGCATGGGCCAAATAGTAGCATCAATTTTCTGAAAACCGGCTTCAAATCTATATTGGATCAATAACAGTCTCAATTCCTGCCATGCATCCTTGATACAGCAACCAGCAAATAACAATTTCTTGATATTGTATATAAAGGGCTATCGTTTAATGGATTGATGAAGTGGCAATATTATTGTTCAAACCCATCTTATGCCCCAGTGATGCAAGCTGCTTAACAAACTCGGATCCGGTTAAAATTTCTGTTGTACCATATATAACATGCTTGACTGGCTGCTGATGCTGTACAAGCTCTTGCAAGCTACCATACTCCATATAATTACCACCACCAATCATGAAAACAATAGCTTCTTTAAATGGTCCTTTTAGATGACTGCTACTAGTTCCAGAGCTTGACTTAGGGGCACGAGGATCAAATACAAGATAAGAATCAATTTCAGGGTTTGGCTTCCCCTCCATCAAAGCTTCCACTGTCCTTGTCAATGCCAGCTGTCTATCACTAGCCAAGAGGTTCTTAACACCTGCAGTGACCGCACTGATTGACTGCCCATAGAGTTTCTCAGCCCAATCAACAATGTTACTTCTACTTGCAGAATTTGCTGATGCCAATGAAACATTCAGTGACTTGATCTTCTTCACATACTGAAATGCACTAGTATCTACCTCAGACTCTCTAAGAGCTGCTTCCACTGCCTCTACTTCAGATGGATTAATGTTTTCTGAAGAAATAAGGTATATTATCGCAAACCGCAACTTATCCATCTTGTTACCTTTTCCTTTAAGTACACCCAATAATTCATTCCGATCTATACCTCCCCTGATCAACATGTCATTCTCTTTCTTTGCATAGGAATCAAGAGATCTCTCCTTGATCTCACCCAACAACACAGTTGCTATGTTTGTGTGCTTATCAATTACGTGCTTCCGCTCTGTCAACTCAGGCAGGGAGTTAACCGCATTCATCAGGTGCTTTGTGTTCCCAATTAAATCCGTCCCATCAAACTCTGCTCCACCAGTACCACCGGTCCTTCTATTAACCTCATCGACATCCTTCTTGTACTTATTCAGTTGAGTTTCGATCTCCACAGCAACTTCAGGAAATTCCAATGATCCATTTGTTGCCCAAAATAGGTCTGAGCTATCCAGTTCATATGACTTCATCCCACCTTTCTCCCCTTGCACGCTCAACCTATTAAGCTTTAAGCCAAGAACATCATGCACAAGAGGGCGGTATCTAAAATCATGTTGTATACCCACAGATAACTCAAAATTCCGATCAAAGATACACAAAATTGGACGTTGAAATGAGCCAACAAAATTTCCACCTTCAGAAAATAAATTGTTCTTTGACAACAAATGATCCCTTAGCTTCTGATCCAATGCTGAAGCGACCATCTCAGCAGGCCCACCATGTGGGCACCTTATAATTGGCACCACTGCAAGCGTAGCCAAAACACAAAATAATCCACTGACTATCCTTTCAATAATCTCCTCAATCTCTCTATCCCCAGCTGATGGATCATTCAGTTGCTCATAACAAAACTCCTGTGCCAACGAGAACAAATTATCCTCTAATGTAACAAACTCCAAGTACTGATCATGGACCTTTGAAATCTTATCAATTGAATCTAAATTCAAGGTCCCAGATGCAAGATCTTCTAAAAGCGGCCTAGGAATGGATGAAGAAAAGTTCAGGTGGAAGCTATCATAAAGTGACCGTGAAGCATCAGCTATCACTCTCTGGATATTGGATTGAGTAGGCTGAATAAAATACACTGCTGGGACATCATGAACAGGCTTCCGGTCCTTGTCAATTAGAAAGTAAAGCGTAACACCATGTTTGCGCAAATCCTTAACATGGATCAATGGGGACAAAATATTTTGGCAAAACTTATCATAAATCAGAATCTTGTAAACCTCTTCATTGGCAGTCCCAGTTGAGTTCACAGGTTGATTCAGATTCAACATTCGTATTACACATTCTGTGCATAAAAGGTAGGACCAAATAATAACTCAATTAAACACAGCACCTGATAAGATTTAGAGGTAAAAATTATAGATCACAAAATCAGACAAGTAAGAGTTTATTGATTCAAATCTACAACCAAGAAGAAAGATCAAGTGTAATTAGCATACATGAAAATTGAAATCAAAGAAACAACAAGGGTTCGTACTTGATTTTACGAATTCCACTTCACAGAGCATAGATCAGATGTTACACACAATCAAATTAAACGGGAAATGGCTTATTTCCACCGGCATCTTGGAAATCGAGAATATGGGTCCTTTTCCATTCTCCTTTTTGGGATTAACAAAAGATTTCACTTCCAAAATTCGAAAATTGTAATAGTTTTTTGCTCGATTCAATGTGTTTCAATTCAATAAATTGAAGGAGAGATCTGGACAAGGGTTACCTGTTTGTTTCTGGCGGAGATTGAGCGCCATAACCAACTGCAGAAGCGAGTTCCAAATAGTAAAGCTTTTCCCTCCGTGGATTCGTTCAATTGAAGGTTTCTGTTGGACTGAAGTTCAAATAGGAAGGGGGCAATTAAATATGCGAAGGCCTTTGTAACGCTGGATTAGTGGATTCTCATTGGAGAGAGATCGTAAGCAACGAATTAACAGATGATTTTGCAGGGGAGAATCTACGTGTCTTTGAATTAAGGCGTGTTTGGCTGTCAACGAAAAAAGAAAAGTGCTTCGCAAATACCATTTGATAAAATATAACTACCAACAGAGAAAATAAATATTGGACTTAAACAGTCAATTATTTAAAAAATTTAATAATAATTTTTTTTGGTTAAAAATAAAAAGTTTTGAATTTGAATTGTATGATATGCGGTAAAGTAAGTTAAAGAATAAGAGAAAGTTGTTTTATGTTGTGCAACTAATATCAAAAAAAATATTTGATTTAAAAAAGAGAAAATAAAAGGTAGAAAAATCTATAAAATGTTAAAAAAATGGAGTAAATTGCTTTTCACTTATGGTCTATTTATTTAGACAAAACTATGTTAAAAAGGTTTTTTTTTTTTAGAACTCAACTTATTGTACCCCTTTTAATAAAGATAAAATATGAATAAATGTATTAAATGTTATTTTTTAAAAAAAATAAATAATTATATTTAAATATCTTAAATTAAAAATTAATTATACTAAAATTAGATGAAAGTAATATTATTTTGTTTTTGAATAAGATATATAATATATTTAAGTTGAGTTTAAAATCAAAATTAACTACATTTGCAACTATAGTTACAATAGTAAAGGTACACCAATTCATGACCATGATCATGGTTCAACTCTTCATAAATTCATTCCATTTTCACAATTTTGTACTGTTAAAAAAAATCAAAATTAAATAATTTGGTTAACAAGTCAAGTTTAAATTTCATCACTTTAACTTAATAGCATCCATCCACCATTTACTCATTTTTTTCCTTTTCCTTTACCTCCTCCTCATAGAAGTGAAAAATACTTGCATCTTTAAGGAGAGATTTATAAATTTTGGCAATATATATATAAAGAATTTCATTATCATAATTTTCATAAAAATATGAAAATGGAATCTAAAAAGAATTTCTATTTATGCAAACGCAACCTTAGATACAGCTCTATTGAAGAATACGCAGGGCACGGATGACTCAAATACAGTGACGAAGGAACAGGAAGAACCAGTGAGCAGCCATGACAACGTCTTCGTTTTCGCGCAACAAATACTGGGTTTTGAGACACGGAAAGAGCATTCCAAACGAAAGGGGCCGTATAGTTTCCTCCATGGTTAGTAACTACATTATCAATAAATAATCATCACTCTTCTCTCTCAAAAAAAAACTTTTTTTTGGGTGTTTTATCATTCATGTGGGTAGCAAATAATGTTAAAGTTTGGATTTGAATTCAATGAATTTTGGTTTCTAATTGAAAGAAATTAAGATTTTGAAATCAAGTTAGCATTTTTATTTGTATTTTAGTTTAATTCAGCTGAAAGCTGTTTAAATGGTTAAAATCCCAACAGGAAAATGGCATGCTTTCTGAGTACCAGTTAGCACCTGAAGGGGTCAATCAGGCAGAGTTGGCTGGAAAATCATTCCTAAAGGTAACTGATTGTCATGCAAAATTTCAGAATCTTGGGCCACTATTTAACCTAGTCACTCTATTTGCATGCTGTTTTTCTCCCCCATTTGGGGGTAAAACATAAAGCTGTTTTAGTTCTGAATTCTGATGGGTTGCTTGCCGTGTGCAGGAATTGAAGGAAAATAACATTCCACTTGAAAATGTCCGGATTTGTTACTCTCCATTTGCAAGAACAAGTCACACAGCGAAAGTCGTTGCATCTGCTTTGAACATTCCATTTGATGGTCCTCAATGCAGGGTATTTTTCTTGGATTATTTGGTAGTATGAACCAAAATAGATGAATTATTAAACCCTGGCCTATTACTGTTAGGTTTACTATTTGATTATGCTAACTTCTGATTTTGAAAAATATGCTATCATTGTAGTTATTGCCAATTGCATGTCTTCTTTTCCTAAGCAGATGTCTTGCATATCATGTACTGCTACTTTGATCACAAAATAATGATCTAACAGACACCATGACCTCTTGCCAGAAAAGAAAAGAGAAAGCATTCCAATTCATTTGAAATTTAACAATTTTTTAATGTTGTCATGGCCTTCTTTATCTTATTTTGGTATCTGGAATCAATCTAGCCTATCAAAGGTTTGTTCTATATTTCCGCTAACACTTTGCTATCATTTTTCTCTAACACCGATTTAAGAGTTGATGACTTGCTGGACAGGTGATAGAAGATCTTCGGGAACGTTATTTTGGTCCTTCATATGAACTTATGTCACATGATAGAGTAAGTGACAAATGAAGAGGCCCCACTCTAAACTCTGTCCAGCAAAAATGTTGCATGTGAAGGGTCTTTCATTCTAGTAAATAGCCACTTAAATTCATAATACGCAAAGTACTATAAGGTTGATACATGTGTAAAACAAAGTTCTAGTATCTACTCAAATAAATAAATAAATTAATAAGAAGTTAGTTCTAGTTTTGCTTATTCTTCTCTTGGTGCTGTTGCCATTCACATCTAATGCTTTCCAAAATTTCTTGTTACATTAATAACCAGTATACGGAAATATGGGCTCTGGATGAAAAGGATCCTTTCCTGCGGCCAGAAGGTGGAGAAAGTGTTGATGATGTTGTTGCTAGGCTTGCAAGTGCTGTGGCCACTATGGAGTCAGAATACCAAGGGTAGAATATACACCTTTTTTCTTCCAGGTCTTAATGTTGTCGATGACTGCAATGGCTAAGTGCTCAAATTTAATTCTAAGTAATGAAGATATATTTCAGCTTTATTACTGCTTTAGCAATTAAGCCAATGTGTTCTTGCTTTCTGAAATGACAGATGTGCAATACTGGTTGTCAGCCATGGTGATCCCCTACAAATCTTGCAGACAGTATTCACTTCAATTTCACAACAGGAGGAATCCAATTCCAAGGATTTAGCATCAAGAATTCAAGCAGTCAGAATCCCTTCCATCCTGTCACAACATAGGAAGTACGGATTGCTTACAGGAGAACTTCGGTCAGTTATATAACAAAGCCTTTTGAGACAGTCAGTATTGATTCAAGTGTCAGCTACTTAAGTTATTTTCACAGCCAAAGCTGAAAATTTTGCCAGCTTTTTATGGTTTGATGATTTAACTGATTTTGACATGACGAAGATCCAGTCATGTTCGATTATAAATTATGCTTTTAGAAACTAGGGAAAATTATATCAAAACAGCAATGTTCTTTAAGCATACAATGCCTAGGCACATTGTCTGGAATTCTGAGAAAAATGATCTTTTTGGCTTGACCAATGTACTCATTTTTTCCCTTTCTCTATATGTTAACAGGGGCTTTGTCTTCTCTTTTGCGTTATTTTTTGGGGGGTTTTTTGAAACGAAAGGGATTGCCATTCTCTCATGAAACTTATTTCAATCTCTCTGCCTGGCATCTGCTTTTCTCTCGTTTTTCTTCACAAAAACAGAGAACCTGTTTCTCTGTTTCTTCCATCTTAAAAATGAAGCCCATGGTTCTCTGTTCTCTGTTTCTGTTTGAAAATTGCTCTTCTAGAGTTTAGAAACTAGCATCAGATTATTATAGTTGTAGTTGAAATAAACAAAGAGCAGCTTGCAAGAAAGCATGAGATGCAGCATTTTATGAACAACGCGCAAATAGTCAAGGAATCGATACAAAGATCTGTTCAAAATCTTCAGAACGTTAGAATAATGGTCCAGATTGAAATGGGAAGAGAACATGGACATCTGAAACATGAGATAAAGATGCCCAATTATGCATCCTGATTCTTCATTCATTCATTCTTGATAACAACTAAACCGCATTCCAAACTCTATACGGCATGGAAACAAGGTATTCATGAAGTAAACCAGAAAACATTCATTGGATCCCCAGCTAAAACAACCACAGCTGCAAATTTGATTAAAGCATAACTTTCAGCCTCCTCGTGAAGCAACTATTGGGTATTGCAGATAAAGAGCGAGCTGGTTACCATCAGGCCAAATCTTTTTCTTTAAATCTTCACACTACCTATCCAGGTTACTATTTTATGACCCACCTATTGCCCCTGATTTGATACGCACCAGAACTTTGATCACTGCTGCGTTCTCCCCCACTTTCTCCACTTGTGTTATATCCTGGTTTCCAGCGGTTCTTCTTCCCCATTGCAACCCCACTATCACTAAAGCTCCCATTCAAGAGGGGATCATCTATACCACGAATCACCCTCCGATCAGGAAATGATGATGCAATGCAGCTATCATCCTTTGTTTTTCTCTTATCCTTTTTAATGCTTTGGGAGATCTTATTTAGTTTCTGATTGAACTTTGTAATCCCCTTCTCCACAGGCTCAACTGCTTGGTTTACCGTGAACTTAACATCATTCACAATCTGCATTCATGCAAACAGCACATTCATCACAGAAAAAATTTCAAATATATATTGAGGAAATAGACCTTGGTACTCAAAAGATTCACTCAGAAGACATGCAATCTAGAGAACAAGCCATGTGAAGTAAAAGAGCATCTTCCTTTTCTTTTTTTTTTTTTTTGGCCATCAGCATACTAACCATATTGCATTATCTTCCCACACTCTCCACAGGCAATTTGCCCAAAATCCCAGTTCCTTATTAATAAAATCATCAGTTAATAAATTCCCCAAGGAAAGTCCTCTCAATTAATACATTATTTTGTTTGAGAAGGAAATCTACATATGCAAACATAATGGGTCTGGTAATGTCATCTAATTCAAAATTAGGCCATTAGTTAAGATGGATAAAACTTACATATTCACCACCACCAACAAAAACGTCCCGCACTCTTTCTCTGATGGTCATTCCACTTCTAACATCTTCATCAGGCTGAGGCAAGCGCAACTTTGTTGGTCGTTCACTGTCCCTAACCTCATCAGGATCTGGAGGACAATCAACAGATGCATAGTCTCCAAGGACCGAAACAGTTCCATGAAAGCAATTTCCCATTAGCTCGTAAGGTTTCACAGGGAATACATACAGGTGAACAACAGAAGCAATACCCATCTGTGCTGGAGGAATACAAATACCTGAATGAGAACTGTAGCATTTATTTTTGGATATAGATCAACAACAATTGCAAGGTCCTAATTTACATGCACACAGGAGATTCTGTTTACATCTGGCAAATGTGCATAATTTAATGAACCAAGCAACTCTAACTGTAGGCAGTGAAGTGCATATATGAGCAAAAGGCATCAGATGAAAGGTAACGAAATTCACACTACTACATCTTCTACGTGGCTGGAGAATGAAGAGAATCTTTCATTAAAGCAAAATGAAATCAACCGAATCAATGACTTCAATTATTAAGTAATTTTGATAAATATCAACTTAAATGTTTATCAGTACCATGCATCCACAGATCCATGTCTAGTTTGACAATTCCTAACCTCCAATTGTCCACTTGATTTACAGAGTACCAATACTTCCAAGAACTCGTCATTCATTCAGAAGTGAAAAGAATAATTGTTACTATTCATGTCAAAAAGAAGGCCACAAAGCAACCTTGGCAGTCAATAATGAGAGATACATTATAGCTGCAACTGTTTTGTTAATAAGATTACCAGCTAGAAGAAATGTATCTGTAAGTGGTAACCAAAGCATCTACCTCTATACAAATGATGAAGTCTTGGACGCTTGACTTGAACTGTAAGCCTTCAGCTATTGGACTTCTAAATAAACCAAGGGCATAAAATATAGCAATTGCCACACCTTGCCACCAAGTCAAAAACACAATCGACTTAAATGTCAAAAACTTGGCCAATGGTCTTATGTGTGCCAATTCATCCTTTGTAACAGTATAAAATTGAACTAAACAGTATAAAGCCCATGACTGACTGAAATTGAGAACCACCGCCATATAAGGATACCTACAGAATCAGTAAAAGGCTGAGACAATCAGATTTTTGTCTTTCTTATGACTAACCATCGTAAGTAATGTTACAGTAATGAATGTTCATCAGAATAAAATTTTGAACAAGGCATTGCTTTTAGAGTACAAGAAAAACAAGACCAAGAATGTAGAATTACTAGTATGAGGCAGCTACAATATGCTTTGCAAAAATGGTTGGGATCATCTTACCCACAATTCCATTCGAATTCTCCTTCACAATAGACACCAAAAGCTTCAAGAATCAATGCTAAAAGAGCAGTCAACAACTTGATTATCATCTGCCAATAAAGCATATAATTAAGAAAAAAAAATAAAGAAAAGAAATAAAAGGAGTTCTGCTAAAAGTAAGAAAAAGAATTCGGAAGACTAGAGAATATTATAAGCAAAATAATACTTCATTTAGCAAGCTAAAGGACACATACATATTGAACGATGCCAATTTTTATAACTTGGTAAAACCATTGGCCAAGTTTCCATGGTTTTAGGACATAATTCATAGGAAAAGGATGCTTCACTGTTCCAGGTTCAGAATCAGATCCTAACAGTGGGGTTTTTGCACGTCCTTGTCTTTCCATGAACTCGATAGTCCTCTCTTCCCCACCTAAAGGGACAAAAAGAAGATGGAAAGGAATAACAATGGCAATATCAGTCACGTACCTAAAAAAGCCAACAATGGGCAGGGAGAAAATTCTTTAAAAGAAAAATGTAAAGAAACATCTCTAGCAAATGGCATCGGATATTAAAACACAAACATAACTGACGTTTTAACATTCAAGAAACCAGGGGGCCTTAGTAGCTCCAATAACTAGGATATTGTCAATAACATAGTTGCAAAGAAATTTCTCCCTTTATTTTATGGGTGCATATTCTGAATTTTCCTACAAACTAGCATGCACAAATCAGTATATCAACACTCTTAGAACTTATTTACTAACTCATCAATCATTAAAATATGAAAATATTTTATATTAATTTTACACAAGTACAAGAGTGGGACCATATTTTTTTTTAACCCCAAATGACCATGACTAGCAATCAGCAATTTCCTCAGAATGGTAAGAGTTTAGGCTACTCTTGAATTGCAATGGAATTACATGCAAGATTACTCTAAAGAATTTTAGCCATTCATTAATGCTATTAAAGAGAACATACCTAAGCATGCAACAAGGTATCTTCCAAAGCAATACATGGCAAATGATTCATAGCAATCCCTTAGTATCTCACAATCAACACTAATGGATGGATTCGCCAGGGATACAAACTGTTAAAAATAATACCAGTTAGCACAACAAAAATGACATACTAATTTTCCTCAAACAAATTAAACATTCAAGAAAGATGCTGCACTTTACAAAATCTCTACCACATATATATCACACTTCAATATATTCAAATTCAACAACTGAAAATCTCAGTCCAGAGCCAACATTGAAGCAACTTACCGATTCTACAGCATAGCAAGGAACCATAAGGATAACCCCCATCAAAAACTTTTGCTCCTGCAATGCATAAAAACACGCAGTAAAAACAAAGCTAGAGCAGCAAAAGGAAAATCTAGCCCAAGAATGAGGATGCAGAAAAAAAAAAAAAACCTCAGGATTTTTGTATGCATTGAGGTGCTCCAAGAGAAGATACATCGAAAGTGAAAGGGTGATGACTAAAAGGACACCAGCTATCAAAGTCGCCCATATAGGAGCAGAGTAAGACGAGAGATAATCAGTTATCTTCATTCGCCACTATACTCCGTTACCTGCAATTTTCCGTTCTTCAAATCCACTTATAGACACCATAATTCACTCGGGACATCCAGAAATCAAGGCATTTCCCTGCGAAATCAAAAGCCAGAGAATGATGATTCCGAATTCCGATGATCCAGACGGGCCAAAAAAAAAATTCCGATGATTCAGACGGAGAGCCGAATCGAGAAGAAATGAAATTGAGGAAAGCGATTAGGAAATTACAATTAGGTTAGATAGAATCTGTTTTCGTTTCCGAAGAGATTAGAAACCCTAGAAAGCCTGACTCATATCGGAACAAGATGTTCAGAAGTAAAAATCCTGCCGCCGTGCACCCGTCCGGCGCGTTGGTCGGTTTTTATCGTTCGGTTCTGCATGTTGATTACGTCTAAAAATCAGTAGCCCCTTGAGTTCTTTTAAATTTCAATTTTGGCACCATTAGTTTGTCGTTATTTAGTTTTAGATCCAACTTTGTTTTTATCACTTTTCACTACATCGCAAGAAAAAAAAATTGTAAATATCAAAACTCTGAAATTATTTTAGTATCCTTTATAAATTTTTTGTGTCTGTAACTCATTAAAGATATTTAAAATTTTTTATTTTTAATTTTGATATTTAAATTATTAAAACATTCTAATTTTTTTCGTAATAACTTATTTCAAATAAAAGTAAAATTTTTTAGATTCAATATGTATGATACAATTTTTAAAAAATAAAAAATAAAAAGAGCACTTTTCACTCAATGTTGACTAACCGACTAGCTTTGATCTTGTAAAAGGCTCCAAGTTTTCCCATGGAAAAGAATGTAATACTCTTCACAAGTTCAAACTAAAATATAGTTTACACCAAAATCAAGGGGCGTTCTCCAGTAATTTATCCACAAATAAAAAAACATGGACAAGTAACCTCAGGCAGCACTTAAAAGTCTCAATCAAATTCCAAACATCAAATTAAAATATGGAACAAGTTCGTTCAATATACACGAAATTTTCTACACAACAGACATTTCCTGATTAGGAAGAATAGATGAAATATACAGTCAAGTTGGAAGTAATTAAAAGTACATGGATTGACACCTCTAAGAAAAATCAGGTATGGGAATGCAATGGGGGTATTGATCAAGTATCACAGCAGTCCTTGTGGATCTAGAGGTATCTTATGGAATCCAATAACCATGTTTGCTCCCACATAGTTTGATATCATATTCTGCAATTGGCAGCTGGATGAAAAAAAGAAATGGTATTAATGTGGCATCAACATAAAAGAATAACAATAATAATATTAGCAAGGCAGGTTTAAGTTCTCTCCAATGGTGGTGGGCAATGTCAAACCAATAAGTAAAGCAAATAAATTATTGACAAAAAAAGAGGCTGCTGAGAGGACTAAGGTAACACTATCAGCATCTAAGAAAAGAAGGAATGCACTAGTTAATGGTTATCCCGAATTATAATAATACTCACTGCAGTAGACAAACTGGTTCAGATCAAGAGTAATCCTGCCTTGCTTAGCTGTATCAAATGAATTAAATAGATTCCTGAACAATAAAAACAACAAACAAATGAAAGAGATTTAGGTTAACCACCATATATGGAAAAAATTTACGTTAGATAAGAAACAAACATTGAGTAAAAATATTATGTCTAGCTCCTTCAATGGGAAAGCAAGTTTAAGCATATGATTTTTGCGTGTTATGAGTATATTCATTTTTGCATCATGGGTCTAGATTTAACTTTAGAAATACTATATCTATATATTAAAAACATTGATTGACGGTTTGAAATTGAAAACATATGGTTGCTCCTGTAAACTTCTATAAAAATACAATTGCCCATACTAGATTAATTATAGACAATGCAATATAAAAACAAGCACTGTTGCAGATTCAAGGAGTTGCATACCTAGCTGACTGAAGAAATATACATAAAGATATGAAGTCATCCAGCCTAAATCTACCATTCTTGTTCTGATCAAAGCTCTGTCAAAATGAAAAAAATCAGCATCATCCAGACACAGGAGAAGAAAAAAGCCCAACAAAAAATTAGGTTATCTCAGAAGAAATGAAGAACAGCAAAAAAAATGGAGAATAGGAGTGCTTTTCCATAATCTAATGCCAAAGCATGACAGAAATCCTCCCAGCCTCTTATCTTGTTGAAGGAATCAAACAACATTAAGTTGCAGCCAAACAAGGGCAACTTGTTGATAAACTGATTGTCTATTTCATCCTAATAACATTAGTTCAACAACTCCA
>BPVZ01000064.1:693908-710169 GCA_020521535.1 Rubroshorea leprosula | reverse complement strand
TACGAGCCCAACGTCAAGACGAAAAGAAACGCGCATTAGTTGGCCGTCGTTGGTTAGAGTTGGCCGCCGTTGAAAGGAAAGAATTTTCTTAACGTCACCGAAATCCCGCAAAGGAAATCCAATATTAATGTTGCGTGTCCGGTTCTCATTACTACTCATTAATTACAAAAACACGACACGTGGTGGTTTCCTCTACAGCAACCCACACAGGATCGCTACCCCCCCCTCTTTCGTGTTTTGACGCTTCTGCAATTTGCGTTCCCCACAATCTCAACCTTCTCTGCAACTAATCAGCAACCACTCCTTTATCGACTTCACCGTGGCCTCGCCGGAGTTCTCATCGGGGAAAATGGAGTTGATCTTCCGTTTCTTTACTGCTATTTCGCTTTTTTCGGTAAGAACTCTTTTTTCGTTTGCTCTTTCTGTTCAGTTTTGTACGTTTAACTTTCCATGGTATGTTATGTGAGGAAATGTTAATCTTCTGTCTCCATGCTTCGCTTTTTTTTATTTTTATCTGGATGTTTAGGGTGGTGGGATTGCTTGGTGGGTTTAACGGAATTTTGATTATCAGTATTGTTTTTGAAATTTTGAGCTGTTAATGTTCCGAGTTTGAAGTTGATAATTTAAAGATTGTCATTTAGTTTGAAGTATTTTGCTCAGCAGGGGGGACCCTTCTGTCTGTTCAAACTATAAGTAGTTTATTTGTGTATTTTGAGAGTTTTGGATTGGATATGATGATGTGAGATCGGTAAGATTGAGTTTGATTTTTTTTTTTTTCCTTGAATTTCTCTCAGGTGATTTTATGGACGCCAATCCTGAATGCAGAGAAAACTTATTCGCAATTTGGTTCCATTTCTGATTCTGGGTATGGCAGCTTCAGCCATGAGGCTTAACTTGCATCTATGGAGACTGTTGGGATTGAATGTATTCATTTATTGTTTGATGTTTTTGTTTTTCTTTGGTCAGCAGCAGAGTTAGGATCTAAGCTATTATTGTATTTCTTTTATTTTATTTTGAGCAATCAATTACCCTGTGGTCTGTGGTCAGTGAAAGGCATTCTCAAGAATATTGTGCGATGTACGATATATGCGGAGAACGCAGTGATGGGAAGGTTTTGAATTGCCCCTATGGTTCTTCATCAGTGAAGGTTAGCAGCTTCATGCTAAGGAAAAAACACAGTGCTAATATTGTAACTGATGCATAATTACTTGAACTGGAAGTTATCACATATTTGCATTTATTTTTTGCAGCCTGATGAGCTGTTCTCTGCCAAAATCCAAAGCCTGTGTCCAGCAATAAGTGGGAATGTTTGTTGTACGGAGAAACAGTTTGACACATTGCGGGCACAGGTTCAACAGGTAAGATCTGTGAATATTACTATCTTTTTGTTATGGTATTCTTTGAATGTTCAAATTGAATTTAATTACTAAGATTTATTGTTGTACATTTTCTTAGATAACTATCTTCACATAGAACAACAAGCCAATAAGCAGTCCAAATCTAATTGCGGCATAAAGAATAATTTTTGGATCATAACATCAAATTTGTTTGTATTATTATTGCTGATTGTCTGCAATATCTTCAAAAATGCAGGCAATACCTTTCCTTGTTGGCTGTCCTGCATGCTTGAGGAACTTCTTAAATCTTTTCTGCGAGCTTTCCTGCTCTCCAGATCAAAGTTTATTTATAAACGTAACTTCTGTGTCAGAGGTTAGACATTTATTATCCTCCTTAGTACTTGCCTTATGATAAGACTGCTTGGCCTTCTGTTAAACATCTGTATACTTTCCCTCAGTCGTATTGAATGATAAATCAAGGTAATTCCAACTTTTTGCCTTGATTTCCAAGTTTTTATATCAAATGTGCATTTATTGTTTGTGCTTATCACTCATCAGCTGAATGGCAATTTGACTGTTGATGGCATTGACTTTTATGTAACTGATGCTTTTGGGGAAGAGCTTTTTAACTCCTGCAAGGATGTAAAGTTTGGGACCATGAATACAAGGGCCATTGAATTTATTGGTGCTGGAGCTAAAAATTTCAAAGGTAATAACTAAACTTGCATATGGGTAAATTCCTGCATAGTTTGAGAGCATTTTTTGCCATATTGTATCTAGTTCCAATGAGCTTAGTATGTTCCTTGCCATTGGAATACCTAACCTGACTGTAAAAATAAAAAATCTGAAGTTGTTTGATTGGAAGCAGTGGAGAGAAGGATTAGGAAAAACACAGCACTGCCTTGTTTGGTCAGAGAGAAATTAATTGAAGAAAGGGAACTTCATATTGTTAATTCTTCATTCTCTCTTATTGTTATCAATACCAGAAACTAAGATCTAAACACATTAACAATAAGAGGGAATGAAGAATTAAAAGATAATCAAAAAAGCCTGCATTAAAATTCTGACTACAATAAATGACATCCTCTATTTGATAACATTACATTTCTGATTACAAGCCATTCAAGATGGCTTATGTCTCCTGCAATACCATTGTCATTCTATATCATGGTTCATAGTATTCATGCTTGTCATTGGCTAGATAGATGAGCTAGACATTCTGGGTTAAAATACAGAAATAAATTCCTAAATGCATTGACTGTTGAAATGTTTAGCTGCCAAGGGCCAGCAGGTCTTCTTTGTCATGATAACACTTATTTATACTCATAAATTCACTTTTCCAATGTTTGATCCTTTTTTTTTTTTTTTTTGCAAAAACTTTTTCATATTCAGAGTGGTTTGCATTTATTGGTCAGCAAGCTCCTCCTGGATCTATTGGTTCACCTTATGCCATTAATTTTAAGCCTAGTGCTCCTGAGTTGTCTGGAATGGAGCCAATGAATGTTTCTACTTATTCGTGTGGTGACACTTCTCTGGGTTGTTCTTGTGGTGATTGCCCTTCATCGCCTATATGCTCCAGTTCTGAACCTCCTTCACCACATAGGGAGGATAGCTGCTTGATTAATTTTGGAGTTTTTAAGGTTTGGGTTGATGAAATTTCACAGAAATTGATTTCTTTTCTTCATTTCTGTTGAACTTTATTTCAGTATAGAGGTATAAATGGTATTTGTCATGCTTTTTTAATGGATAAAATTTTTGTTTGAAATTTTCTGTTGAATTTCCTTTTGATGCTTCTTGCTTGTGTGGTGACACTGCTCATCCTTTCAGGTACAATGTGTTGAATTCTCATTAGTTGTTGTGTATATTCTATTGGTTGGTGGAGTTATTGGATGGGCGACTTTTAGTTTGAAAATAGAAAGGAGGAGAGCTGCATCTGGCAAGGAGCCATTGTTGGAGTCCACAGCTGCGGGTGAAACAAATTCTGTTTATTTGGAAAATTATGAGAACCATGCTATGAAGGTACTTGTCCTATATTGTTTTTCTTCTTGGACATTATGACTTATGGTAGCATTTTAATCAAAATTATACATTATTTAGCTATTCTTTACCTGAATGCTGTCTGACTTAGTGAGTTTTATGTGTGCTTTCATCATGGACAATAGGCACGAGAGATGGTTCCACAACCAACAAATGGGATTGAACTTCATGGAATTCAAGGACATATTTCAAGATTTTACAGGTTATTATGCAATGTCTATAATATGCTCTCTTTTTTCCTGGTAAAATGAAATTATAAATAGAAAACACAAGTTTCAAGACTTAGTGGCAGAGTATTTAAAATTTTCTCAATAATTTTTTTATGCCCCATGCAGAAAATATGGTATATGGGTTGCTAGACATCCCACTATAGTGCTATTATTATCATTGGCAGTGGTCATTGTGCTATCTTTGGGTCTTATTCGTTTGAAGGTGGAGACTCGGCCAGAGAAGGTATCATATATCATCCATACAGAAACTCTTAAGAGTATGAAAAAATATATATTTTGACTCACTTGTGACCAACTTTCTGGAAATTAATATGTGATTTATTATATATATTGTTTTGCTAATGTAAGAATTGACAGATAATTGCAACCTTTATAGAATGGACATCGTGCAGGCTTTCATAATCTCTTCCTAATTTCCTCCTGTGAATTGCAACCTCTGGTTATTCTTGCCTTTTTATTTTTTTAGGTTTAATTACCAAATCATTTGTTAGCAAACCTATCAGTTTTCCTTTTCTCATTTTCCAATATTTTTAAAAATTTCCATGTTTTTTGTGAACTCCTTTGCATATCTTAAGTTAATATTCTTTTTGCCCAAAAAAAAGGGGGGGGGGGGGGGCTAATATTCTTTTTGGGTTTGACCCAAAGATGGGTTAATATCTGCTAAACAACTTTGAAAAATTATGTTTTCCCTTCCTTTCATTGGTGCTTCTATATTGAGGTTGCACCTTGTTTTACCTCTGTAAATAGTTGTACATCTAAAAATAAGAAATCTGCAGCATGTAAAAGTGTCCATGTTAATGTTCTTGCTCTCAATTAAAAGAACTGGATGAAAAACATTTGCCAAGTTATTATATACATTTGGTAAGTCACATCTCTGGAAGCTGGTCAGGATGTCTTTTTCAATTTCCCTGCTTTTTTTTTTTTTCCTGATTTTATTCTCTGCTCTATTAAATATTAGAAAAGGCTTGATAGATCAAAATTTGTAGTTGTGGGTAGGTCATGGGAGTAAGGCAGCAGAAGAGAAACAATTTTTTGACAGTCACCTTGCGCCCTTCTACAGAATTGAACAGGTTCTTTTCTTAAGCTCTTTGATGCTAAAAAAAGGGGGAAAAGATAATCATAGTTGTTTTTTCATTGCGTGATTACCTAAGGAAAAGAAAGAGAAAACATTATCTAGCCTTCTTTGTCTAATTATATGTTCCTTTGATTGCTTTCTATATTGTGAAAATATCACTGCAAGTAGCTTGGAGGTGTTGTTTTAGTGGTTATTGTAGGACTGGAAGTCACAACTGTAGAACAATGGTATTTAGTGCAAGCTTGATGGCATTTTTTGATATTCTGATATAATTATCTGTTAACATGATTTTTTATTATCTTTATTATCAGCTTATATTAGCAACCTCGCCTGAAATAAAGCATGGGAGACCACCTAGTATCATTACAGAGGATAATATCAAGTTGCTTTTTGAAATACAAGGGAAGGTAACTTTTTGTGCTTGATTCTGCATTTCAATTTCCAACCATAACTATATTAGTGCATGATCAAAGTACTGAATTGGGCCATTATGTGCCTTTTCTCTTTGCCACTTCTTTACATCTATTTCTATAAAGAAAATAACAATTTGTATGCTCATTGCACTGTTGGGACAGGTTGACGGAATCCGTGCAAATTATTCTGGTTCACTGGTATCTCTTGCTGATATTTGTTTGAAGCCTCTTGGTCAGGATTGTGCCACTCAGAGTGTCCTGCAGGTATTCCTACACATTGCATTGCACAGTCTTCATGCCAAAGTGTGTGGCATATAACCTACAAACAAAAAGAATCAAGGGAGAAACGTTGGCTACACACAAGTCTCTAAGTTCATGGCATTCTCTGTTTCTCTTAGTCTATCATGATTTGGATTTCTATGCTTGATGTGCCTTAACATTAAGCTAATAGCTCCAAATTGTGGAACCTGCTTCCTGGGAGTTGACTCTTTGCTTTTTTAATTGCCTTTGTCCTAGTATTACAAAATGGATCCAGAAAATTTTGACTACTATGGGGGAGTTGCACATGCTGAGTACTGTTTTCAGGTATATAAATCTTTTCCTGTTCAAATTATTTGTATGTGCAGCTCCTATGGCATATTTTTTTTATGGCCTGCTTTTCTCCTTGATACCTGTTGTTACCCCTTAGCCATCTCTTTCATTGTTTAAATTTGCATCTAGCTTGCTATTATCATGAAATAATGTCAAAATGATCTGAGGTTGTCATTATGATGCCTAAATGAGTTTAGTTGTCTTGCTTTCACGTGGATAAGGGATGCATAAAGTGAAAATAATGACCATATGTCTAGACAACAAGTTAAAGCTATCATGGAACTTCCATCTAACCTTGGGATTTCCTTGTTTCCTGTCAGCACTTGAATTTCATTGCATACTGTTCTGCACTGTTCTGGCTGTTTCTTTTTCCAGTTTACATGTATTTATCTTTTAAAATTTCTGTTTTTTCTTGGTGGTGCCCATGGCTATATTGAGGCTCATTGTGTTATAAGTTATAACATACAACTAAATACCTAAGTATCACTTGACTACTATATTGTATTTATCTTGATTTTTAAAGACATGATTTGATTAGTTGGATAGAAACTTATGTTTACACATTTGACTTTTTTAAAACATTTTGTTGTTTTCTGCCATGCACTATAATTCTTGTTATAGTGTCTGATGCATGTTGACTTTTGTTTTGATTCTGTATGTTCCTGTTTTCAGCATTTTACATCAACAGAGACATGCTTGAGTGCATTTAAGGCCCCACTAGATCCAAGCACTGCATTGGGGGGTTTTGCTGGGAACAATTATTCTGAGGTAATACTTTTCCTCCCTTCCTGTATAAATTTAGCACATATACTTTGCTTTTAATTTTGTTTATATTTTCAGGCCTCTGCATTTGTTATAACGTACCCAGTTAATAATGCAATTGACAAGGCGGGTGATGAGAATTCTAAGGCAGTGGCTTGGGAAAAAGCTTTCATTCAGTTGGTGAAGGCAAGCCAAATTCATGTTTTCTGTAAATTTGTTGTGTGTGAATATTTTATATTTTCCTTTTTTGATTATTTGATGAATTTAGTGTCTTCAGATATATTTTGCTTTTGGAGCTCAAATCTTGCATTGTGTTTAATTATCATGTCTACATAGAGATGGTACTTATTACTTAATGGTTATTGTGAAGTTTACACATGTTTTTTGAGTTATTTTGAAGTAGGATACCTTCTTTTTTATTGGAACTGCAAAAGTATGAGACAGATAGTGAAGAAATGTGGAAAAAAAAAAAAAATCTAATCTTCAAAGTGTCATGTGCATTACAGGAGGAGCTGCTACCAATGGTTCAGTCCCGCAATCTTACTCTTTCATATTCTTCTGAGAGCTCTATTGAGGAAGAACTGAAAAGAGAAAGCACAGCTGATGTTATAACAATAGTAGTAAGTCACTGTGAAGTTGTTCTTTCCACATAATTCAAATTCTTGCAGTTATAGCCAGTTTTTCTTTTGCCTTTTTCTTTTAAAATTGATCATTTAGATTATATTTCCTCACTTTTAATTCAACTTCATCTCAGGTTAGCTACCTTGTAATGTTTGCTTACATATCTGTGACATTGGGAGACACACCTCATTTATCCACTTTCTACCTCTCATCTAAGGTATCGTAATTTTCCCCTTGATTGATATAGTCCTTTATATATTAAGCTTGTATGTGTAAATTCTAATCCATGCATCTGTATAAGGGTCAATAGCTGCTTTGGTGCCAATCCTACTATGAGTATTGTATGTTGTTGTGATCTTCTGCCCTAATTCCACTATAAATTGTAAACAATAGTCTAACTTTGTGTGGTGGTTTAGTTTTGCTTGTAGAGCACATGCTATGAATGCTGTTCATTTAAAATTTTCTTGTTTTGGGTCTTTATAGAGCTTGTTGTTGTGAATTCTTTTATTGACCTCCTCTGGCACTTGCACATGTATGAACAGAGCACAAATATGAAGAGATATGCATATACTTGTTTATTTTGTGTCCATACTGTGTCTAGAAAATATAGATTTGTTAAGAGCACCAATTTCCAACTGCAATTGAACTTCTATGCTATATGAAGTTATAACCCAGGCAACTCACTTTTTGATTTAATGTTCTTCAGGTTTTGCTTGGTCTTTCGGGAGTTATTCTTGTCATGCTTTCTGTTCTTGGGTCTGTTGGATTTTTCAGTGCAATTGGAGTCAAATCTACATTGATCATAATGGAAGTTATCCCGTTTCTGGTTTTGGCTGTAAGTTCTTATTCGTATTCTAATGAAACTGTTTCATTAAGGTCTTTTGTTCTGAGGAGCTGCATCCTGGATTGATTTCAAGTTCTATCTAGGTGGCTTCTAACACTCATTGTTGTTGTCGACTTATAGTTATTTTTTTTGCTTTGTTCAATTGTCTGAATAACATGCCTGAGAAGTTTTGCAGTCTCTAGTTATGGTGGTTCTAATAAGGAAAACACATTTCAAGACTTGCATGCCTGCACAAACAATTATTCTGTCAATCAAACTGAAAAATATCCAAATTATCACAGACGATCATGGATTTATGATCTGATAAACAAAAAATGCTGACATATCATGATCTTCCTTGCAACTTGTTAGTTTGCTACTTAGAGTGCTTGTGCAAAGCCAGGGGCCAGGAAGTAGATACACTTCCAACAAATTAGAACAGTCTTTAAAGAGTGTTGATGCTGTAAATACAGTTCCCATTCAGTCCTAATAAGTGTGCCCATTCACTCATATGTTAAATTATGCTTTAATATGGACATATTTGTTACTACAGACTTGTCATCGTGCAATTCCCCTCTTCATTTATTCAATTATTTCATTTTTCAATGTATGAGGGTTTTAATTTGAGCTTTTCCCTATTTGATCAAATTCAATCAGGTTGGAGTGGATAACATGTGTATTTTGGTCCATGCTGTAAAAAGGCAATCATTTCATCTTCCTCTGGAGGAACGAATCAGCAATGCACTGATGGAAGTTGGTCCATCCATTACACTTGCTAGTTTATCTGAGATTCTGGCATTTGCAGTCGGAAGTTTCATTCCTATGCCTGCTTGCCGGGTGTTCTCCATGTTTGCAGGTTTTGTATTTTTTCTTCTATTTCCTTGTCTCCTGTGCATTTAATTTTTTTCCATTTTTTCTTTAATTTTTTTCCCCCCCCCCCCCCCCCCTCCCCCCTTTTTTTTGTAGCTTTGGCTGTTCTACTGGACTTCCTCCTGCAAATTACTGCTTTTGTTTCACTGATGGTTTTTGACTGCTTAAGAGCTGAGGACAACAGGATTGACTGTTTTCCTTGCATAAAAGTTCCTTCCTCCGATGGAGATGCTGGTGAAGGTTGTTTATGATTAATTGTAATGTATTATTTGCTCTAATTATCTGGTATAGGGTTATAACTTATAAGTTCTACATAAACGCCCTTCCCTTTTATAAGTGGATATTGGTGCTGATAAATTTTTCATTGGTTGTAGGTATCCATCAGAGAAGCCCTGGATTGCTGGCTAGATACATGCAAGTAAGTTTTTGGAATTTTATGTTTAAATGAAAATTTTGTCTTAGGATTCAGGTACTATGTTTCTGTATTCTCTGTTAAATTCACACTTCATCAGTAGGAAATCAAGGCAATATTCTATCTTAAGATGTAGGCACTCTGATTGTTCAAAAGAATCATAATTTATTTTTCCTCAGAATAAATTTGAAATTTTCTTTTTGAGTGTAGGATATTCATGCACCTCTTCTGGGACTTTGGGGAGTGAAAATGCTTGTAATCGCTGTCTTTGCTGCTTTTGCTCTGGCAAGCATTGTAAGTTGCTAATGGTTTTTGTGAATTGTCATTATATATTTATGGTTTCTAATCTGTTTTTGGTCCTTATTAGGCCCTCTCTATGAGGATAGAAACTGGTTTGGAGCAACAGATTGTTCTTCCACGAGACTCATATCTTCAGGTTTAAGTCCTTGATTTTCATTTCTTTTGTCTTGTCAAAAGTTGTGTGCATGTGATGTTTCTTTTCAATCTTTCTAATGTCCAACTTTTATTTGCATCAGGGTTATTTCAATAATGTTTCAGAATATCTCAGAGTTGGACCACCATTATATTTTGTTGTTAGAGATTACAACTACAGGTAATTAGTCTGAATGTTTCACTCCATCATTTATTTTCTGCTTTTTCCCCTTCACTACAAGTTATTGTCTAAGATCACCTAAACTGCTCCAAAAGCTGCAATGTTTTATTTTTGGTACATAGAGTTGCAATTTTATCTATAAGGGATACAGCAATTAAGAATTCAGTAGAATTCTGGAAAGAGTGAAATTTAAACCCTTATTTGGTCCTATATGGTGTCATGAATGAGCATGGGTCTAAAAGATATCAGCTAGGAATGAAGCAAATATATTTAATGCAAAGGCCTAAATGCATTGAGAAATCAGAAAATAATCCATAAAAATCTTGTATTGTTGGAGTAGAAAACTGAGTTTAAACATTTAATTTAAGATCCTACCTACCCTCCATAACAAATTTTCTTTTCCTCAAGACCACCTTAATATGCAGAATGTCAACCTTTATTGCCATAAAACTGTCCTTTAAGCAGGAGGTGAAGAAAGTTCTAGTTTTCAGTAACCATGTCCCATTATTGCCTGAAGGAATCTCCTTATTCATGGAAAAATAGTATATGAAATGATCTGTTCTTGAAATTCAAGCTGTATAACTGATTTTGTGATTTGTTCAATTTACTGTCTCTATGGTTGTGTTTACTCTTATTTTTGTCTGACTCTGAGGTCTGTGGTTGAATATTTTTCTAATACAGCCAGGAGTCAAGCGATACAAACAAGTTATGCTCCATCAACCACTGTGATTCTAACTCCCTTTTGAATGAGGTAATGCACGGTCAAGTGGTTTTCATTTCACTGTCTGTTAAATACCAAAATGTCCTAGTACATTCATATCTTTGTTAAGAATTTTCTATAAAATATCATGTGTTAGGCTTTATGGTTCTGGTTTTATATTGAATTTTACATTTTTTAAAAAATATTTGTTTTCAGAAAGTGTCTGCATGACCTTAGTAAACATGTTGTACTACTTCTATGCTTAATGGGGACCCTTAATCCTTTGCCAGAAAAGTTTGGCACTTTTAATCCCTACACTTCTGAAACATGTTTCTTCTTCTTTTTTGGCTAAATGCTTGTGAAACATTAGTAAGATGAAATTATTGAAATTTTCTTCTCACCTTATAAGCAGTGAAAGGTTCTCTCTTATATCTGCTACGTTTTCTCTTTCTCTATTATGTGAATATCTACTATTTTAAAATATATGTTCATTTTTTATCATGCAAGATATCAAGAGCATCAGTGATTCCAGAATCAACCTACATTGCTAAACCAGCTGCCTCATGGCTTGATGACTTTCTTGTATGGATATCACCAGAAGCATTTGGTTGCTGTAGGAAGTTTACTAATGGTACTTATTGTCCACCTGATGATCAGGTTGGTGCCTAAAATTTTCACAATGAGATTCATTTGGAATCTTCTTTTTTCATTAGCTGGAAAGATAAATCAGTATTTTAGATTTTTGTCTAACTGCTATAACATTTTAAAGCATTTTTTCTCTATGAATTCCAAATATGTATACATGACACATCTGTTCGATGATTGTATTGCTTTGCACTTTCAGCATGGTGTTTATAAATTTTTGTCCAGACTTGTGAAATTGTTTAGATTGTTATTACTAGATTACTGAAGCAGAAATTACTTTTTCTCCCAGCCACCTTGCTGTTCACCTGATGAAGGTTCTTGCGACTTTGGTGGAGTTTGCAAAGACTGTACAACGGTGATTTCCCTCTTTCTCTCTCTATTCAATATGGTTAGGAATCCAATACACAAAGTTGAAATGCTGTCGGTATTTGATTTGCACTCTACTGAGTGTTGTAACACATTTGAGTGGTTATCATTAGGTCAATGTTAGAGTGCATCAAAATATTAGAAGGAAAAGAGAATCAAGAACTAACATTTTAACTTGGTTCCAGTGTTTCCGTCACTCGGATTTGATTAATGATCGTCCATCAACAGAGCAATTCAGGGAGAAGCTTCCGTGGTTCCTTGATGCCCTGCCATCCAATGATTGTGCTAAAGGCGGTCATGGGGCTTACACCACCAGTGTGGATCTCAATGGTTAGATTGAGAATTCCTAATATATTAATCACTGTTTTATTGTCCTGTGGGGGATAATAAAGGCTGTCAGGCCATGGTTTTAGTAGACTGAGTAACATATTTATTAGCCTTAACCCCTGTTTTCAGGTTTTGAAAGTGGTATTATACGGGCATCAGAGTTTCGTACATATCATACACCACTTAACAAACAAGTATGGAAAAGTTCTAGTTTTTAGTATTTTTTTTGGCCATAGCAAAGTCTTTAGTTAACTGACACCAATATACTATCAGTATTGTCTTTTTCTATATATTTTTTAAACTTAAATTTGATTCTTGATATGACTTTTCTTTAGGGTGATTATGTCAATTCAATGCGAGCTGCACGGGAATTCAGCTCAAGAGTTTCTGATGCTTTAAAGGTTTCTTACTTGACTTTGTAAACTGTGTTTGGTTTTGGTTTCAGGATGCTTGTGCCTAGAATGGAACTGTTTCTTAGGCAGAAATGCTTTTCATGTCTTGGTCTCAACTATAACGTTTTCTACTTATGTTGGCAGTTTTTTTTTTTTTTTTTTTTTTTTTGTGGGGGGGGGGGGGTGGGTTTGTTGATCTAGTCATCTAGGATGGAAAATTTCCTCCGTAAGTACTCCAGCCATTTTCTTGTGAAATTGGTTCTGACATGAGCTTTGTGACTGAAAATAAAGGCAATCAGTAACTTGTCCTCTCATTGATGTGGTTTTCAACTGGATAATCTTGATTAATAAACATCAGTGCTCATTTTTTAGAAAGAGAAAATAATCAGTTTGAAATATAGATCTATTATCTTATTATAGTCATCCCTATTGTAATAAAATCTTTCTCATGTTGCTCAATCATTTGTTTGCTGTCTTTCCTGTTGGTCTCTGATAATTTCTTTGGCAATATTCTAATCCAATGCCAATCAGCATCGTGTACTGAAATTTACTTATTTGATGCAGATGAACGTCTTTCCATATTCAGTGTTCTATATTTTCTTTGAGCAATATCTGGATATTTGGCGGGTGGCTTTGATCAACATAGCTGTAGCAATTGGTCGGTATTCCACAAGACCCTAATGACTTTTGTTCATTCAATAAAGCCAATGCTGTTTTATAGACAGATTTTATACTCTCCCATGCATAAATGTATATCATTTTTCTGGGTCAAGACTGACCTTTTCATATTTCTTGTTCCCCTCAAATTGTTATTATCCTGTGTACAAGTGCCATACATAACACCCTCCATTCCAAAATAATAGTCGATTGAAAATTTGTTTTGTTCCAAATTAATTGTTGTTTTGTCAATTTCCAAGGTGGGCAAATATTTTATTCTCACTTTAACCCTATTATTATCGCTTAAGTTTAATTTTCTACCTTATCAGCATAATCTCCTCTTCATTCTAATCTCTTAAGGGCAATATAGGAAATTGTTAGCCTATAGAAAAAGTTAGAAAGCAACAATTATTTGGAGAGGGAAGGAGAATTAGATTATAGTTCAGTTTATTTTGTTTGTAATGGCATTTGTGCACATTTCAATTATCAAATTTGTGTCTATCTAAGCATTCACTGAATAACACCCTTGATAATATTGCAGGTGCTATTTTTGTTGTCTGTCTTGTCATTACATCCAGGTTCAAATTGCTCTCTGGTCCTTATTCAGCATTTTTTGTCTGCTAGTCATTTTTTTCTGTCTGATTCCTTTTCGCTGGCTTTCCTTCCAATGTTGCTTTACCGCAGTGTGTGGATTTCTGTCATCATAGTCCTTGTACTGGTCATGATTGTTGCTGACCTCATGGTACGTCCTCTGCCATTATAATTATATAAAATACTATGTTATCGTATGGTCTCTTCTTTCAACAAAAAGCTTCCCTTAACTAATTCTCAAATCTCAATTATACTTTTCTTTGTAGGACGAGAACTTATTTAGTCATTTTTTCTGCAGGGTGTAATGGCAATTCTGGGTATTCAGTTAAATGCAGTCTCAGTTGTGAACCTTGTAATGTCAATAGGGATTGCTGTTGAGTTTTGTGTGCATATAGCACATGCCTTCTTGGTCAGTATTAACCCTTGTTGCAAGATTATTTTTAGACTCTTTATCTAAACATTATTGTGATAGTGGTGGGATCCCATATATTCATTTACTTTTTGAAGTCTCTATTGCTATTATCTCTGCCTTATAAATTACAAAAGAAATTACATACATGCATTGTTGTTCTGCTCCTCAATTGTTGGCAAATTTAACTTACCCTTATTAATCTATAAATCTTAACCTTTAAATATAATATTTGGTCTTTTTGAAAATCCTCCAATCAGAATTGAGTTTTCGTTTTGCATATTTTTTATAATTTAATCGCACAATGGAGCCTTATTCTACCCCTATACAGGTAAGCAATGGGGATAGGGACCAACGCATGAAGGCAGCTCTAAGTACCATGGGAGCATCTGTTTTCAGGTTGATTATGTTCTTGTTTTTTCCTCTATTTGAATGTACCAGTCTTTAATATTTTTTGGTCAATAATACATGGTAGGCTTTGAATATGCCAATGCAAGCAATAACTTTAACAAAAAAAAAGTGTTGTGCAGTCCGGACTACACAAGACTGCACAACTTAAACTATTGGTGGGGACAGGCCCCCGATATTGGGGGCTGTCCCTCAATCCAATGGTTCCTCTTTTGTAGTCTAGATTGCAAAACACTAACTCTAACTTTAAAATCATAGCTTTGTTAGAGTTTAGTGAAATTGAACTCTTTAAGATCTTAACCTTCCAGCATATTGTAAACTGTAATTTGTCGTTACAAACATATTTGTTCTGCAAGAAAGGATTTGAGATGTGAGGCAAGCCTTTTTCCAGGAGCTATTTGATCGTTCTTCATATTTACTTATTTAAGTTATCTGCATGGTATCTTTGGGCCCCTGTTTTCATCATCTGTAGTTCTAACTTGATCCAAAGCACTGGTGTGTTGGACTTCACTAACAGGTTACTGACATTTTTTAAATCTTGTCTTGTTTGGCCAGTGGAATCACTCTCACAAAGCTCGTTGGAGTAATCGTGCTTTTCTTTTCAAGATCAGAAATCTTTGTGGTCTCAGAACTTTCCCTCCCTCCCTCCTCCCACCATTCAATAACATTTTTCCGGATTTGCAAAAGTAAATGCAAACTTCTTGTCTTGCAGGTTTATTACTTTCAGATGTACCTGGCATTGGTTCTGGTTGGTTTCCTGCATGGGCTCGTGTTTTTACCGGTAAGTTGGTTAAAACTCGCTATTTACCCTCATCAACGATATCATATTTTACCAACAAGAACTTGGCCAAATTGATGCTCACTAACTTAAAAACTTTAATTTAAAATCAAGGTTAAAGGTTCAAATCTCTGTGTTGTCAAATAGTTAACTCTTTAATTTAATGTACCAAAAAAGTTAAAAACAATATCATATTTAACTCGAATGGCCTGATCTACGTTGATGAGAATCATTAACCCATGCTGCCATGTTTCTTATAGTTTGCTCCTGGAGAAAAACATATCCACTGGATTATGGGTCAATACTTAACACATATCTTTGGCTCCTAATCTGCAGGTAGTACTGAGTTTGTTTGGTCCACCAGCAAGACATACTATTGAGCCTATGGTCCGGTGCACTTGAGTTAACCTTTCTTCTCCACAAGCATCCTACTCTGCTGTTTGCATTCTCAAATCAAATTCAATAGCTTTCATTAAGGCCTCTGGGTAGGGTTTGTAAGTAAACCTTGTACAAGGAGTTATATGAATCCATCAATGGAGTAAATCAATCTTGCAATGTCTCATTCTTCTGATGTTCAATGTGAGATTGTTATGAATTTTCGTCTTAATACATTTTCCATTTTCTTTATGTTCTTTGTATTACAAGAACAAATTGGCATTACCTAGCAAGATTAATATTAAAAAAACAGACCTCTTAGGTGGGTCGATGTTGTAGCTACTCATCTAATAATAAGAGTTTAATCAAGTTAATATATATTAATTTTAGAAGTTAATTTATCTTTAATTTACACTTGATTAAATATTAAGTCAAAAATTATTTTTTTGGGGTAAATAATAACTTTAAAAATAACTAATAAATGCAAACTAAACTACAAAAAGAACTTGGGCCTAGCATAGGAAGAAACTTGGGCCTAGCATAGGAAGAAACTTGATTGTTTGAGTTTGGGCCTGGCAGACTGTTTAGTTAGGATCATTGTCCAATTTATTCAGGCCCGCTTATCATTTTGTTGGTAAAGGAAAATTAATCTTATTCCTCTACTTTATTTTAAAAAACTTAATTTTTTATTTAATTGTTTAAATTTAATTAAATATTATTTTAAGAGATACCATTTTATATATTTATTTTAATGTTAATTTTATTTTTAAAAGATAATTATTATATATCTTAAAAAATATATATTAATTTTGATTATAAAAAATAATTA
>BPVZ01000064.1:680331-693808 GCA_020521535.1 Rubroshorea leprosula | reverse complement strand
TGAAGGAGTAGGGCGTTCGGACATGGACCAAGCAGCGAAACTCACCAAAGCTCTGCTCAAAAACGCCACAAATCCAAAGCTAGCATGGCAACTCTTCAAGCGCATTCAATCTTCCTCACCCAATACCTTCCTTCACTCCGTACCCACCATCGCCCGTATTCTCGTTCGCGCCAAAATGCTGGACCAAGTAGACGACCTTCATCATCTCCTCTTGACCTCCACGCCCCAACAAACAACCCTTTGTTCTCTTGTTTCTCTCGTTAATATCTTGGCGAAATCGGACCTCTTTGACAAGGCTTTCTCGCAGTTCCAGACCATCAGAACCAAGTTCCCAGAAAACCCGCCTTCTGTAAGTTTGTATAATGCTCTTTTTGAGTGCTGTATTAGAGAGAGACGGGTAGATTGTGTTTCTTGGTTGTATAAGGATATGGTTGTTGCTGGGGTTTTTCCGCAGACTTATACGTTCAATCTTTTGATCCGGGCTCTATGTGATTCGGGTCACTTGGAGGATGCCAAGGAACTATTTGATAAAATGTCTGAGAAAGGTTGTAGGCCGAATGACTTTAGTTTTGGGATTTTGGTTCGTGGGTTTTGTAGAGCTGGGCTTGCTGACAAGGGATTGGAGCTTTTGGATGACATGAGGGTTTTTGGGTTTTTGCCTAATAGGGTTGTGTATAATACTTTGATTTCAAGTTTTTGTAGGGAAGGTAGGACAGATGATGCTGAAAGATTAGTAGAAAGGATGAGGGAGGATGGCTTGTTCCCAGATGTTGTGACATTCAATTCTAGGATATCAGCTCTCTGTGGGACAGGCAAAATTCTAGAGGCTTCTAGAATTTTTAGAGATATGCAAATAGATGAAGAATTGGGGCTGCCTCGGCCAAATGTCGTAACTTATAATTTAATGCTTCAGGGGTTTTGCAAGGAAGGAGTGTCGGAAGAAGCCAAGGCCCTGTTTGAGCTTATGCAAACGAATGTTACTCTTATGAATTTAGGAAGCTATAATATTTGGTTGTTGGGGTTGCTAAGAAATGTTAAGCTTGTTGAGGCTCAACTAGTTCTTAAAGATATGGTAGATAAGGGTATGGAGCCTAATATTTACTCCTATAACATTCTCATGGATGGCTTATGCAAAAATGGGATGCTATCTGATGCAAGAATGGTGATGGGTTCTATGATAAGCAATGGTCTTCATCCAGATGCAGTAACTTATACCACTTTACTTCATGGATACTGTAGTAAAGGGAAGGTACATGACGCAAATAATATTCTACATGAAATGACGAGAAATGGTTGTTTTCCCAACACTTATACTTGTAACGTTTTGCTGCACAGCCTATTGAAAGAGGGGAGGACAGCTGAGGCAGAACAGTTGCTGAAAAGGATGAATGAGAGAGGTTATGGCTTGGACACTATAACCTGCAATATCATAATTGATGGTCTATGTAAAAGTGGGAAATTGGACAAAGCAATTGAAATAGTTAATGGGATGTGGACACATGGAAGTGCTGCTCTTGGTAACCTAGGAAACTCATTTATTGGCCTAGTTGATGGTGGTAGCAGGGGAAAGAAATGCATGCCTGATTTAGTTACATATTCGATTATAGTTGGAAGTCTTTGCAAGGAAGGAAGGCTTGATGAAGCTAAAAAGAAGTTCAAAGATATGATGGCGAAGAACTTACTACCTGATTCAGTTATTTTTGATACTTTTATTCATAGTTTCTGCAAAGAAGGAAAAATATCATCTGCATTTCGTGTTCTCAAGGACATGGAGAAACGCGGTTACAACAAAAGCTTACAGACTTACAATTCGTTAATCCTAGGCTTTGGAAGCAAAGATCAAATATTTGAAATTTATGGATTGATGAATGAGATGAGAGAAAGAGGGATTTCTCCTAATGTGTGCACTTACAATAATATCATTAATTGTCTTTGTGGAGGGGGGAAAATTGAAGATGCAACTTCTGTCTTAGATGAAATGCTGCAAAGGGGTATTTCACCTAATGTTTCTACTTTCAAGATGTTAATTAAAGCCATCGGTGAGTCAGGTGATTTGGTGGTTGCACATGAGGTATTTGAGATAGCCGTGAGTATATGTGGCCACAAAGAAGTCCTTTATAGTTTGATGTTCAACGAGTTGCTTCTTGGAGGAGAAGTCTCAGGAGCTAAACTGCTTTTTGAAGCTGCAGTTAATAGATCTTTTCATCTTGGGAACTTCCTTTATAAGGACCTCATTGACAGACTTTGTGAGGATGAGAAGTTAGAGGAGGCTAGTGATATTCTAAATATGTTGATCAACAAAGGGTATAAATTTGATCCTGCATCATTCATGCCTGTCGTTGATGGATTGGGCAAAGTGGGAAACAAGCGTGAGGCAGATGAACTTGCAGAGAAGATGATGGAGATGGCTTCAGATGGTAAGGTGGAAAACAAGGTATATCAAAAGGCAGGGGTATCAAAACACAGAAAAGAAAATAAGTATGGAGGTGGCGATTGGCAGAAAATAGTGCACAGGTATGGCCAATATGGAATGCAGTAAGTTTTCTTATATTTGTAATTTATATTGTGTGCAGGAAGCTAATTACTGATTCTTCTTTATTGCTTATAAGAACATCAGTTTCTGATAGAAATTTTCATAATATCCTTAAGTTTGAGGACTATTTTTGACGCATTCAATCTTTTGACTGATTCTGAAAGACTGTTTTTCCCTTCAAGCCAGTCCATTTTTCTTGATGTAACCAGAATGCTTCAATGCATCAAGCTTCATTGTTAGAGATTTTTTTTTGGCTATCCATTGTCAGAGATGATTATCGTTTCTTTCAAGTTTGGTAAACATGCTCTCAGTAGGCATTAGAAAAATTATATTTATTTTTTTACTTAAAACCTTTTGATTTATCATGTTATGCTTTATACTCTGTATTCTTTTTGGAAGATAAAGATACTCTGCTCCGGCTGCTTCTTCTTTTGAAGCATTACCCTAGAGTAGACCAGTCACATAATACTTCTTTGATATTGGGTGTTTAGATAATGGTAAGGTATGAAGGAAATGAAACTAAGAAAGTAGAGATTGAGTGCAGAAGCAACACAATTTTCATTATGCAAAATACGTAAATACACAGATAAGGGTAGTTACACAATTACCTCAACAGTTATCCAATATGAACAAACTTAAACAAACTGCTATAAACTTGAAAACACTTAAAACAATCTGCAACAAACTAATTCAAACTGCAAACAAACAAAATTAAATTCAAACAACAAATAAATAGACTCAAATGGACAGCAACATATATTCTTATCTGGAACAGTTCCAACAATGTAGATCTTGAGAATATTCCAAGATTTTATCAGAATATTTAATTTTGTAATTGTTCATATCCAGTAATCTTTTAGATCCTTCTTTGATCCTGACAATGCAATTTATCCTACCATGTATATTTTATGATCTACCCTATATGTTTTCATTTAATTATTCTTTTGCAGAGATGATGGCAGTGGAATTGCATTAAAAGCTTTAAAGAGAGTTCAGAAAGGCTGGGGTCGAGAAAGTATATCAAGTTTGAAGCCTGAAAAAAATGACCATTTTGATTACTGGTAGGATGGTCACCTGTTCCAGTTGACATGAAGATGGGTCTAGGTATCATTTATGAGTACCTATAGGTCCTTCTTGTCATCATGTTGAGTATTTTTAGACAGGCAACCAAAGAGCATGAGCCCTTTGCTTGTGCTTGGTACTTATTCATGGCAGCAGTCATGATAACTTAACAGGCTTCTAGTACTGGGCATGGAACGGGCTGATGCTGTGGAATGAGGTGTGTCATTTCCTATCAGTTTGTAATTTGTTGTTGACAAAATTTCTTTTGTTGCGAAAAGGTTTCAATGACATCTATTAGCATCCTCTTTTTGTGTTTCTCCAGTTTCATAACGATTTGCCAAGCTTGAAGAAGCATTACTTTTCCTTCTGGCTAGAAAATCTTTTGGTCTGTTCCTACCAAGGTTGTATCATCATCAACGGAAGTTCATGTCAGCCTAAGGTTCTGGGAAAATTCATAATTTCTGCGGTTCAGCAAACATCCTTTTGGCAGCTTGAGATGCTATCAGTAAGTTTCAAAAATTGGTCTAGTGTTAGTTTTGTTGTTTGTGGTGATTACCTCAACCAACATATAGCCTTGAATACTGAATAGCTTAAGGTTATCAAACGTATATATATCTTTTAATTCTTTTATTTCCTTTTTGTGGTTTGCAGCCCATGACAAAATGAACATCATTAATGGTATGCTAATTCTCAAGAAAAAGTTCACTTCTTTCCTTCTTGGTTAGAGAGGTAGGGGGTTTGGTTCTGCTGAAGTGGGAACGAACAGAGAAGGTGGAGGGTTGGTTGGATCCAGAAGAACTGAAAGCAAAAACTGCATTGGTTTTAACGCCAGTAGAAATGAAAATTTATAAGTTTTACTGTCTTTGAATCTGAAATTTCATCCTGATTTAGGTTTTGCACACATTTTTGTGAGCAGCTTCGTTTCTGGTTTTTTCAGCAATAGGGCAAGTTTAATATGGCAACAAAATTTCATAAGTTTGATGACAACAAACTTCATATGTACTTCGTTATGTGCAAAACCTTCCAAGGGGAGTACAAGTAATTATCTGAACTTTAATTTCATTCCCAAATTAACTACCTTGATTGATATGCAGACAGCTAAAGTGCTTGCTTCTCCTTTTCTTTTCTTTTTTATTTTTTTTCCCTTAGAAAAAAAAAAAAAAAAGGGAAAAAAGGCTAAAGGGCTTCCTTCACACAATAGTCTATAATTCATGTATTTCACCTCCACACCACTGGCTAGGTATCCACATACTTGTTAGGTTAAATGATCTCCAATGAAGTGGGGGAAAAAAGCATTATGAGAATCACCTAGCGTTCAAGAAGCTTGACCCCAAAAGGTTTCCACCAGCATTGAAATGTATCTACACTCTTGATCTGGATAAATATGGATTCAGCATCATGCTGGGGCACTGCTGCCAAAGGAACTTCCTACCCCAGCATGTGGAGCTTGGCGAAGGAAGATTTGGATTGTGCGACTTTGAGCAGATTTATACACGTCTTTACACTCCTCAAGGTCGGCATCACATGTCAAGAGAACCCACTCGTGGTCATCATCCAAGTACTTGAGGCTGATTCTACTGAAATCATCTATGTTGAAACGCTTTGCAATCTCATGCTGCAAGTCTCTGAAACTCCAGTTTGATCGCAAGCTGAACCGAATTTTAACCTCTCCAAATGTGGCTTTTACTTTGAAGGCACCCCCATCTTGTAATTGCTGGCTGCAACTTCTCCGCAAGGGAGGTGGAGTCTGTAGACCAGGATGCTCCTCAAATGTTTTCTGGCTTTGTGATCTTGCAAGAGGCTTGGGCTCCTCTTGTTTCAAGGCATGCAGTTCCAAACCACAATGAGCTCTCTTTAGAACTCCATCAGGGTCTTCTGCCATCAATCCCTCTGCATTACTCAAGGCATTCATCATTGTGCTATGCTGCCTTGCTCTAGTGGAACAACTGGTACCTGAACCGGAGCTCTGACTGCATGTAGAGGATGCGGATTTTAGAGTTGCAGCTCCTCGGCTGAACAAAGTACCTTCATGCTGAGTTACTGATAGCTTTGGATGATCATTCATCTTCAGTGATGAAGATGGACCATTCTGAGAAATACTTGGAGAGCTCAACTCCGGGAAGGTTGAATAGAAAGATCCTATTTGAATGGAACCCTCAGCACCTTGGACTGAGTCAATCACAAGTTGCAGTTTTCTTAGAGAGTGACCTACCTTCTTGATCTTTCGAGAAGGCCATCGAGTGATCCCATGTTGCCTGCATATCCTTTTCAGAGTAGTTGGGCACACTGCAGTCAGAACAAACCAGGTGAGAAATTCTCATCAAGCTCACTAAAGCAGAGAGAGACACATAATACAACCTGCTGCTAATGCATGGGTAAGATCTACCCTATCACTCCAAAGCTAATAGACAATCATTGAGAAATAATGTTAAAGCAGCGACATGCAGGATGAAAACTAAACTGAATAAATCATATGAATTAGAGATGTCACCTGCAAGGTCGTGAGCAGACAGATGAAATTTCTAATTTCCAACAATTTCATAAACATAATTACCTTCAGTAATCATATTCTTTCATCATGTAACTTTATAGATTGGGCTGCATAAAATGAAGTTCATGTCCATTTGGATTTACCCACAACTATTTTCTGATTAATTAATACAACGATTCTAAGTTAAATTAATCTATTTCAAGAAGAGATGCAGAGCTTCCAATCTTGATCAGCAACAATAAAGTAAAGCTCCATAGGTATCATGTAAATAATAGAATTGATTCCTTGCTCTTTAGATGATATGGGACAAAAGCTTGTATGATCAATAAATGAATAGTTTTTTATCAACATAAATTGAAACAACAAAAACATGCTTTCAACTCTAAAGAAATATTTCCTACCACCAATGCTCTTAGCTGCATCTTTCAGACTTCCCGCAAAGTACTGTCGAAGTACTTGCAAGCTAATTGCTTTCCCCCTCTTGGTTCGTCTCTTCTCACCTGATTTTCGACCCTGCAATGTCTGACTGCCACCAGAAGAAGATGACTCCCCCCTACCCTTGACACTGCTTTTGGTTCCAGAGTGTCGTTGAACTTGCCTGCGCTCTGAAATTCCCTGCTTAATATATGACTCTTGCCGAGTGTTATCCCAAAGGGCTGTGACCTTCAACTCTTGTTTTCGTTCTTCTTTTTGATACTTGCATGGGACAGAGACACCTTTACCCTTCTGTTGAGCCTCCCTCATCTGGGCAATAGATGACTCTTCTAAAGAGCTTTCTTTCAAAAGAGAAGACCTGAACTGACTTCCCACTACATTAGGTCTCTCATCTGAATTAACCACTATTTCCTTCACTGGCAATATCACTTCTTCGAGCTCCTTATCTGAAATAACATGCAAGCTCTGACAGGCCTGTTGCATAACACCAGATAATGAGTTCTGCATCTGCTTTTGTTGTTCACTGTTGTAACAATCTTTTGGCAAGAACAACTCCAAAACAAATTCAACCGATCTGGTATAAATGCTACACAGCGGAATTGCTACTGCAGCACACAACCCAAACATTCTAGCATAGTGAGAGAGGGGATAATTTGTCTTACTAAAGGCAGTTATATTAGTTGCAAAACATTGTTTGTGGGTGGTAAATGCTCTTCCAACAATCCCTTCACCTCTCAAGAGGTGGTGCTCAGAGCATGCCTCGTGGAACTCCAACAATTCTGCATTAGCTACGACACAAGCAGCATCAATGGTGGAGACACAATGTTGGTAGTTCTCATCAGAATGTCTGCATCCACCTTTCCCTTGTCGTATGCATGGAGCCCATGTCAGAGCTAAAGGCAGTCTATGTGTCTTGCAGACGGATCTAAGAACTGCAGCTATCTCTGGCAATGCTACTTGGTACAAGTCATTTGAAACCTGTGAACAAAGAGGATCTTCTTTAATCTCAAGAGCGAATAATATAAATTTCAAGATTTGCATGAAAGTTTAAAATATCATTAGCTTACCTCAACATTAAGCGGGCTGAAATTCTCTGAACTCCGAAGATCAACAGCCTGCAAATAAATATGCTTTGTTTAGACTAGAACACAAGGAAGAAGTTCTTAATGCCATTTACATATTACAGATGAGTGACATAAAAAAATGAAAAGTTCTTAACATTCCATGACCATTGGAACTTTTGAAAGGTTGTTTTTAATTTTAAAGGGAAAAGTCAAATGCAAAAGGATGGTGTGTAATTAAGTGATAATAATAAATCAAGAAAAATAATGAGAAAACAGTACAGTTGGTAAATTAAAATAAAGAGAACATGAAATGAGAAAATTCATATACAGAAGACAGAGGAATGGAGAATCTGCATTTGGTATCTTAACATTCATTTATAATGCAAAAAAAATAAAAATAAAAAAGGAGGGGCCGGACAGGTTCAATAGGTGATCAAGAAGGCCATGGCCTAGGGAAGTGGCCTCCACCACACTTGGGAGGTGCACTTGCCAATGGTCTCCTTAAGTGGGAGAGCCAACCTCATAATTTGTGACAGCAGGGGCATGTGTTCAGTGTGGCTCGTACTCAATTCTAAAACAAAACATTCCTATACCAAAATTTTAATGGAACTTAAACAGTTTATGATTAGACTTCCAGAATGCTGCAAGATAAAGAAAATGCAAAAAACAAAAGAAAAACAGGACGAAGGAAAAGAAGAGACCTCAAGTGCTTTGCAGACATTTTCAAGTTCTGGGCGGTAATTCATCTTTTGAGTAGTTGTCACGATCTCAACCACACCCAAGCAAGTTCCACTCCCTCTTTCAAAAACAGGGAGACCAAGAGATCCACGGACATCATACTGCTGTGCAAAATTAATACGTGGATACTCATAACTTCTGAAGAGACGAACATCAGGGGTCCACTCAGGCAACTTCCCCAAATATACTCGACCAGGCAACCCAACTGCCTCTTTTGAATCCTTCTCAGCTGGGAAATTATAGTTTTTGGAGACATTCCTGTACCTTTCAAGTCTCTCACAATTTGTATTAAGAGAGTACGGCTGGTCTTCAGTTATAAGCACATGCTTTTCTCCTCTTTTCATAGGCACCCAGATTTGAATAAGAACATCTCCATCTTTTGTACATTCCTTTAAATATCCAATAGCCTGCATTAGTCTATCTTTCACAAACGAAGAATGGCCTGGTACAACTCTTGGCCCTATCCACCATCTACTACCCAATTCAGTGCCTTCAACTACAGAACTCCCAGATTGTACAGAAGAAGTGGCAGCCCCAACAGCTCCTTGATTTTGAGACTGGCTTTTGGAAAGGTCCTCAGTTTTTGGATAAGAAGGAAGTTGGAGAACCTTTATATCTGTCTCTTCATGATTAACTTGATGTTGTGAGCGTATACTCACATGACCAGCATGAGACCCTGATGAAGGCAAGCAAAGTGAAGGATCATTTAGAGTGCCTGATATTGAAGGACCAGGCTGCATAAAGTTGACCCGGTCACTAGTCTCCAGCCAGCATCCTTCAAACAAGAGTTCATCCATAAAATCCATATCCATGGCAGCTTCTGGGGAGGTACCAAGCATAGAATTGGGAGGAAAGCCACCATTTTCCATGTTGAATATTCTTCAAATTGCATCTAACAGGGCCTGCTAAATTCGAATTGCAAACACTATCATGATCTAAAAAACTAAAGTACTGTAAAGATGAAAAACAGAAGAGGAACTTCCAGGAAGGATTTCTTTTGCCAGTATCAAAAAAACCAATCTGTCTGAGTCCCAGAAACATTCTCAACAAGAATTTGTTTTGTGAACTGCAATCAGAAATGCATTTCAGAGAAAGAAACCTACGACGGTTTCATTCATATCTTGCACAAATAATATGTAAAAATTAAAGAACCATGTCTTTGGTTGGCTCTAAAATCATCCTTTTAAGTCCAACATCGGCCTGACACACAACATTCATGAGCAGCATGACAGTTACAAGTTACAAAAAACATAAATTATGAAAAACTTATAATAAACTATCATATAATGTCAGCAATCTATGATTTAACTAAAAAAAAAAAACATTTCAACAGAGAGAAGAACTAGAATCAGTTCCTGAAAACTTCTTTCGCAAACAAATTTCCAAGTCTGAGAGACATAGAAGTTTGCATTTTACAGCAAACTAAACATAGTAAGAACTGAAAAGAGTGACAGTGAGTAAAACTCACTACCTGAAATTCTTGAGAAAACTCCAGTAGGTATCTCTATCAGCTGCAGATCTCACTGAAACAATCTAAAAATCCACAAGACAAAGATTTGGATCTTTGGATTGAAGTTGGGGTTGGTTTCTTCTCATAAACCCCTAACCACATATAAGAAAAACACAGCAATTTACTTCACAATGATATTATCATCACTATTGGGTATACAACCAAATTTTTTTTTTTTCTTAGACTATGGGTACTCACAATATAGGTCCCAGATGAACCGCCAATGGAAGATTTTCCCTTTTCTCAGTCATTATCCTTTTTGTTTCATAATTCCAAACAGGGATGTCAACCAAGCAAAACATGAGACAAATAGGATAAAAAATTTGGATTCCTCTTGTGGTGGTGGAGTGGTGGAGGTTCAGAAAGTTTAAAGTTGATGCTAAGATGGATGAATATTTTTCATGTTGGGTGCTGAGATCTGCGATTTTCTTCATAGGGGATTATTTTACTCATTTATCATTTACAACATGCAAAGCAGAAAGGATGAACGGTGGAGGAGATTCTTGAAGTCTACCTGTTTTGTTTGGTGAATTCATTAGTTTGACTAGGAAGATTCTTGCAAACCCACCTGCAGTAAAAGGAGAATTAACCAGTATCCAAATGAACTTCTCATGCTTCTTCCATCTCCCCTTGCCTCATAGATGGAAAAGTGACCATCTTTACAGCAAATTTATGGTACCCAGAAAGAAATATTTGAGGGTTTTTGCATATGACAGAGAGATATGATTATAATCATTATTATTTTGTGTAAAATTGTTAAATTTTTATTTTAATGTAATTATTTAAAATAATTAATAATTAATAGAATAATTATTTATTATTTAATAAATTAAAATTAATTTATAAACTTATATTTTAAAATATCATAATTAATTGTTTTAAAAATAAAAACATAACCATCATAACCCAGCACGATGCTTAAATTCAAGAAAAAATCATCCTTGCCAATACCGAAGGACTTTTTAAGTTGACTCCACCAAAATAAAAAGCGCAAAAATGTCGAAGGGTTTTTTAAGGGGTTAGAAGGACCAATTAAAGAAAGTCTTCTGTGACATTAAAAACTAAGAAATTTAGAATCCTTTCCAATTTTGAGGTACTATAAATGAAATTTAGAGACGAAATTTTAAACTTTCACCCCGTTTAGAAACAAAGAAAAAATTATGAGTAAGTTATTTTTGCATTTTAAATAATTAATGTTATATTATTTTTAATATAATTATTTAATTAATAATTTAAATAATTCAATAATAATTTTTTTTATTAAAAGTAAGAGTTTATGATATCTAATAGGATGATATGTGCGTCGAGTAAAAATATTATATTTTATTATATAATTAAAATAAAAAAATATAATTATTGCACTTGGTCCTTGTAACCCAATGGTTAGTGACGTTGAAAAAGTGCATATCTTCTTTTTTTGGATGTATTTCAACCCGTCCCATGACTAAAAGTTCAAAAATATATATATATATAAAATTATCTATTATATTTTTACATTATATTTTTTTAAAATTTTTATATTTTATAATTTTAACAAATTTAAAAGTATAATAATTAATTAAAATAAAAAATATAAGATTAATAAATTGAGAGCCAATAACTTAAGTAATTTAGTAATAATCTCTTTCTATTATAAATAAGAGATTCTGAATTCGAATCATATAACATGCAAATTGGGTGGAATAAGTTATGAGAGAATATCATTTCTCATTGTGCAACTAACATAAAAAAAAATTAATAATTGAGAATGTGATAATAATATTACTTAAAAATTTTATTTTGCCCAAATCTTATTATATATAATTTATAAATGATTTACAGAAAATTGGCTAATGAAAGTTGATCACTTGATCTCTCTTCTCAAGTAATAATGCTCATTTCCTCAAGAAATCAACCTTGCAGCAGGGTCAATTTATGCAGGCAAAAGGAAATTTTGCACCCATTAAGCAGGAAAATCTCACCTGTAATTTTTTTATTTTTTTTTTGAAGATAGGCAATGCCTCACCTGCAATTAATTACATAATGTGGTGGCCAAAAACAAAAAAAATTAATTACATAAAGGAACCAGACATCATGACTTCTTAATTTACCCCTAATCTATAATAAATTGAATATACAAATCTTACTTGGAATTTTAAAAAAATTAAATACATAAATTATTTATAGCTTTTTAATTAAAAAATAATAAAATACCAGTTATTTTAAATAAATAGAGTAGTATAGATGTCAAATTTTCACTAATCCAAAAATGGCTCTCAAGATTTCACAAGGGCCATGGCCTCTTCACCATCTTTGCTCGAGTTGCCGCATCCCATCAATACCTCACCCTGGATCATTTTTCTAAAAGAATTTTAATTTGGAATCCTAAGGTTAAGATTCCATATCCCAGAAAGGTAATACTGTATATACCAGTCCTTCCCATGTTCCATTGTTTATCAGAGCCAGCAAGTCCTAACACATGTTGCTTTTCAGGAAACTAATGACAAATTTTTTTAAAACCAGACCTTGAATCATGCGCAGGACTCACAGTGCTGCAGTACCCATCAAACTTCATCCTCATATCATCATCAAGATCATCTATTTCCTTCATGTATAACTTCCCCAGTTGCATCTTCCTCAAATCTTGTTACTCTTTTAATATTATTTTTTTCTAAAAATAGAATTTCATTGATATCAATCATAAGAGTTAAAAGATCAATTCAAACAAAATAATATATGGTAAAGACATTATACTCATAAAATAATGTATGAAAAGACAACATCAAATGATTTAATGTCAACACAAATATCTCAATTAAATTTGAATTTAAAATTTAAAAGTTAAGATATTATTACATAAACTATTTAAACAAATGATAAATTAGTTCCACCCAGATCACCACCGAAGGGAAAAGAGGTGGCCACTAGGGAAGTGGCGGCTTGGGTTTTAAACCTCTAAAATGTTTTGAGTCCAAACAAATCAATGAAATATAAATTATTGGATTTGCTTTTTACCCTTTTATTTATTTATTTAACAAAGTTACATTATGGGATGAAAGAGTGGGAAGAATTCGAACTCAAGTTTAATAAAAAGGTCATGTAAAGAGCAACGAGTTGCTTTAATTAGAGCTTCTCTTTTATCCTTTTATTTTTAGTACCATATAAAATCCAATATTGCATGTACACATTGCAATATGAAAGTGACTTGATATATATTTTTTTTCTTCAAACTACTATGTTTTTATATTTTAATGACTTTGATTAAGTCATTGAAAGTGGAATATAATGTTTATGAATAACCACCCTATGAGGCCATGACAGCATTACAAGTATAAGTGTTGATTCTACTTTTTAAAAAGTTGTTTTGATTTTCAGCCATATTTATATATCAATTGATGCGTTGTAAAACTTTCAGACTATATCATAAAATACACAAGGGATCAAATCAATTAAAATTAAACCACAATTAATATGTGGGTGATTAATTATGCATATTAAAAGCATGTTTAGTGAACTTGTAAGTGCTTCAATTTTTTAATACTATCCATGTCTTATAAGTTAAATTTTTAAAAAAAAAACTTATATTTTTTACTTTATTTTTAACTTTAAAAAGATTTTAAACAGTAAATTTTGAAAATTTTCAAATTTTTACTTTTTATAAACTT
>BPVZ01000064.1:661680-680231 GCA_020521535.1 Rubroshorea leprosula | reverse complement strand
GAGAAGCCAAATTATTCTCTATTATTATATGGTTTAATGATGAATCTGTTGAATGTTACCCATCCACTTGCATCCAATGGTTTCTCCTCCCTAACACCAGCATCATGTCAGACAAATAGTTTTTTTAATCAGGAGGAAGTGGGGAACCTTGTGCTACAACCTCTGCTTTCTTTTCTCTTTTCAAATTTAATGACATTTGTCATACATGTTCTAACTGTAAGACAGAAGTCACTGAAACTTTTGAATCATGAGGAAGCATGGTGGGTCCAATTCCAATATCTGTTCAGTATTAATCTACACTCCTTCTGAGATCAGGAATGTTTGAACATGATAGGCATTTATTTAGAATTTTTCTACAGAAAAGTCTGGGACCAAAATAGTTATGAAGGCTTCTTGATGCCTATATTCAAAGGAATCATGTTCTTTTTCTTTCAATATTCTGTTCATTACTTGCTCGTTAAAAAGCTATAAATGTGGTCCTCAACTCTGCTTTTAAGCTTCAGCTAATCTTTGCTGAAGTTGACAGGAAGTTTAGAGTGAAATGTTGTGTTTCCTATTCGTATATCCTGTAGTCACCCACGGATTTCCTCAAACAGATTGTAGCGTATATTACATAATTGAAAATCGAGTTGTTGCATACACATAAGCAATGGAATAAAAGATTTTATTAACATGAAATAATTTCAATAAAAATACATTCACCAACAAATCTCCAAATCACATATACATAACATATTTTCTAATCCTAGGTTTCATGTCACATACATACTGATACGTTACTAACACAATTTTAGCAAAGAACAAAGATGAATGAATTTGATATTTCTTCAAAGGCCTAACCTCAGATCCAAAGTGAAGCCTGGGGAATAAGATGAACCATCTTCAACTGGGGCTGGCGAATTCAGGTCCAGACCAAAACCCTCTTTGGCTGCAAGAAGGTTCAGCCCTTGGTTCAGTGATGCTTCATCCAATTTCTCCCAATGGCGCCTCTTGTGCCCCCCCAAGGCTTGACCGCTAGAAAAAACCCTGAAACAAATGCTACATTGGTGACCCAAAACCATCATCATCTTGTTATCCTCTTCCACATTCTCCTTGATTAACCCATCATCATCCCCACTTTGATCTTGATAAAAATCTCCACCATCACCTCTTGTTATGGCAAAACAACCCTTGATTTTCTTGTTACTAGCCTTGTGCCCTCCCAAGGCCTGGTGTGATCCAAAAACCTTCTTGCAACTCGAGTAATCGACCTGGTAATTCACACCAGAATTTCCCCCAAAAACACAATTTTCCCCTACCCCATTTTGGGAACTTGTACCACACTCACTCTGGTCACTAGCATTGGCTCCCTTGGCCAACATCAACAAACATGCTGCAACCTCCTGATCCTCTTCTGTCATCAAGGTCTCCACATCATTTATCTGATTAAACGGAGAAATGGGGCGGCGGTAGTTCGGAGGTGGGTTAATTCCCCGCCACTGCCGCTCAGGGTGGCACCTCATGTGTCCAAACAGTGCCTTCTCTGACCAAAACCTCTTTCCACATTCAGTACAAGGCCTGGTAATCTTGGGTGCACCAGGGTCAGGTTTCTTGGGATATTTAGGCTTGGAAACAGCGCCAGAACTCGTACCAGCATCAATCTTTATCACTCTGGATCGTTTCTTCCTGGAATTTTGTGTGCAATTCACGGTGGAGCTTGAGGAGGAAGGCAAATTTGGGTTGATTTGAGAGGAAAAGAATCGAAACCTGGGACCAGGATCAGAATCCATGCTTCACTTTACAGAGATAACATTAATCAATGAGGGTATGGAGATCAGAAAGAGAGTGAAAAAATTGTAAGAATGGTGGAAGTTGTGCTTATGTAGTAGTTTAGGCAGTTACTAAAAGACAAGTTTTAAAATGGGCGGTTTCTTTCAGTTACCGAAGACACGAGGTAGTTATCGTGATGTGCTGCATTTACCCATTTTCGTACTGCCCTAATCCTTTAATTTTCTTGTTTTCCCTTTTTTTTTTTTTTCACTTAGTATATATTCTTTTATTCTTTTTCAATAAAAAGATATTTTTCCTAATTTTTAGAAATAAATCAAGACTTGAGCATGTATGTAAAATTGAATTTTACTGTTTTGTAATTGAATTACCAAACAAAAACTATTGAAAGAGAAGGAGCTATCAACGTTTAAAAATCCACTTACAATTCAGATTTTATAATATTATTCTATATGTAACTACTTTCTTTTTGGGTAAGAAATTGAGATTGCTTTGCAAATAAAATACTCACTCTAATCTAAATTTAACATTTTAAGTTTTTATATATAAATTTTAAATAAAAATTTACTATATAATAAATGACAAATATCTAACACTTGGTGGCCTAATGGTCACTTCCTTACGGGACGTATTTAGAACTAAAGAACTTAAGGTCAAATCTCAAGTCTCCCATTCCCCTTTCCCAAAAAAAAAAAAAAAATTCACACTGTTCAAAAAAAATGACAAATGAAATTTTTTTTTGAAATAAAAACACTCAGCAAGAACTATATGTTAAAAGAAAATTTTGATTATTTTTCATACAAATTATTAAATTTTTATTTAAAAGTCAAAAAGCCAAACTAAGGCTACCAACCAAAAATGAACGGAGAGGATAGAAACTGAACACAGGGCAGACGTAGTGAAGGAAATTGGAAATAAACAGATAAAATGCTGGCATTAATCAGACAGAAGATTAAGCTTAGTAGCAGCTGCACATAGGATCATTTAACCAATATTATGAGTCATTACAGGTAGAATTTGTTGCTGTCTGTAGCTTTTGCCGGGAAATACATCATGATATATTCCAAGGTGGAATGTGCAGTAAAAACCCGGCAATCACAAGGCAGGTGAAGTTGAAGGAATACGCACAAACAATTTGTACACCCACTCCCAACATGGACAAGTTACAACAATCTATGGCTGATCTTGATGAGATGAGGGTGCTTTAACATTCTTCATAGTTTTCCCCAAGACATTTAGAAGTGCAACACGGTCCATCTCTTTTGCTGCAAGAATGGAGAACAGATGATGGATAATATCAGCTTCCTGTTGAGTAAAGATAGAATAGGGAAAGGGAACACAATAATAGGCAGACAACAGAAAACTTGTCTTCTACAATGTCCCACAAGTCCGGACAGACAAATGCATAACAGGATATTCATGACAGTTAGGAAATTAAATATTGATAACTAAGATGAATCTATGCAATCATGCATATATCCTGTGTAGTTACTGCATAATACACACACTACATTGCCCAACAAAACCAAGTTGAATCTCATAATAAGGCAAGTGACTGCAGCCTGTCTCATGTATGCACAAAGACAGGTGTAAAAGAAACCCTCTTTAGGGAAGGGAAGCATACCATAGAATTGTAAATTTTGAAGGACTAAATGAAGGAATATTTTCAAAATTATCTAGAACTTCAGGGTCTAAAATCCTCTTTTATTTTTTGGGAGAGGTAGGACATTGATTCCATTTGCTGTGTGTGCAGACAGTTAAAAAGGTAACCTAGGTGTGCAGCAACCTTGCTATGGTAAGTTTTTAATAAAGCCAATCTATAATGCACTAATGGTTGCCAACGTAGATTCAGGCAAGTTAAGTGCCTGGACTGAAATATCAGAACTGTGGGTTTATGTGCTGAAAAATGATAACAATATATTTGCTTATATGATGCTTGCCACATAAATATGCACCATCATACATATGGCATGGAAGGCCACCAGGGAAGGGAAATGAGAATGTATACCTCTTCCTCCTAAAATAGGGGCCAACAGGTCATTGACACCAATAGTCAAATCAGAAAAGTCAGAGGTGTAACAGCAGATGCAAGAACATAGAATAACTTGACCCCGGGTTAAGGCAAATAACACAAGCCATAAATCATAAGCAATATAAGAGAATATATTAAAAGCAGGGTAATTTGACTGACATCTTAACAAATCAGTCTATCTGAACAAATCTCGTCCAAATATAAAATGGAGTCCTAATGTAAAATGGTATAGAATCAAAAAAGGGTTACCTTCCTCTAGCGTGAGCTGGATTGACCTCTTTTCCAACTCAACCGCATGTCTGCTAAGTTCAACTGAAGAAAGTGATCGAAGCACTGAAACAATTATATGAATAAAATTCTAAATGAGTATCATAAGAACTTTAGCAGCTATAAATGAATGGAACATATCAAGGCTGTTTTAATTGCAGTTCAGGAACTTACTCTGCACATAATCCTCTTGATTTGACTGGTCCAATTTCTTTAGTAACATCTGCAATTGACAATACCGCTCTTCCCAGTGCAACTTTTTAATTTCCTTTGGACTATCCAATAATGGAGTAGCAGAAGAAACTGGATGGTTATTGGGTTCTGACGGTGGTAACATCATACCAGACTTTCCAACAGACGATGGAACTGAAGCTTTTGCAGATGGAGTCATTGAGGAAGCCTTTGGGAGAGGAGAAAATGCTGGAAAACAAGAAACTTTAGGCTCTTTTATTTGGGGCTTTGATTGATTAGTTCCCTCCAGGTTGTCAACTTGCCTTAGACAAGGGCCACTAGTGTTCAAGTTGACGCCATCACATGTGCTGGTTTTGCCAAATTCTGGTTCAGATTTTCTACGGACATAAACAAGATGCGCATTTGGGGAATTACCACTGGGAGATTGGTCTTGAGAGGGGTTCAGCCACGCTGGTGGCCTCTTAGTTCCAGAAACCTTGGTAGTATCAATAGCAGCTCCTCCATCCTTTGTATATGGAGAATTGCCATTAGAGTTGGGCACCACCATTCTATTTTCATTCTGTGAATCTCTCAATGGTGTCTTCTTTAAAGCAACTGGAGGTTGCTTCTCACAGGCGGGTGGGCTATTTTCGGGATTGTGTAGCCCATACTCACTGACTTTGGAGTCGATCATTTGTTGAACCATTGATGTACTCTTAACTCTGATAAAGAAATTCAGGTGGTCACAACAATTATATGTTTCTGAAACTAAATTAGAGAAAAACGGCTTACAAAAGAAATATCCCTAATATATTCAAGAACTTTGGTAAATGATGAAATACAGAAAAAGGAAAAAATAATAATAACAATGACTAGTCTGATTTCCCTGATTAGTTTGAAATCACCATAATGCACTGACAACACAAAATGTTAGTTCCAATTAAGTCAATTAAAGTTTATAACTTCATATATCTGTCTGTGTATGCGGAAAATGTACAGATGAGTATGACACAAGCAAGATCCATTATGACGCAAAATTACAAGAAAATGTACTCCTCGCACTTCTTAAGATGCAAAACTAAAGGTTAAGCTATTAAGCCAAGGGCTGTGTATCCAAGAGCATGTGGGCTGCATCAACCAGACAGTTTGAGCTAATAGTAGAACTAGATATGATGCAACAGCACCGTATATTTTCATTTTGAAATTTATTAGAAAGGACAACATAGGCAACTCATTGGACACACATGTCCAATCCATAAAACATCTCGAACTGCAAAACATCTACAATTGCATGCTCTTCCATCTATGCATATGTGTTCTCTTCTTCCTACTTGTCATGGCAAAACATTTATGCTTTCCTTACCGGATTTAAACCGTCATATACGGTATCAGTACAACAACTCTCTACCACATTTGAACCATCATCTTGTCTCTATTCATTTTATAAACTACCACCTATAAATTGCTTACACCTTTAAGCCAGTTAACCAGATTAGAAGGTAATAAATTGAATTACCTGCATTTAGGAAAATTCAAATTACCATAACAGGTGTACTAATTGGTTACCTGAAGTTTATTAAGAAAAAATTTTAAAGATTTATAACCAATCAATATGTTTCCCCTGCATTAAACAAGATTATAAACCCAATTCCATGACAGAAACGAAACCAATACCGACCAAAAGCAGCACGAATTCAGATGCAGATGACAAATCAGAAAGTACATAGACCTTCACAGACTAACAACTCGCAGCTATTTCTATCAATCTTCAATTTCCTCAGCAAATTCGTAGCAAAATGGCTCAAATCAGAATACCCTATACTCAAAGCAGTTAATTTTACCCAAATAAAGAACCAAATTGCTCTGAAATGCATAAAAGGAGAAACACCCATCAAATCAAAACCACAAATTCGAACGAAAATCAAAACCGCGCAGTGCAAATCAAGGTTTGATCGTGTTACACTAAATCCGACCCACAAAGAGAAAAAGGAAAGAGTCAATCAAAGCGAACTGCTAAGACGCAAAATATAAAGAAAATCAAAGATCAAAACAGGAAAGATGAGCCACATTACCTTAGCTCAATGAAGACGCAGGGAGGGAGAGGGAAAGGGAGAAGGGGAGAGAAATGACGGGGTTTCAAAAGCAGAATGCCTTGCCACTAACCAAGGGACATAAATTGCCATATGGGGTTCCATACTTTCATTATTAATCCTTAGCCCCCGACGGTTTCTGGGCAAATCCGTATTGAACTAAAATTTTATTTTAACTATAGTCGCCTTCTTTTCCCTTTTTGTAAAATAAATCCTCTATGATTTCATTTAAAATTATTTTCAATTTTTGGTAATTACAATTACATTTTTTTCTCATAGTACTAGCAGTAAAAAAAAAAAAAATGAGTTCACCAAATACATCTTCGTTTTCTCTCCTTTTTTTTTTATAAATTAAAAAAAAATTCATCAATGTCAAAACGCTTTTATTAAGAAAATAATTGAAAAAATATGTATAGTAAAAGGGACTATCAAAAATTGAAATTTGTTGATGATTAAAAAGTCATGACTTTTTATAAAATTATTTAAATATTTTTGATAAATTAATATATAAAAAATATTTATTAAAAATAAAAAATCTTAATTAAGATTTCTTAATTTTTACATTTTTAAAAAAAGTAAAAATTATTATAATTGTCATTTCAATGACAAGATAAAAGTCCTTTTTTATTATTGTCGCTTAATGTTTTTTTATTATGATAAGACTGTTCGTTGAATTGGTGACCTTCCACTGTATCATCTTTCCCCAAATGGAGAGACTCCACCAAAAATGAAGAGGCACCATTCCCTCAAAAGTAAAAAGGAAGAGGCGACGCACTTTAAGAATAAAATAAAATAATAGTAAAAATTAAAATATCTTGATTATATATATATATCTAAAGTTTATTTATAAAATTATTAAAATATTTTTAATAAATTTCACTTTGTATTGATTTATTAAAAATTATTTAAGTCTTTTCTTTCATTATTTTTAATATTTTAATTATAAAATTTTGTTTTTTTTTTTTTTGGAAATTAGGCAATGAAAAAAATATGTTAGTTTTTCTTAATCTCATAAAATAATATAACCATAAAAAATACTACCTCCAAAGCATAGGATCCCGATCCTTTATGATACTCTCTTTTCTTGTTCCTATTCCCTTTTTTGGATCCTTGAGAATATCTACGCTCCTTTCTTACTATTATTTTTGTTTAATGATATAATTGGCATATTTTCTTGTTGGGTAATTTTACTGAATTTTTTTATTTATTAATAGGAGTATCATTTGAGAATAGTGGCGGTTAGTCTCACTCTAGATAGACTAAAATAACTCCTTTGAAAATTTCCGCAAAATAAACCATTTTAATAATTTCAATTATAGTTTATTATAACCACATAATTTTAAGCTTTGAGTTACCAAGGGTAAAGTTCGAGTACATAAAAATATTATCAAAAATTTTGCGTAAAAACTGCAGTAACCTATAGATTAGTTAACAAATGTAGTAGTAAAAGACTTAAAATTTGGCAAAAATACATTCTTTTTTTAAGTTTCCAACAAAATCACATAATAATAAACTCGGTAAAATAACAGATAATTCATGACACAACACATGGATCTACAAAGTACTTAAAACTTTTCACCAAAAGTACTTAAAATTTGGAAAATAATGATATCCTGTATGTACATAACAAGGAGGGGGGAGAATAAGCCTGTATCCACAAGTTCACAGGTATGTGATGGTGCCCATTCTCCGTGGTATCCAAAGGCACCAAGCCGAAAAAATTAATCGTACATGTCCATATGAGATTTCTTTGTTAAATGTAACAGGATGACCTGTGAAGGATTACTGGCCGAGGTTTCCTAGAAGTCGCTCTACCGCAGCATGGACATTTCCACCAGTTGCACGCAGTGCCCTAATATTCTCTTGTGTGTCGGGGAAACCCATTTCTTGAAGCTGTGATAGCTGAGTTGCATATAGTTCTTCTGGGGGAACTGGAAAGGCCAAAAGACAGAATCAGCAGTGCCCTGAAAATGTATTGGCTGCAATTACGCAAGGCAATACCAATGGTGTTAGAATTCTTACCATTGGGTTGGTTGGGAGCACTCAAGCTTCCAGCTCCAAGACCACCAAACATGTTCATCAACATCTCCAGCCCAGCATTATTAGGAGTTCCTGAAATGCAGATACGTTAACAAAAATCTTGCATGCACAAAGTAAAATAAGATGATGGAAATTATGAAAATATAACAAGGAAAGGAAGCGGTAATTGGTTATTAAGAATCTGACTAATATTTTTCATCTTAGATACCTGTAGTTGCTCCTGTCTGTGCTGAATCCCTGAAAGAAAGCAAGATGGTGATACAGAACTTGTATTATCATCTCTGAACAATATGCTTTACAATAAAGATAATGAGATGTCAACTCTATGAAAACTAAACATGCAGTAGGACAATCATACTGAAAATGCCAAATTATCGATCCAACAAAAAACTTAAGATAAAGAGGAGGCACTAATTACGTACTGGGTTGACTGCTGCCGATTAAGCTGGGACAGAAATGATTGCTGTAAAGCTAACATTTGCTGCAAGCAATCATCGAAAAGAGGAAAAAAAAGGTGAAACATGGGTTAATTAGAACTTCACTTCAAAAAAAACAAAATAGTTAACAAGTAACCAATGAAAAGATCAAATGATCTGACAGTATCCATGCAGCCAGCTCTGTCATTATTTGAGCTATTAGTCAGAGAAAAACAATTATGCAGATGCAATGCACAACCACAAACCTCCATATGCATCTTTAAAGTATCTTTCCATGTACATTTGTGGATACAAAAATTAAATAGAGTGAGTGTTGAGACTAAAGAGATGCAAACTCATGAGACAAACCTGCATTGTCTCAGGGGAAAATAACTGACGAAGTAGCTCTGGATTTTGCATCATTTCTCTCATTTGAGGATTTAAATCAACCATTCCACGTAACTGGGGATAGAGATTGAGCATCTAAAAGGCAAGAACAAAATCATCAACAAAACTAAACAGGAAAATGACTACTTACAGCTGAAATGATCAAAACTGAAAAGTACCTGATTCATGTATTGGGGATTTGAGAGAAGGTTCTGCATCAACTGTGATATGGCAGGATTTTGCAATAACTGAGCCAACTGGGCAGCATCTGGTGTTCCATTAAGCATATGTCCCATATCTGAAAAAGCAAGCCCTCCCAGACTACCAATACCTGTTGCACTTGCATCCAAAGCAGGATTTAACCTTGCTGTACTGTTTGTCTGGGTTCCCCCTGATAACTCATAGCACATGGTTTTTTGTTAATAAAATCTAGGTTCAAAGCACAAGGAAAACATACACTGGACTAAAAAGTATGCCTAGATAAGAAAATATCATTAAATAAAGGCACTGAAGCAGAAAGTTTACCACCAGCACCAATATTATTCCAAGGATTAGGAAGTGGGTTTGAATTTGGAGCAGCAGGGTGTCCTCCAGTTGTTTCAGAGCCTGTGGTTGAAGGGGTGTTGGATGCATCCCTAGCTTGTGGCCCACCTTGGTTCCCTAAGAGAGCTGAAAATGGGTTTGAACCTAAATTGTTTCCACTATTGCCCATCGTTGTAGCATTCAAGAATGGTTCCTGAACATTCTCATACATACGCCTGAGCATGTTAAATCCCTCTGGAGAGGATTCAATATTACTCATTGCCCTATCGGTATTGCGCATCATTTCACGCATTAGTTCAGGGTTCCTGGCAACATCTAATGTCTGACGAAGAATGCTGGGATCATTAAGTATATGCCCAAGCTCTGGATTCCGATCAATGATCTCACGCATTTGAGGATTGCTCATTATCAAGCTACGCATCAACTCAGGGTTATTCATCAAGCTCTGCATAGCCGGCATGTTCATTATATCTCTCATCATGTTGGGGTTCTGAGTCAGTTGTTGTTGTACTTGTTCAAACTCTTGCAATCCAGCTCCAAATAAACCAGATGCTCCAGTACCACCTAGCGAATTAAGTCCAGGGAATAGAGGTGCCCCTAGACCAGGACCTCCCAAGCCCCCACCTACATTGGAACCAACACCCCTTGTGACAGCTGGGGCAGTGTTAGGGCTTCCAGCATTTGTTGCAGCTGCAGGAGGTGTGGATGAAGCTGGGGCAAAACCACGAACCATGTGGACTGTGTGATCAGCCTGTAGACCTTCAGTTGTGAAGGATAAAGAACAAAATGGTCAAATAAAAGAAATCACAACATAATAGGGGCTTTAGAAACTGTGAAGGTTTCCAGTCATTAAGCAAAATTTTAAAATAGATCATTAATCTTAGTTGCTAATGTCATGGAGGAAGATTGTGCAACCAGGAAGCAAGTACTAATGTCCCCCCAACAAACAAATAAAACTAAAATTCCATTCCCAAATAATAATCCAAACAGAAATATTAAACCTATTAACAATGTTTCTCCAAAATAAAGGAGAAAATCAACAACCAATATTCTTCAAACTATTGGACCTAGACGTCTAAGTCACAGTTTTCACTTCCATTTTCATTAAAAACCAGTTCAATAGTACAAAAGCATCCAAAATAGTCACAAAATCCAATATCAAACTATAATTGCAACATTTTTCAAAGATTATCAAATCCCATTAACCAAAACAAATAAATAATAATAATAATAAACACAGCGGAAATAATAGGTAAAGACAAACACAAGCGCAATGATTTTATTATTGAATTCTAACATCTTCAATTAATCCCCATGCTAGATAGCATCAAAAACCCAGAAATCAAAAACAAATAAATGAGGGGGGGAAAAAAAAGGACTAAACAAACTACCATAGCTTTCAAGGGTTTGTTCATCCTTCAAGATACGACCCTTGTAAATCAACCGTTGCTGATCAGCTGGGACATCACAATTCTGAGACAAAACAGCCTTGAACGATCCAACCGCAGAATCCAGGCTCGTCCTCACCGAAAACTTGGTACCATTCGAGCACCGAATGTTAATCATCACTCCTCCGTCTCCGTCTCCTTCTCCTTCCCCTCCTCCATTGCCGACGACTCTAGTCTCGCTTGAATCACCGTCTGCACCCATATTCCCTCTTCCCAAATCCCCGAGAAAATCCAAACAGATCGATCGAAAACCCTAACCCTAAACGAAAACCCAAGAATCCGTTCTATGATTTTCCTTTCAAATCTGTGTATAATTCCATTTTTTTTTCTAGAAAATAAAAATTAAAAACACTGAAACGAGATTATCGGGAGGAAAAATGGAAATAAAATTGCGAAAATAAAAATTAAAAGAAATAAAAGGAAGGACTTTTGACTTTTTGAGATTGGAAGAAAATGTGGAGTTTTTTCCGAAGAGAAGAAATGTTTGGGGAAGGGAAGAAGAGTAGATGTGAATGGAATATCCTATTCCGAATGTACTGTTTTAACCAATCAACAACTGACACGTTTGATGCAAGTGGGGATTGGGATGTAAATTAATCTCCCATACAAATGACCTGCGACGCATTAGTACGAGGGCTTAATTCAATTTTTAGTCTATTAACTATCACCTTGATTTTATTTTAGTTTAGAAACTATATTTTATTTTTAAGTGATCTATTAACTTTCAAATTTATTTTAATTTGTCTACTTGGTCAAAGATAACTGAAAACTTCTTATTATGTAAGATAATAGTTAGTCCTCTAACTATATATTTTTTTATCTTTTAGTTCTCAAATTTATATTTGTTATAAAAATAGCTTTTATACTTAAAATTATTATTTTTAAGCTTTGATACCAAATTTTTATACTTAAAATTATTATTTCTAAGTGGTCTATTAACTTTGATGCTCTAATACCGAATTAAAGAAATAGGAAAACTCGTATAAAAATCTAGTATCAGAGCTTATAAAAAAAAAATTTAAATAAAAAAGTTATTTTTATAACAAATATAAATTTAAGGATTAAAAGATCAAAAAAATATAGTTAGAGGACTAACTATTCTCTAACAGAATAGGAAATTTTCCGTTATATTTGACCAACTAGAAATTAAAATGAATCTCAAACTTAATAGACCACTTAGAAACAAAACATAGTTTCTAGACTAAAATGAAATCAAGGTGATAGTTAATAAACTAAAAATTAAATTAAGCCTTAGTATGAGAGTCCTCAAACAACTTTTTGCACCATTTTTTTTTGTCGTACGTTCCTATTCATTGTTATTACTAATAATTATGAACAGTAAATTATTTAATTAATTTAATAGTTATTTCTGTTAAGGGTAAAAAATTTTGATTTCGAGTTATATATGATAAAAGATGAGAAATAATTATTTTTTTTGTGTAATTAAGATAAAAATAATAATAATAATTTAATAAAAAATTTTGATTTCGAGTTATATATAATGTGTATGAGATAAAAGATGAGAAATAATTATTTTTTATTGTGTAATTAAGATAAAAATAATAATAATAATTTAATAAAAAAATTTAAATTATTAATAATTATAATTATCAATAATTATATCAAATAGTCTATTATTGAAATAGTTTAATGGTTTTTTATTTTTTGAAGTATTGAGTTTGAGTTGATATGTAGGTGGATACAGAAAGGAAAGAAAAAAAAAATATTGTGTAATTAACATTAAAAAAATTATATTAAATAAAATTATTAATTATTAATTTTAAATTATCATACTAAATATTTTATTTAATGATTTAAGTTATCAAACTTAGTTTACACTATGCAATACCATTTTATTATTTTAATTTTGATTATTGTGAAATGAAATTTGTTTTTTTACTAAGCGAAAATAATGATTGTTGTCTGAAAATCCATTGTGTATTTATTATCATTTTCATACTTGAATGAGGACTCGAATTAACATTAAAGGAAAATTATTATGTAATTAAATTTACTTCGATTGCAATTCACCCAATCTTTTATTGTACCAGCTTTAATTACATATTTAAAGCATTTTTAATTACCGAAACTTTTTTTTTTTTTTTTGAACAAAGGCAACTTGAGGAAAAAGGGAAAAGCAATAACTCAATCCATGGTTTGCAAGAAGCACTTGTAACTTGTAGTTTAAGCGTAAATATTCAAATAATTAGTAAGAGTTAAATTCTCGACTATGCCAATCCAAATACTAAAAGTTGAAGAAAAATCACTAGACTTAAAGGCAAATTCTAATCACCGAAACCTCAATCATTAAGACAAAAAAGAAACCAACTTGTAAATCAAGTTATAACTCCTTGAAATTATTACCTTTTAGGTAGAAGTAACTCATTATTTTTACCATTTAAGCACCACTGTTTCTGTTACTGGTAGGTCCAAAATATCTATGTTTATTTCTTCTTGAATCAATCACAGCATCATTCATTTCTTCTTGGCAGGTTGTATGGTAAGTGATTCAACAAATATATGATCTTTTACTTGAATTGATCTGTTTCTGTTCATTAAAATTACTTATGTACAAAAAGAGAGTGTCATAGGAAAGAAATGGAGATACTAAACTTGAGTGTCAAGGGAAAGAAATGAAGATGCTAAACTTTGCTTACTGGAAAATGCTAGTTTCTGAAAGAACACAATTGTGGAACAGAGTTATTACATTGAAGACATTACTCAGACAGAACAAAACATATGTTTTAGGGAATTCAAGGAATATGTTCACACTTAGTCATATGTTGCAAAAGAGAACTAGCTTTTCTTTGTGCTCTAGTTGTTCCACATCTCACAAGATCTGTAAGATGTTCATACACACCAAACTGAAGGGAAGCCAATATAAGGGATGAATTCTTCAGCCCCAACTCAAGAAGAACCGATGTGGCGTATTCTTTGTTCTTTGGGGTGCCATTTCTTATGATTTCCACTAGGGTTTTGATGAAAGGAAGTCGCCCGAGTTCATTGTGACCCTCAGGATGAGATGCAAGAAGTGACAAAATTGAGAGTGCTTCATCAACCATGCCCAAACTATTTTCTTCCAGTAAATGAAGTAATGGTGATATGATGCCAGCTTTAATGGCCATAGACTTGTTGGCCTTATTTAAGCACAAGTTAAAGAGAGCAGTGGCAGCATCTTTTTTACCTCTAGTTGTCCCATTTTGTAGAAGATGTATTAATGGAGGGATTCCATTCAAGGTTCCCACTAGAACTTTGTTCTCATCCAGCATAGATAAGCTAAATAGGGCTGCAGCAGAATTCTCCCTGGCTTCATCTGTTCCGGTTTGCAGGATATCAATTATGGCAGGAATGGCTCCTTCCCGGGCTATAAGTCTTTTGTTCATCTCATCAATGGACAAGTTCAAGAGAGCAGTCACGGTGTGTTCTTGAATCTTGGAATCAGGATAGGTCAGCTGCTGAACTAAGAAAGGGATTCCTCCACTGTTGGCAATCAAAATTCTGTTTTCTGGATTCTCTTTTGAGAGCATCCTGAGCCTCACGGTGGAATCTCTTCGATCATTCAGCTGACTCGAAGATAGATTTTGGATTAATGAGGAGATTTCCTCTATGAGTTCAGCAGAAGAACTATCACAAGAGGTGTAGTTGTCCTTCTTAGGCAGTTCGAAATTGTTCTTCTCACACCATTGCAGAATAAGGTTCCGGAGAGCAAAATTTGGTGCTAGTGAAAGGTGAGCCAATTTTTGTCCAGTCTTTGGGCAGGTTCGATGTTTTGAATTCAACCACTTCTCTATGCTCTCCCTTTCATAAGTCTTGACAAAAGCAAGATAAACTAATCAGTTGTCTAATATATATGCCTACTCTTAAGGCATGTCATAGAATTGTAGCTTGGATTTCAATATGAGATTACCTGTCCAGTTGCCACAATTACAGGGTCCGTCATGATCTCTAGTGTAATTGGGCAGAGAAATTCATGAGGGATGAGCATGGATAGACACTTCTGTAAACTTTTTGATGACATAGGACAATCAAGAGCAGTTGCATCATCAAGCCCTGCCACTTGCTTGAATTTTCCCAGGAGATCCATAACATGCTGTGTGGTTTCATTCTGCCCAGCTCTCTTAACCAATTTCCTTATAGCTGTAGTTTCCTCTGTCAAATCTGCAATCGTATGCAAATCCAACTTTTTTGCCAGTCTTTCTAATATTGCACTATCTGCATTACGATCTTCCATTTTTGAGAACACAACCATCATATCCATTGCTAACTCCATATCTTGTGTATCTGCTCGCCCCTTTGCTCTTTTAAGTTGCATTCTCATCAGCTCAACCTAACGAACAAATTACTATATACAAGTAAGTACTCAAGATATCCAAAAAGAGAGAAATGACTGTTTTCCTCAAACATACAAATTTGTTTTCCAAAAAGCTATGAATTACTTTCCACAATCCACAGCAATTAATATCCTTTTCACATAGGCATTTTATCAAACACCTTTTGAATTGAAGATTCCATCAGATACCCATCGTTTCAGTAAAATTCATTCTCTTTTTGGTATCTAAGGATTGGCTTAACTTCTTAAGTTCATAAATCTAAGAAGGCATACTAGTGGAAACAAAAGAATACCTATACGGGATTAAAAGCAGATCACAATTACCCACAAAACATCAGATCTAACCAAGAAAGGGAAAAGGAAAATATTACTTGTTCTTTCACTTCAACTGAAATCTGGAGCTGATCGAGAGGGACTTCATCAAGAGCCTGATTTAACTTGTCATAAACAGCATGAAATCGACTCGTCACTGCCTCACTCTCCATTGCCTAATTTTGACAAACAAAAATGCAAAAAGTAATAACTCCACACAAGAAAAGCACAACACAACCTGCAAAAAGCATAAAAAAAATGAGATCAGAGCACCACAAGCTTACCAAATAAATCTTGCTTCCATAGTTACAGTCCTTCAACAACTTCTTTGCCGCAAGAAGTGCCTTCTTCAAATTAACCAATGAATTCAAAGCCAACCCAGAAACAGATTCCTCAAGCTCTCTCATCTCCTCCAATAATGGAATCAAAAGCTTCAATCTTCTCACCAAATTCAAGCACTCCTTCCTCTGAGTCTTCCTGTACCCTGTGTATGATCCAACCGTATCTATCACTTCCATCAACTCCCTAACCACATCACTCCCATCTCCACGGTTTGATGACCCTCCAGAACTCGAATCCATTCTCACTTCACTCCTTCTCCCCCTGTACTTCGATTTTCTCAAGAAAGAGAAAGAAAATGAAAGGGTCCGTGCAACACTCTGGAGAGGTGTTTTGTAATTATATTTTTTTAAAAATTCTTTATGTGGCGGTTTTATTAGATAATGATTGCTGATTAATTGACAACAACAGTTAGCTCGCGGTCATTGCGGACAACCGAAAGGCAAGGCAATGCAATGCTATAATTATAATGTAAGATGGGACATGATACTAAATACTAAATGAACGAGTAGGATTTTTGGATCCAATGCTTCTTCACTAATAATTTGAAATAAACAATCGCCTGTTTCCTGCCATTCCCCTTTGTTTGAAATAAATAAATAAATGAACATATGATTGGTGTTATATGAATAATTTTTTATATTATTTTTTGATATAATTTTTATTTATTATTAAATAATGAGATGTATTTAGTATTACGAGTTTCATATAAATTAAAAAAATTAATTATTTAAATAATAAATTAAATTATACCAAAAATTAATATAAAAAAACCATCCCAAAATCATTTTCTATAAACATATTTTGCTTTTTAATATTGGAATGAGAGTCAAACTTTACGCAGTAATATTAACATGAGAAGATCTTAATAAACAAAAGTAATCATCACACCACAGAGACATTTTTTAATAAATATTGATATGGTATTAAATTAATAAATAAATATAATATTATAAATAAATTATTAAATAAAAATAATTAATTATATAATCACATTTTATATTATAATAGTACCTAAGATTATAATATATAACATTTTCAAGAGCAGAAAAGGTAATGTGAATTTGAAAAAATAGTTATGCAGCCCACGCGGTTTTTTGACAATGGGACGCGGATTCATGTGCGCCTTTCCTTTCTGTATTTTTTTCCCAACATGCGTGTCTTTTTTGGATTGTTTTCTACGTTAAGAGACCCACTTCTTTAACTTTTTGTTAATGAGACAGCAAAATGAGTTTTACAACCCAGAGAGAGGTGATGTCATTTAGATAGAAGAGCAGTATAATAACAAAGCAAAAGAGTGAGGTCTGTTTCATAAACACATCAAATTGTCATTATTTTGTAAGTGATAAAGAAATGTCACGGAATTTTCCATACAAAAGGGACAAAATATAGCCTCCCATGACATAAAAAAAAAAAAATTACTAACAACCTATTGTTTTAAGTGAAAAGAGTTCAATTTTCTTTAAATAAAATCTTAAGTTTGAGTATTGTGAATAGATAAATAGATGTTAGGAGAACTTCCTCTTAATGGGATCTAACGCAAGTCGATTTCAGATTAATCAGATCCAATGTGATTATTGGATAACGAAAAAAGTTAAAAAAAAAAAAATAACATACAAAATTTGTCAAACAGATATAAATTGTCACGGTTCCAAAGTAGAATACTAGTATTGTAAGCAACAACCACTTCAATAGTTCATTAATAATAATAATTTTTTTTAACTAGAAGATTCCATATTTAAGAGTAAGTATAAGTAGGCGTGAGTGAAGAACGAAAGCATTACATTCTATAAGCGAAAATAAAAACCAGAAGAAGGACTAGTGGTCTTTGCAACAAGTAATGATACTTCATCTCCAAGACCACCTGACTTGGTGAAAATCACCGTATCATTGGAATTAAGTTCAAGCTTGGACAATACAAATTTAGACTTGCTTTGAAAGTATTTAGGTATAGTTACAATCGTAAGTTTTTTAGTTTTTTTAATATTAAAAAATATATAAAATTTAATTAACATTTGACATATTTTTAAAATAATAAAATACATAAAAATTTAAAATTAAAACACCAATATATGTTCTCAAGTGAAACCTTACTCGACCTTGTAATGATAAGACCTCCACAATGAACAAATAATTTGTGAACTATTTACAACTTGCCATTAAATTCCCCCGAATTTAAGATGTAAAACAAGTCATTTTATCACCTGAAATTTCCTAGGAGGGATAGGACCGTCTGGTCTTTGGACTCAATTAGGAATGAGTTTCAATCTCATGAGGAACTGATTGAGAAAATTAAAGGTGTAAATAAAAATGTCAACTTTATATATATTTTTTTATTTAAGTACAAAGTTGACATTAAATTTCCCTGAATTTAAGATGTAAAACAAGTCATTTTATCACTTCAATGTC
>BPVZ01000064.1:574740-597276 GCA_020521535.1 Rubroshorea leprosula | reverse complement strand
ACAATAACAAAAGAAATACAAACAAATTTCTACATGATTTTTATTCAGTTAAATCTTCACTGTTAAAAAAAAGAAAAAAAATATATATTTTAATTTCATAATATAATATTAAATTATAAATTAAACATATAAAACTAGAATATAGATCAAGTATATGGATCGGATATACATTTCAGGTATATAGGTTAAGTTTATAGATTAGGTACGCAGGTATTAACCCCTCATACCTAATATTTACGAATACTTAACATATAGACATTTTTCATACTTAAATTTAATTATCTTTCCACAAATACAGATAAAATATCTATTTAAATAAATCAAGTATCTATAAATATCAAATTTATCCGAACCCGATGTTCCGGCCTAGTAGGAGCTATGCGCTCATCACACAATCTCGGCCCTGATGTGCGTAATGGGCTCATTACAGTCAGTTGTTTTAGGCTTTGCATTGTGAACAGAAGAGAATTGGGCCGAGTGGAAGCTTTAGATGGAAACGGAATATCAGATTATCAGTCTCCTTACAGCCTTTACTGTTTATCCACCTTCAAGATTTTGGCCCAATTGATATTAACTTAGAGCTTATTTTGGATTGAAGTTAAACGTTCAAACTCTTACAACGTTAACAAATTACATACAAAATTAGTTGTAAGCATAGAGGGAGTTGGAATAACATAGAAAAAAACCCTTTTATACCTACCTAAACTAAAATCCGTACAGCGTGGAAAATCATCCGTAAATATTGTGAGACAAAACATTTCATTGTATCGCAAACAACATACTTTAACAACATACTTTAACAATATTGAAAGTAAAAAATTTTAAATTTAAATAGTATAAAATATGAGTGAATAATAAACAAAATCCTTCTCACTGCATCAAATGCCTCATTAGCCAATTGTTAATGATCTATAGATTTTACCTAAATTCCACCATCACTAAAATTAGGGAACGCAGAGATGAATGGATGAAGAGAACGCCCGACAACCAATCAAAAGTCGGTAAATAAATTAGGACCGTCGGATCACTCAACGTTGATGGCGATTGACATAAGATAAAAGTGGCACGTTGAAAAACAGGACAAAGACACCCATCAGCAAATGACAAATGGTATGTTGCATTAACCATCCATTTTATTTGCTCACGACTATCTTGCCCCGTGGCCACACTTCTCGTGAGAAGCAAAGTGGGACCATCCCTGGGGAGATGTGCAGTTCGAGTCTCATATTTGATACTTCTTTATTTCCTTAAGAACAAATACTAACTAGAATAATGTAATTTTCACTGTCAGAAAAAAAAAACAAAAAAAAAAAAACCGTCCATTTTATTTCAGCAAAGAGGAGATTTTTTTTTCAAACATGTACAATTTAGGGGTAAGGAGGGGGAGAGTAGCATGACATTATGATATATTGAATTTTGATCATCATTAAGGTATTGAGTCTACTCAATAATTGAACTACAATGCCTAATGTTAGAGAGGAGGAGATAGGAAAGAGAGATGAGTGAAAATTTATATTACTAAAGAAGTTAGAGAGCTGAAATCTTTTTTCTTTTTTTTTGAACTTCTTTTTATTCATCTAAGTGAGGAGAGGAGAAATTAGGGGAATGGAACTATAAATAGTTAACAATAATTGACACAGCCTTCACTTCCATTCACTTTTCCCTTCCATCCTCATACTAAGCATATTGCTAGAGATGGCAATGGAGCCCCGCGGGGCCGAGGACCCCCTCCCCATCCTCGTCTTCGCAATTCACAAGGACAGGGATCTCCGTGGGGATTTTTGACAGGGCAAATTTTACCCCTCATCCCCGTTCCCTGCCAAATATCAAATTGTAATCTATCTTTTATAGAGCAGATGGCTTTCGGTAGCAATAGAGCAAAAGGGTTCGTGAGCAACAGTTAGCATAGTGAGCAACAGTAGAGCAGAAGGACTCGTGAGCAGCAGTAGAGCAGAGTAGATTCGTGAGCAACAACAAAGCAAAGCAGATTCATGAGCAGTAGTGAGCAGAAGGGTTCATGAAGAGCAGATTCGTGAGCAGCATCAGAGCAAATTCATGAGCAATAGACCAAAGGCAGAAACTAAGATTTGAGAAGGTGAGAGTGAGAGTGATTAGAATAGAGAAATGAATTAGGGTTAGGGTTAAATTTAGGGAAATAAGTTGAGTTGGGTTGGGTTGGGTTGGGATGAATAGTATTGGATAAGTTTAATTTTAATTGGTTTGGATTTGGGTTTAAATTTGAAGAGTAAATTAAAAAATTTTTTTATGGGGACGGGGATCCTCGTGGGGTCCCACGAGGCGAGAAAAATTCCCCGTGAAATTTCGCAAGAAGAAAATGTCCCTCATCCTCGTCCCCCTCCTGTGGGGAGGAATATTCCTCTCAGGGCAAGGATTCTCGCGAGGCCTTGCGAGGACGGGGGAAAATTGCCACCCCTACATATTGCGTATCCCTAGTTTTTCATAACTAATTAGTTATATAGACATGTAAACAACACCCAAGAGTATAAATAATCTTGAAAAATTATATTTATTAATAATAAGTATTGTAGGTTATATTTATATTTAAATTTTATAATTAGCACTTATAAAAATTATTTTCTTTAAATACACCAAGTTAATGTATAGAAAAATATACTTGTGCCTAAGGGCATAGGTTAAGTTTGGTTTTTTTTTTTTTTTTTTTAAATATGTATAGAAAAATATAAAAGCTAATATTAATTTCAGAGTTATTACTATTCGGGTAAATTTAATTGGAGGAATATTAAATTAAATATCAATATTTATTTTTTTAAGGCTCTTAGGGTACCGATTAAAAAACCCCTTTTATGATTAGGGTTTAATTTTAACACTCCTTATGTTGATATTTTTAATTAAACAATTAATAACATTAATGTCAATTTTTATTTTTTTGAATATATTAATAATAAAAATATATAATAAATATATTCTTAATATATACTTAAAAAATACAAAATAAAAAACTCTTAAAATTATTTAAAAAATTAATTTTAAAATATATAAAAATTAATCTAAAAATTCTCTAGTCATAAATACTAAAAGAAAGACTAAAGAATATAATTTTGTGTAAAAAATTCAAATAACGAGAGACTCCTAAGAGTAAATGATTGCCTCTCTCCATTTTATTCACACCAGAGAAACTCCTGAGAGTAAATGATTGCCTCTCTCCATTTTCTTCACACCATAAAACACTACTCTCATTTTGTGTTTGCTTTGTTGAAAATTTCGAGAGAAGGGTTTTATTCAGCTCATAAGATTCGGATTAGGGGAACGCCCCTCCAAGCCCCAAAGTCAGCGAAATGCTCAAAATTCAAAAAGTTATATTGGTTATTATCAACTTTGGATTTAGAATTAAAAATTGTACCACTACTAGCACACATTAAAAAAATATGGATAACACTTGGACATCAACATATGTCAGAATCATTTCGTTTCTAACGTGTAAGTTGAATAATTCCAGATAGATATTGGAGGTGTTTTATTTAAAATAAATATTGCTGAGCTCAAGTTTATCTTATCAGTATCTTCTTTTTTTTTTTTTTACTTCACTAGAATTAATCAATTTCTATTGATTATAAAATTATAATATATATAAATTGAGAAATCTCATATGTCGAGATCTAAGATTTTGTTTGACAATATTTTTTAGTATTTTAATTTTTAATTTTTAATTTTTTTATTATTTTAAAAGTATATAAAATATTAATTAAAATAAATATAAAATATATTTTATATAAAAGATTAAAAAATCTACAACTATAACAATAAATTAGTATTATTAAACTAAATTTAAATCCAAGTTGTTAGGATAATTTACCCCCCCCCCCAAAAAAAAACTAGTAGTATCAATAACATTTGTGGAAAACTCAAATTTATTAATTTCTATGTTCAACTTTAGTAAATTTAGGTTGTTTGTCTAATAAAATAGATATGTAAATTAATTTTATATTTATTTTTAATTAAGTGATATTACTTAAATAAGCTTTTTTATTTTATATATTGTAATTATTTTTTTAAAATAATGATAAAATAAGAATAAGCACTGACATTTTAAAAATAAAAGTGCACAACTAAATTTTTAGATATTTTAAATTCAAAATTACATTTATTAAAATTGAATGAAGAAAGTAATATTCTTTCATAGATCTGTCTAATTTATGCATTAAGAGCACGTATAAAAGGTGTTTCAATAGCATTTTTTATGTATTAATTTACATAAAAAATAAAAAATTGGTATTAATTTTAACACTCATATTATTTAAATATTTTTAATTAAACAATTAATAAAATTAATATCAACTTTTATTCTAACCAATTTTATGATGGTATTTCTTTTAAACATTTTTTTTTCATATTATGAAATTGGACTTTAAAATAAAAAATACATTTCCTATTTTTCAGATTCTTTTCATTCCTTAGTGTTCAAATTTGAAACTTCTAAATCACATTCTTAAACTCTTACAAGTTAAGATACTTAATCATCCCTTAATAAACCAAGTAAATGGGTATGCACAACTTGTTCAATGTGACTTCATTATTAAGAAATAAAAAATGTGTATGCATGAGCTGAAAAAGACCTCTTAAATAAATTATCTTAGTTAAGACACTCGTAAGAAAATAAAAGAAAATATTCCAACTAATCAAAACTTGATATTCCATATTTTAAGTTGTAGAGTTAGGAAGTCTTACATCTGAAAATGACGATGGAAGTGGGCAAATTGCTCATGTGCATGAAAAGAAAGAGGAACAAAACGAGGGAAAGTCAAACTGGCCATCCGGTCGTCGCTAGGAACCAGGCTTTGGTCGCGCACCGGTGGCTCCCTTCCCGATAAAATATCATTTCATCTCATCTTATTCATAAGGGAAAAAGCAAAAAACAAATTTAAGAAGGCACAGAAAAGGAACAATCACTGTACATAAACAAAGAAAAAGGAAAATTTGTATACTAGCAGTGGCTTTTTCTGGGTGTCCCGTGAACTGAATTTAATGCCGGTATGGCGTCCGGATAGAGAGAATCCTCAGGAGACTGAAAAAAAGAGAAACCCAACAGTGTTTTCCCTGTCTTGATCCTTCCTTTTCTTTATTTTCTGCTCTGAATTTTTTTATTATTACAAAACCTGTCTGAGTTTGTTTTAGACTGTCTTTGATTTCATTATTACATGTTTCAGGTGCCTGAGATAGATCTCGTTTCACTTTCCCATTTCTCTTTCCTCAAGATTTCACTGAAGTTTTGGTCTTTCCTTATGAAATTTGTCCCCTAAGGAAACCCAGTTTCATTTTCCTTCTCCTTGTTGTTTTCCAGTGGTTTTGGGCGGGGGGTTGTTCCAAATTTTTCATCTTTCTTTCCAGATCTTTGGTGGGTTTTGGCTCCTGAAGTATGGCATGAAGGTTTGATCAGCTTTTAATTGCAGGTACGTCTTCTCATGCTTCTTTTATGGTAGATGGATATGCATTTGGGTGTTTTAATTTTATAATTTTGTGCTAGTTCATAGCATTTATGGAGAAAATGCTAAACTTTTAGGAAATAAAATGGGAAAATCTAAGAAATATGGTAGAAGCAGTTCTTGTTTCTTCCTCATTTTCTCTTTATATGCACATTGACTTGTGTTACAAAGCTTGAATTGTCTTCTTTTTTCCTATTTAGATGAGAATTTGTGACTTTCAAGTAGCTAATTAAGAATTTTTGTTTCAAGATGTATTTTTTTGCTTTCTAATTCTGACCTAAATATTGAATAATGATATCATTTCGAGTATTATCCAAGCAGTAGTTTCGTGCTGATTTCCTTTTTCTTAGAAGGGGAAACATGAAACATAACGTCATCCATGACTACATAGTTTCTTTCATAACTCAAAAAATTGTGGCTAGATTCTTTGGATATTGTATTTGGTTATAACAAAGTTTGCTTTTAAATTGAGGTAAGCACCTAAAAAAGGATGATACCATACATACTACTTTGCCGTCCATGTGATTCATGAAGCTGTCTTTTTCTACTTGCTTCTCGTTCTCTCCTACCATTTTCTCTTTAGGTGTGGAAAATGAGTCTTTTTGGTTTTTGGGCAGCCATATGCGCATGATCAGGGTGTAGAATCTATCAGAAAGTGTTCAAGGAGAGACATACATAAGTTTTGCAGCTATCTGCTTGAAAAATGTCATTCCGCAGCATCATTCGTGATGTGAGGGATAGTTTTGGGAGCTTGTCTAGGCGGAGTTTTGATGTCAGGTTGATTGGCCATCACAGAGGAAAATCTCAGGGTTCTTTACAGGATTTGCACGATGAGCCTGTTTTCATTCAGAACAGTCACTGGGCCAACCTTCCTCCCGAATTACTTTGTGATGTAATCAGAAGGTTGGAAGAAAGTGAGAGTACTTGGCCTGCGCGGAGGCATGTTGTTGCATGTGCTGCTGTTTGCCGATCTTGGAGAGCTATCTGCAAAGAAATTGTTAAGAGCCCTGAGTTCTGTGGAAAGCTTACTTTCCCAGTGTCTCTAAAGCAGGTAGGATTTTCTCTAGCTTGTGGATTATGCTCAAAGCTGTGGATGCAAGCCATTATGTTGGGGGCTTCACTTACTGACTCATGTTAAAACTTTTCAGCCCGGGCCACGTGATGGAAGTATTCAGTGTTTCATCAAAAGGGATAAATCTAAATTAACTTATCACCTCTTTCTGTGTCTTTGCCCTGGTGAGCATCACTCCATCATCCCTTCCAACCACTTAGCTGCCATTATTTTATATAAGTTGAAGTCTTATATTTTCCTTATCAATTATTTCTATTGCATGTAAATTTAGTATATTTATTGATGATTAGTGGTTTAGTTATTTAGTCTCGAAAAACCACTGAAATACAAGAATGTTTTTATGCCTGCCTGGATCTAGTTTGATGCAAAGTACTGCACTTCCTAGGTCTTGGCTTTACATACATGGAAGATTTTAGTCTGCTATCGAAGGAAAAAATCATGAATGTTATGTGGTTCACTGTGTTAAGGCATTTGTGTCATAGGTAGACTGAATAGCAAACTTGTCAGCAAGTTTCACATGATCTTGGAATTTACTGTTGGTCTATCATCAGTAGAGGTCAAGTTAATGTTTTATAGTGCTATGGCATTGAGGATTATAAGATATCACCAATGTATGATTTCCATGGTTGCAAGTTGCATACATATTTTAATTTAGTAATTCTTGTCTACTTTCTGTGAAATAGATCTGAGGTTTACTAGATATGACCGACTGTAGATGTTGAAGATTTTATCCTCGGTATGTGTCACCTTCTTATTTCTTTCTTCAGGATTGCTAGTTGAAAATGGGAAATTCCTTCTTTCTGCAAAAAGGACAAGAAGAACTACTTCAACAGAGTATATCATCTCTATGCATGCTGACAACATTTCAAGATCAAGCAGCACATACATTGGTAAGCTGAGGTAAGAATGTGGAATGAAGCTCCCTTTGGATACCTATATTATAGATTTGCTGAAGAAGACCATTATTCTTGGTCTTATTTGGAGCAAATCAGGGTCAAGATCTACTCTTCTAGAGGATCTTTTTTCTTTAACCATAGTGGACAAATAATGCCCTCTTTCAAGAAGCTTCCAATTTTGAAGCACAAAATTGTTCCTTTCTTGTTGGAGGTTATTGCTGGCGATTGAAATGAGGCTTCTGTGCTTTGATGCCCCCCAAAGTTCTACAAACCTGCATCATGAACCAAAGAAAATTAACTACATAAAATAATATAATATAAGGTAGATCTATGACAGGATAGACTTGAAAAATTATGTAATCTTCCTTGTCATTCTTTTTGGTTTGGTATCATCTTTGCCAGTATGGTGTTTTCTTTAATCTTAGTAAGGGTTGGAATGGATTCTTCATAATGTTATTGAAGATTTCGTGTTTATGAATTATGACCTTGAATCTAGTTCTTCAATAACTAACTTGGAGGATTTTACTCTTGTTTTCAGATCAAACTTTCTTGGCACCAAATTCATAATATATGACACGCAGCCACCATACACCTCTTCTGATATTCCCCCTCCAGGACAAACAAGCAAGAGATTTTATTCTAAAAAAGTCTCCCCAAAAGTCCCTACTGGTAGCTATAACATAGCCCAGATTACTTATGAACTCAATGTTCTTGGCACCAGAGGCCCACGAAGGATGCATTGCATCATGCATTCTATCCCAGCCTCAGCACTGGATGCTGGTGGCACCGTCCCCGGCCAACCTGAGCTTCTTCGCCATCCTTTGGAGGACTCATTCCGAAGCATATCCTTTTCAAAGTCTCTCGACCAGTCTGTTGAGTTCAGTAGCTCTCGATTTTCAGAAATTGGTACATCTCATGGTGAGGATGAAGATGATGGAAAAGCTAAGCCCTTGATCCTAAAAAACAAGCCTCCAAGATGGCACGAACAATTACAGTGTTGGTGCCTGAATTTCCGTGGGCGGGTAACTGTTGCATCAGTTAAAAACTTTCAGTTGATTGCAGCCACCCAGCCAGCTGTCAGTGCACCCACTCCATCACAGCCAGCCCCAGCTGATTATGATAAGATAATCCTGCAGTTTGGCAAGGTTGGCAAAGATATGTTCACCATGGATTACCGATATCCTCTATCTGCATTTCAGGCATTTGCAATCTGTCTGAGTAGCTTTGACACCAAATTGGCTTGTGAATAGAAGCAAGAATGCATAAGAAGATGAATGACAATCTTCATTTTTCTCTTCTTTTTCATTTTCACTTCTCATTTAGGATCATCATTTGGGTGGCAAATTGTTAATTCTACGATGATGTCTTTGTTGTTGTTGTATCTCTGATACTACCCAAATAGCAGAGGTAGGACTCACATCATCGTTAACTCAAACCTGTCATTTTCTTCGCAATTAATAGATATGAGCATCGTTTGATATCGGTTGATTTACATGTCTTGCCTTTCTTGGGGGTCATCAGGGGACGGATACCACCTCACTTCAGCAAGAAAATGAAAGAAAGTCGTTGTAATGGTAGACCGTGTGGTAGCCATTGCAAGCGTGGTCCGGAGCATTCAAGAGGATAACAGATTGAGAAGTATTCACAAAAACATCATATATTGTCAACATGAATATTTCAATCTGAAAATTAGTATAGACGTGTCCAGTCCAAACATAACACACCTTCACTTTCCCATGTTACTGGAATCCACGAGTAAAAAATTTCTATACTAGATCATTTTTCTCGTCCATTATACCTGCTCTAAGTAATACATGGATATTTTCAGGAATTTGACAGCCATCTTAAATTGGGAGGGAGATCCTTCATAACCCAAAACTGTACTCAGGCTTCTCTCTACAAATGAAAATTCATCTGCTCCTAAAAGATAACCCACTCGGGGTGAATATGAAGCCTGAGATTTCATTTTTCCTGGTCTTCCAGCTAAATTGTTCGTTGCAGAGATGTGGTTTCAACAACGGGCCACAAAAAGAAATCATTTTACCACTACACGGAATTCACCCTTTCAAGAAGCGCATGAGGTCGTCTTGGCTTCTGCTCCACTGGTATAAGGTTCTTCATTAGCTGCATTGTGATCAACCATGAAAGGCAGTCAGATTTGCAACAGACACAATGTACTGAATATTGAATGCTTTAAGGAAAACAAAATTGTGATTTTTGAATACTGAATTTTTTCAGATTTTATATTATTGCAATGCGTTCTGTCATGGCAGTACATTAGGCTATTATCCCGAAGGGACACCTAAACAACCACCTTACTACAGAATGATGGAGATCAATGAACTTACATTCTCAGATGCCTCTTACCAATTCATGGCTACACTAATCACTTCATCATATATCCAGATTCTTCCATAAATTATATAATATGCATGATGACATACGTTTTCAGTTTTCTATTAGAAACCATTATTTTCAAATGTAGTTAATGCCAAGATATGGGGAATCTCATATCTCAGATACAAAAGAAAAAGAGACAAACCTGTTTGAGCCTTTCTTTGTTATATTCAGCCTGCAAGCAGAGAATTTGAATGTGTTAGGAACTTATACGAAAATAAAATTATGGTATATAAAACACACAAACAACAAAAAAAAGGAAGGAAAATAAAAGTGAAAAATCAAGTTCCTTGCAGAAACAAGTATATGGGCATATAGAAAAGAAGGACATAACAACTATTTCACTTTCTTATTATACAATCATCAATAACTTTACCTTGCAAATAAAGCAAACGAAAGGATCATAAACTTCTTGTAGAGGAAATAAAGGAAAAGTTTTAAATAATCAACACATCCAGTTGGTAATGTGTCAATTTTATACAGATATGTCCATCAAGGGCAACCATTAAACAATAAGAGTAGAATATGTGTCTATATCTTCAGGCAGCTCATCTGCCTGAGATTTCCCCCTTATTTTCAATTCCACCTACCTTGATTTTTATAACAGTAAATCTAAGGAAGGAATCAAGTCAGCGTATCACATTTCAGGCATCTTCTTCAATCCAGCCAAAATGGAAAGGTTTCAGCATGGATTGTAACTCCTCAAAGTTCAAACCGTAATATCAATCATGGCATGTACAAGCTTTAACAAAATGGAAACTACAGGCAAACACTAAAGCCTTGAACAAACAAGGGAAATATACCTCTTCTCTCAAGAGCCTTGCATTTTCCTCTTCTAGCTGAGATAGGCGTGTTTCCAATACGACTGTATGAGCCTACATATCATGGGGAGTAACTTATGATCATCAAATACAAAAGGGGACTAGCTAACAATGAATTCAAAATGTGCAAAGAAAAAGCTAAAGAAATTTGAATTAGCGGCAGAATCATTCAGGAAACTAAGATTGGAGGGGCCACCTTTTCTTATATTCATTTTCTTTTACTTTCTCATCAACCAAACAAAGTGCGGTAAAACTGAGAAGAAGAACATATACACATATATAAAAGATCTTTGCTTGTTATAATAGAACAAAATTCAAATCCAAATTTTATGAATTTAACACAGCTCTCTAACGATCTTTATCCCATTTTCTCGGCAATCCAAGAAGAAAACTTACATGCTTGCGTTCTCTTGACCGAGCAGCAGATTCTCTGTTCTTGATCATCCTCTTCTGCTTCTGCTGCGTGGCCTTATCCACCGGCGGCTCCTCCACGGCACGTCGTTTCCCTCTCCCGCCTCCACTTGGTCCCACCAATCTTGAACGATCAGCTCCACTATTACTCGGAAAGCCGGAAAATTGGCCACCGTTGATCGCCGCCGGCTCCACAGGAGCATAAACCCCCGTCCCCACAGCCCCCACGGACCCCCCACCTACCTGATTAACCACCACTCCCACTTCTCCATCCCCCACCGCCCCAGTCTTGCCAATCAGAAACTCCTCCAACGTAACCTTCTCCGGCGCTCCACCCTGCCTTTGATCGCCGCAACCCGCCACGATCCCCTTCCAAACATCGTCAAAGGATTTGCTCTCCAAGTCCTCGCGTGAGATAGACGCGCCAGAAAACTGCGCGTTGGCTTCAGTGTTAGTTGGCGGGGTTGGTGGAGACGAGTAAATGTTGTTGAGCAGATCGTCCATGTTCATGGATTGATTCTGCTGAAGCTGCTGCGGTTGTTGGTTTTGAAGATCGGAGAGAAGAGTGGAAAGGGAAGGGTAAAGAGATGGCTGACGCGGCAGATCGGAATTCGTCTGTGAATTGTTGGTTATAACCTTCGACGACGCCATGGCCATGACACCCCGAAAATTACAGAGATTTCCTTCTCAAAATTCTTCCTTCTTCTTTCTTTTCTTCTTCCCTGTTTGGATAAATTTATCAGAACAGATTATGACACGGTGGATTTTTATATGTTTTTCAAGTACGATAATGAGTTTCAGTTTGAGTTCCCGGAAACAATTTTAAAGGGAAGAAGGGAAGCTGCAGGACGAAGGAATATGGTTAAGGAGAAACGTGATTATTGTGTTTTTTTTAGTGTTATCCATTTGCCCTTTTTTTTTTTTTTCCTTTTTTGAGACAATGAAAAGTCATCCAGTTGCTTCGAGAATGTTAACTCTTTTTTTTTTATTTATCTTTTATCACCGACTCGCGAATTAAATTTCAAATTTTATATGTTTTACACACTTACTGTTATGTTATTTAAATTTTTGAGTGAATTACACAATTTGTAAAGTTTTTTTTTTTTTTTTGGATAATATGTATCTGGCACAACTCCACTTTTTTGGGGGGCTTGATTTATTACAATTATTTGGAGGAAAAATTTGCCTACATATTCTTAACATAATTTGAATAAATTTTTACGTAATTTAGTTATCTCTATCTATTTTCATTAACCACATTAACTTTACAACTAAGTATCCATTAATCTTTGATGATTAGGAACTTAAATCTACAATAAATTTATTAAGTTTGAATCTTAAGATTAATAAATAAAGAATAATGATAAAAAAAATAGAATAAAAGAGACGATTTCACAAGACAAATATAAGATAACTTGCCATTTCAGTAATATATTAATAAAATAGGGTTTACATGTGTCACCTCTTTTCTGCATTCTCTTCATATTTTTACAATTTTTTCCTTGTTCTGGGTTCATCCAAATCTTAATTCTCTCTTCTAAATCTTCATCCTTTGTCTCTATTTTTCTCATCTCCCCTACAAAGACTAACTATAAATTTAGAGTTTTTACCATTTAGGGTTCAATTTTACCAAACAATTAGGGTTTAGTTTTTCTTGTTCTTCCTTTTTTTTTTTTTTTTTTTTTTGAAATTTTAATACCATGGCTATAGGATTTCGATTCGCAGGATAGGGGCAAGCCTAGTCCTTGAGTCTGGCGAAGTCCACTAGAGGAGGAGCTTGGCAAAAGAGGGGAGATGACAGAGAAAGATAGGGGATTTTGAAAGGGAAAAGAACAAAAAGGGGAATAAAGATAAACTAATAAAAATAACTTGATTTAAGTTTTTAAAATTAATATATTAATAACGTGGCTTACCATATCATTCGTCTCATGAATTTGTTCCCTTTATTCATTTGTATCATTGCTCGTTAAGAAAATGAACAATTATTTCTTATTTCATACTCTGCCACTAAAAGAACAAAAATAAGTGAAAATAAGATATGCTCATTTTTGGAAGGTGTTAAGTGTTTGTAGTATTATTTATCCATTTATTGATGTATACAATTATTAGTAAGAAAATATCTTTAAATTGTTTTGTATTACAATATTAAAGTATTATAAGAAAAAAATTTATAACACTGTTATATATTTTTAAAAAATTTATAACACTGTTATATATTTTTAAAAAATTTATAACACTGTTATATATTTTTTAAAAATTTAAATAATAAATATTTATATATTATTTTTTAATTTAAAATTTATCTTAAAATAATAATAATTTTTTATATTTTAAGAGAAAAAATTATTATTTTATTACTCTAATTTTATTATTATTTCTTTACATTAATTGTTTATATTATTGTAATTTAGATTTTATTATTTTTATTTTTTATATTTTTTTTATTAAATAAGTTTATACTTTTAGTTGTTAGTTTTATAATTTGTCTAAAATAAATTGTTATGAGTAATTTTTTATTTTTAGTTTTAATGTTTAATTGCCATAAAATTTATAAAAAATAAAAATAAAAATAAAAAATCACAAATAATTTTTAAAGTGTGTTTGATTTAACTAATTTTATTAATTTATAACTCTTTTTTTATCCTTAAACATGTAGTTAGGATGTGTAGAAACATAATTTATTATAGGTTAATATAAATGTTCTACAAATTACAGGGTTGTTTTTAGTGGCCAAAATTTTTTTGAAAAATACATTTTGAACCTTGGATTGGATCCGTCCTAATCTTAGCCCACAACAGAAATATCAATCCATGACTTTCCTCAACTCTTGGGCCTTGGCATCTGGTCGCCTTGTCGGTCTGCGGACTGAAGGGGAGATGGGCTTTGGGAAAACCCATGACCCATCCATAAGAGTACGCAGCCTTTTTTTAATTCACCGTAAAACCTCCCTCGGTCTTCTGCGTTTCACCCGCGCGTCTCTCAGTCTCAGTTCTGCCGCCGGAGCGGAAGGCTTCAGACTCTCTGAACCAGAACCAGAGAGAGAAAGGAGTGGCCATGGCGGTGGACAAAGGCAAGCATCAGGAGGAAGCTTACAAACGCTTCTGCAAAATCATACTCGGCTGGGACTATTTCCGCCTCCTCAAACATTGTAGTGTATGTCTTCATCTAAATCTCTCCTTCTGCTTCCTTTGTCATTCCTCTGTGCGAAGAACGGTGTTTTGATGTTCTTTATTATTTTTTCTGCGATTTTTGGAAGCAGAAGAACGCCAAAAATGCAGAATCGGACTTGAAGGAAGTGAAGGATACGTACAAGGATGTTGATGATTATTTAGGTACATTTGAGCCACTTTTGCTCGAGGAAGTTAAAGCGCAGATCGTTCAAAGGAAAGATGAAGAAGAGCGTATGAGTTTTCTTTCTCTGAAAATTTGTGGAATCGAAATTGTTGCTAAACAGTTTAGATTTTGTGTTATTAGGTTTTGCTGTGCCATTCCTTTATCGATAAACAGTTTTAGATTCGTAGGAAATTTTGGGAACCTTTTGTGTGTGTGTGTGCGCGTTATGCATTTAAGGTATGGAAGGTGAACCTGAAAAATGAATCTTCCTCTCACGTTTGTGTTTGTATTGGGCCTTTCAGCTCCGGAGTGGAAGCTAAGGCTGGTTATGAAATGCAGCGAGGAAGATGGATTTCACTGTCCATTTGTTACGTATGAAGCAGGCGGAGAGGAATCAGTATCACAGAATGATCTCCTGCTGCTTTCAAAAGAGGAGGTAACAGAGTCAACTGGCTATGTCCTGATTTTTTTTTTTTTTTTTCCCTCTATCCTGCAACATATGTTTTGTAACCATTGCATATTGCTTATTAGGTTAATGACTTATGAGAAATCCAAAAGTTGAGTATAATAATATCGAAGACATGGTTGTGAATGTTTTCTAGGAGATATATATATATATATATATATATCTTTTTAATCGGAGTATTTGCCATTAGGTTTGAAATGTTTATGTAGTCTTCTTTCATCATAGTTGCTGATGGGGTTGTTGGAAACTTGAGGCAATCTTAGTTCCTGACTGTTGCTTTGTGTCTTGCAGATTAAAGAGGGAAGCAAAAAACTCCCAGCAACATATGCATTTGCATTGGTGGAGCATAGAGAAAAACATCTCCTTAAGCTCAGAACGTACTTAGGAGGAGAGTTCGTGCAAATCTATCCTGATGTTGAAAAATATTCTGAGAGATTGGCAAGTATGCCAGCTATTTTTACTTCCACTGCCCCTTCACTAGAAAGAAGATTGTACAGTTTAAAGGTAATTGGACTCCTTATCCATTTAAGATTTGGTTCATCATCAAATTTGATCTTGGGCATTGCTTACTAAATGCATTGGGTTCATTGAGTTTTGCAGATTTGCAGTTTATCAACCATTGTCCGTGAGTACATAGCTTTGCGTTCAATTGGCTCTCTTCCTTTCAAGGATTTAATATTAATGGCTTCTGAAAAAAATACTGGCTCTAATTATCAAGCCTGGAAAATTTCTGGATCCTTGCATGATTATCTTGATGAGAATCTTAACAAGTCTCAAAAGGAAGCTATTGATGTGAGCCTTCTAATAATCAGGCCTTGTTAGGTCTAATTCATCTTATTTTTTATTGTTGGTTAGTTTATGCGATTTTGCTATGAGCAACTATTTCTTCAGATGTTGTCTATGTATTTATTAGAAAATTAACCAAATAATGATCTTCCTTCTTGCTCTGTTGCAGGCTGGTCTATCTCGTAAAACTTTTATTCTGATACAGGTTTGAAACAAAGCCTTCTCCTTTTTTTTTTTTTTTTTTTTTTTTTTTTTTTTTTCTATACATGCATTTCAACCTGCATCTTTATGCAATATCAATAGTGTCTTATCTTATTCCACTTCACAAATTATATTCATTAGTCTTTGCAATTAAAATTGTCTACACACCATAAAATTTTCAAAACTAATGGATAAGTCACTGCATCTAGAGAAAGTTGGAAACAATTGGTCTCAATAGAACTTCTTCATCCTTTCACTTCATGTTGCCTTCACATTAAAATATGGCCTCAGCTGGTTATTTCAGTTATTTGAGTTAATATTAATGACATTTGGTATGCATCTAAGTCAAGCTTATCAGCAAAATATTCTAAAGCTGCTGCAAAGGACTCATATGAATTGTTCTTTTTCCTCTCAGTTGGCTCTTAAGGAAATTGATGTTCTAATCACAACTTCCTTGAATCTATTTGACGGACTGATTTAGAACTACTGTTTCGTGGAAGCAGTTAGTTTCAATCTTTGTTAGTTACTTATATTTTGTCTGGATTAGGAGTTTAGGACTTCTGTACTTACATCTGCAGATTCTGACAATGTGCTTTTTCTAGGGCCCCCCAGGAACAGGAAAAACACAGACAATCCTTGGACTTCTTAGTGCCATTTTGCATGCAACTCCAGCAAGAATACACTCCAAGTATGAACATGATAGATCCCCAGTGTTTTTCAAAGTTTGGAGAAGCTCAGAAGGATATGGTTTTCCCTCTCTAAAACAAAACTTATTTTTGTTATTCCATGCTAATCTGTTTAACTCTTTGCAGGGCTGGATTGGGGGAAATACACCGTGGGCCAGAACGACCCCTTCAAGAAAAGTATGTTCAGGCCTGTGGGTTAGATTTGTTTAATACTACCATCTTGTGTTATATATTTGTTGAATACCAGTAGCAAGGATTACTGAAATCTTGTGTTATATATTTGTTAAATACCACTGACAATGATTTCTGAAGTCTTGAATTATGCTTGCTTTCTTCTAAATAATCCTGAAGCTGTGTTTTTACCATACATGTCTTTTTCTTCTTAAGACATTAAATCTTACAGGAATTCTGTTGTGTTGATTCTATCTCTAAAGTATTTAACTTGCATAGGAAAATTGTCATCCCATTAATTGGAAAGATAGATGATGGCACTGGAGAAAGACCAACTCTGAATTCTACAAATAGATATCCCCAGCATTTCTTAACATGGATTTAAAAATCTGTAAGGGGATTGTTTGCATGGGGGATTCTGTCAATAGGGTGCCTGAGCCTTACAGATAGGGGAGGCATGCTCTTCAAGGGAATATATGCTCATTAAGAATCAATCAAATGCACATCCATGAATTTATGAAGCAAAAAAAATGTCTGCATAATCTTATAGATTTTGTGATAATTTTGCATGCTCTTGTAGATTTCAAAATTAACACACATTTTTTCTTAAGATGGTATATCTAAAAGCCTGGTTATCTATGATTTTGTATGGCCCATTAAGGAAAAAGCTGTGATATATATATATATATCACAGTACGTATGTATATATATATTATACTTTTTTTTCCTGAAGCCATAAATCCGGATATGTCATATTCTCAATGCATTTATTGCCTGTTTTCAAGAAGTTCAATGCTTGAACTGTTCCTTTTCTCTTCCAGGCCCAAGACTGCGGTATTGGGTGCTGACTGTTTGGTGTTATGCTTGTGAACTTAATGCAGTATTTTTTATTCTACAGATATAAGCATTGGGAACAGGCTTCTCCGTGGCTATTTGGTGCTAATCCCAGAGACATTATTATGCCTATGGATGGTGATGATGGTTTCTTTCCTACCTCTGGAAATGAGTTGGTATGCTTGAGTCCTGACAGTAGATTCTGGTAGTCTCCTCCTCTATTATAATTTTTAACTTCAATCACTTGCAGAAACCAGAAGTTGTTAATTCAAGTCGAAAATATCGTGTACGGGTGCTGGTATGTGCCCCATCAAACTCTGCTCTTGATGAGATTGTATTTCGCCTTCTAAAAACTGGTATGACTTTTTCTTGCATTAGTAAACATTTATGTTGTTTGGTTTGACTTCATTCCTCAAGTGAATGGAGCTCACTTAATGTTGCTCCAGTAACATTATAGGCTTTAAGGTTCTAAATTCATTAATAAGCAAGGTAAATTTTGCCTACGTCACTTTCTGTTTTGCTTACAGCATATTCTGTTTCTTTTCCTCTTTTTCTGCCATCTGTAGGTGTTCGCGATGAAAATGTTCGTTCATATACTCCAAAAGTTGTGCGCATTGGTCTTAAACCACACCATTCGGTTGAGACTGTCTCGTTGGATTACCTTGTATGTGTGTAGTTCTCAACTCTTTTAGCATTATAAGTACATTCTCTACAGCCCAGGAGGCTGGAAGTATCACTTTGCTCAAGAAACAAAACCTACAATTTTGAAGCCACTTCAAGTATCTAAAAATTTTTGACTTGATAAAAAAGAAAGCGTGTACAGCTAGACAAATTATTGTCAGCAGCCAATGGGGGTTGAGGGGTAGGGAGGGCCAACTCTTATATTGTGGCTCATTTATTTGTTAGCAAACAATGAAAAGAGAATTTTCTCATTCACAGGTTAATCAGAAGCGAGACTTCGCTGGTGATAAACAGAAACAAGGAGCCACGGGAAGGGATGTGGATAGTGTTCGTGCCACAATCTTGGATGAAGCTGTGATTGTACGTGAACCCAGTCTTTTGTTGTCATCAAACTTCAGAATATTGCTATTTTTGTTCTAAACTTTGTATAATTGGCAGGTCTTCTCCACCCTCAGCTTTAGTGGTTCAGCCGTTCTCACTAAAATTAATTCTGGCTTTGATATTGTTATAATAGATGAAGCTGCCCAAGCTGTAAGTTTCTAGCACAGCTAAAAATTGTGATTGTATTTGTATTGTGACCATGGTTGGCAGAAATGTAATGGCCATAATATGTTTAAATTTTATAAGATTATTTTCTTTTGAAGTCTACAGTCCTTTAGTTAGAAAATAAAAAACAAGATGGTGACATTGTTTTTACCATCTAGTAAACATCCTTCTAAATGCATCCACTAGAGACTTAAGACACCTTTGTATTTTATTCCATCTTGTTTAACTGATGCTTCTTATGTTTTACTCAAACAGGTGGAACCTGCAACTCTAGTTCCTCTAGCAAGTGGATGCAAACAAGTGTTTTTGGTATACTTCTGATGCTATTTCTTTTAGTTCTCACAATTCTCTATATAGTCATCCATCTTATGTTAAAATTGTTACATACCATTCTTTGTATTTCTCTATATATGTCCATATGTTAATTGTATGGAGACATCATTTATGAATTCCGTGATAATGAGATTGTTAGGATGACTGCTGGTTGTCTATTTCCAACTGATTTTTAGTCTTGCAACAAAATTGTATAAAAAGATACATATCTTAGAATCCCGAAATGGCACGGTTTAAATTTTCATTAACTTGTCATATATTCATGGGATGTTAGATAGTAATCCAAATTGCATGGGGGCATGTAGCATGTGCACAAATCATTGCATATTCACTATCTACCATTGCATTTATTGGAGAAATGTTCATGACAAACAGCTCATTATCTTTTCATCTTTTTCTCTAGATTGGCGATCCAGTTCAACTGCCTGCTACTGTAATTTCTCCCATTGCTGAGAAATTCGGGTAACACATATGATCTTGTGATAACAACATTGTAACTTTGCTGATGTGAATCTACTTTTTGTGCTCACTGTTGCATTTCTAAACCTGAAGCTATGGAACAAGTTTGTTCAAGAGATTTCAAAGGGCTGGTTATCCAGTTACTATGCTTAAGACCCAGTATCGAATGCATCCCGAGGTTAGATATGAATATCTAATCAAAGTAAAATTTAGATTCTTATCACCCTTATGAGTTTTGATATTTTATTATAACAATCAAAATGATAATGATATCCAAACATGAATTGGTCTGCCTCGGTGAACTAGATGTAAAGCATCAATGTCTATTTTGTAAAAACAGATTAGAAGCTTTCCTTCAAAGGAGTTCTACAATGAGGTGCTAGAGGATGGATCTGATGTTCAAGATCAGACAACTCGTGATTGGCACAAATTTCGATGTTTTGGACCATTTTGCTTCTTTGATATACATGAAGGAAAAGAGTCACAGCCATCAGGAAGTGGTTCTTGGGCAAATGAGGATGAGGTTGAGTTTGCTTTAGTCATGTATCATAAATTTATAACCATGTTTCAAGAGGTTAAGTCAAGCTCTCAGCTAGCAATTATAAGCCCCTACAGACATCAAGTAAAGCTTTTTCAAGAGCGATTTCAGGATACTTTTGGGGTGGAGTCAGAAAAAGTTGTTGATATTGGTACAGTCGATGGTTTCCAGGTGATGTGTCTCCTTTCTTCTTTACAGAATAGTTGTGGTGCATTTATATTTGAGTTCTTGAGGGCATTATGAAGTGACATTTTGATAATTAACATCTGGAAAATTGTAAGAAGGCTATTGGTTCTGTGAAACAAACTTTTTAGGATTGTTAAATGGCAGTACTGGTAGATGTTAAATTTCTTTGGTTAATATCTAGCATAATAGATCTGAATCTGATTCTAAAATAAAATCTCTTCTTTTACTTTCAGGGGCGAGAGAAGGATGTTGTGATATTTTCCTGTGTTAGGGCAAACAAAAGTACTGGAATAGGCTTTGTGTCTGATTTTCGGCGAATGAATGTGGGAATCACCAGAGCGAAGTCTTCTGTACTGGTATTGCATTACGTTAAAATTTAAACTGCCTCAGCTTGGCATCTGATGATTACTCACTTAACCTTGTTTCATTGTTTTCCCATAGGTACTAGGTTCAGCCTCAACTTTGAGGCGTGATGAACACTGGAAAAACTTGATAGAAAGTGCTGAGGAGCGAGGATGTTTCTTTAAGGTGGTATTTCTCTTGCAATGAGTTGTTTGAAAGTTCATATTTGCAATATCTTGATAAAGTTTTGATCCCTAAATTTGCAATGTACAGGATCTATGAACTGATGGGCTAGCATTTAGATATGTTTCTAGTATCTAGTATTTTCAAATTATGTATAATTAGCTTTTCAGTCTATTTAAAAATTACAAGTATCTCAAGTTTCAAATCATATCACAACCCACAACACGCATTGTCCTTATTTACACCTCAAGTTCTTATGCCATACAAATTAGGAGTCGTGATTCAAATCCTAATTTTAAAACTGACCTTTATCGGTAGATATAACTGCGTAAAATCCTAATTAACAGAGTTTCTCTTGCAGGTCTCCAGGCCGTTTGTTTCATTTTTCAGCGATGAAAATTTGGAGTCTATGATGGAGAAGGATGGGGATACACCAATGCCAGACGGGATTGGCGCTGATGATATTGAAAATAATGCACAGGAGAACAATGCTGCGGATGCTGACCGAGGGGCACCAGATGACTATGGTGATGGGGATGGAGAAATGTATGATGGAGGCTTTGATGAAGACTAGCATGCCGGTTTGCTGTTGTCGCAAAAGTTTTGGTTGCTTTATAGATTATTCATTGCTAATTCAAAATTTGAATTTGTAAAACTGAAGAAGATAAGAATTAAGAATGCGGAAAATCAGTACGTTATGGTGCTCAAGACGTCTTGATTTTGATATTTATTATAAAAACTAATATATAACTGCATGGAAATGATGCAAGCCTGTAAATTTATCCATAGGACATATTTGACCGAATCGATGAGGTTGGAAAGAGAGATAAATAGCTTGGGGCTGTTTTCATTTCCATTGGCTGAAAACCTGAAGTATTTAGGTAGTTTTCATTAGAAGTTAGGGGGCTTTTTGTTCGTCGCATCCCTTAGAGAATCACTTTTCTAGGCGGGAAAGTTTTAAAATTTTTTTTTGAACAATTACAATTGTTCGGGGGATGGAGAATTGGGGATGGGGATGTGGGTAGTAGAATCCAGCACCAATGGGGCTGCAAGCTCGTGGGCAATTGTTTCTTTAGTTGAAGGCAAGGGAAATGCAATGCTTTTAAGCTAATTTTTATATTTTTTTAATTATTTAAATAATTTAATGATAATCTTGTAAAAATAAGATATTTTAAATTTAAATTATATGTTATGTAAATGAAGTGAGTTAAAAGATGTAATGAAATAAAATTGTTTCTCATTATAAAACTCACAAATTTTGTGTATTATTCTTAGGTTTGGATTCTTTTAAACATTTTGTTTATACAAAATTAAATTTTTTTTATTATTAATAATTGATATTTATTGCATCTGGACCTAGAGACCCACTGGCATTAGCCAACTTGCTAGGTGCATTCCCCCCTTCCCTGGGCGGGTTTCGAACCCGCCCCGTGTCAAAATGTTCAAAAAAAAAAAAATAATTGATATTTATTATAATTTTTTAAATAAAAATGACAATTATTTTTACAAAATAAAATAAAAATTGAATAAATCGCAAACATTGATAAAAAGAATATTTGCAACTTGGGCCTCAAGCCTTAAATGTCAATTGGGCCGGAGTAACTATTTAAACAGATTGAAATGTGACCACTGAGACTGTCCCGAGTAGGCCTGTGTGAGCTTTTTAACAAATTGGACCTCCTTCAAGCTTATCCCTTAGACTGGGCCAGCCACTTTTCTTATTGGATTTCCG
>BPVZ01000064.1:509609-524317 GCA_020521535.1 Rubroshorea leprosula | reverse complement strand
TTTTTTTAAATATATAAATTGTTTTTAAATTTGTAATTTTTTTTTTTTAAATGAAGGTCAAACAGCTGTTATTGAGTATTTGAATGAGATTTTAGGGTGGCAACCGTCTCTATACTCTCTTTGAAAAACTATCCTCCAAATTGCCCCTTCTTAGTAGCCATGTATAATTAAAGAATAGAAACTACTATCCACACAAGACAGATATTGCAGCTCTTCCTCCGGAAGAATTTGCAAGGATCCCAGTTAATGTCAACTGCTTCTCTCTTTTCTATTTGCGCGTCAACTGTTAAGGTTGCTCCTCAATGGACAAAGGAATAAGTTTGACTGAAAAGTGTGCTCCAATCAATTACTCCCTCTTATCCTCTTCTGCCTCAACTTCGTGATCGGGGATACCAGTACCTCCAACATTCTTTTCTTGCTTGACCAGAATAACATCCCCATCAGATTGTCCCTTAGTTAGAGATTGAGCTTCTTCCTCATCAAATTCTTCTTCCGCAACCTCTGAGTATGCATACCTGAGAAGGATTTGCAGGGTATATCAGCATAAAAAGATGACGAGAGCAACCTTATCTGAAGAAAGGGGGAAAATGGTGTAATGCATCAGAGGATCGGTACTAAGTGGATTATCTGGATTATCCTCCAAAAGTAAATTCAGCCCCAAAAACAAAAGGCTTGACCTAGAAAGCAAACAATCAGATAAAAACAGGGGAAAAAATACCCTCAAAACTGTTTTTAACTAGCACATGCAAGGTCAAAAAAATAGCGAACCTAAACCAGCCAGCTCAGCTAAAAGAGGCTATTAGAAGTCAGACTGAATGCATTTTTTCTCAAGTAAAGTGAACCTTTTACATCAGTCTCAGATCAAAACTTCAGACACTACCAATCAAAAAATAAAAAAACATCGGACAACATATCATTTAGGCATTTTTCAATTGGAATAAAACATACCGTTGGGAGCTTGAAGATGGAGCCCAGAGATAGCAGATAACACAGAGCAACACAAAAGAAAGAACATCCCAAAAAGCTGTGATGATCCAAGCGCTCTGCCACCTCTCATTGAATGGATCTGTTGCTTTGAAATATACCTGCAGGAACAAAAAGATTGGATCTCTAATAATTCTAACCCTTGGCATTTTAATAAAGGCAATACAGTGTTAACTTAGTACTTGACATCTAACTTGAATCTTCCCATTGAAACTGATTAAATCATCTTAGGTTTTGCAATGACAACTACCAATAAGTTGTTGTGGAGGAGATGTTATTTTAAAGAAGCTCATGAGCAGAAAAAATTCACTATTTCCAGAAAGAAGCAGTATTAATGCCAAATCTTTTTCTCACAAAATATGAAGATATCAAAAAATCTAGCTCCTCACTGCAACAAGAAAGGCTTCACTGTCCAGCAGGCAGCAATATCCTATGGTTCAGTAATTCAAACAAAATCTAGAAAAAATGATCTTCACCTAAATCATACCTCATAAGTAATCCATGCAACTGAAGCAATCACAGTCACAACTAAAGCATTTGAGAATTTCCTGTAGATATCCAACTTTACCGATATCCTCTTTGCCTGAATAAAAATAATATCAGTCACTGAAACCCATACTAAATGGAAGGAAACAGTCAAATAAGAAGATGAAGAAGAACAAGCACTCTTATAATGATGGATAAACAAAAAGTTAAACCAAAAATCAGAAGTACCTGTAACTGATCCAGAGTTTTTGAAAGAGATGTAAAAATCCACAAAATCAAAAACGCATCTAGAAATGCATCAGGAAGGACTAGAAAGAGTCTTGCTCTCCCTGATATGTCATTGATGGTGCCCACATATTCAGTAATATCCAGTAATTCAGATGCCAAGAAATAAGTTATTCCAAGAAGAAGCACCTTTGAAGTAAGACCACCAAGTGTTGGCCGCACAACACCATAACCCATTGATACTGAAAGTATAATTAGTCGAGAAACTGTTTTCCTTATAGCCCCTATAGTCACAACCCAAGTTGTAATTACAACTGGCCTCATTCCTGTGTTGTCAAAATTTGCGAAGTCAAAATACCATAGTATCATTTGTAACAAACCCAGACCGATAACAGCACTGATGCAGTGCTGAAGTTGCAGTATATCCTTCCAAAACCTCAAGCACTGCACAAACCAAATGACACTCAGCAACAAATATGCAAGTGACATGAATACATAAAACTTCATTAAGGGAGCCATTCTCCCAGGTAAATAACCATCAGGATTCTTCCACACAGTTTTCCCGCTCATTACCAGTCCTTTGAGTTTAGGATCACAAGCTATAAAGAACAGATTATACATTCCAGTCTTCGTGATGGGAACATCTTTCACATCCATGCTTGTAGATAAGGATCTGCCAGTGAAGTGTACATTCAAAACAATTGGCCAGTTAATATCTGTGGCAGATGGTATCCTGATAACTTCACCTTGCCTGCAACCTTCCAGCTTAGCAAGATCAGGGGTGCAACATATTGATCTTTGTCCACCATATGCTGAACCACCAATGTTATTCCGATCTGCAGTCTCAAAAATCACTGCTTGTATCAACCCAGTATTCTGCTTCTTGCGTGAATACTGCTTTGCAACAGCCTCAGTTCTCCAGAGAGTGATATTCTCAAATCTATTCCAACAGAACATATAGAATATCAGGTTTTAAAATGGTGCCTTCTAGCCTCTTTCAGTAACATAAGTTACAGGCAATGGAGGATTCCAGGACAAGAAGTCTGATATTTATTCATCAAACCTGGAATATCTGCATTATACACTCAGTATCCAACACTTCAATTTTATCTTCTTTTCTTTCTACAATTATTAATTAACCGAACACAAGAAATCTTCCACATAACAAAAGAAAATGATCTATAACAACCCAGTTAGAAACTCTGATCTAATTTTCAAAACTAAAGAATTAAAAAAAAAAAATCTCAAAATACCATTTTCATGGCAAAATGTGGATAGCAAACGATACAGACATATTAAAATCATTAACCAACGAATCAGAAAATAATAACACACTTCAAGCTCTGCCGAATTGCAACTGCGCATCTGGATTTGCTGGAGAAACCTCAAAAAATGAAAATGCAATATGACTTGCATGTAAATTATCAAATCCTAATGACTTTCCATCAGATCTAATCCAAAATCGAGAAAGCAACGCCGCCTTGTCCCATGACAGATGAATCACACTACAGCACTAATTTACGAAAGGGACTGTTTCATTTATTAAGTCAGAATGACTCACTAACCGGATGAAAGAGCTGCCATCGGAGCTTGAGGTGGAGAGGCCCTCACTGCCGCCGGAGAGAAGGTAGGCATTGCCGACTTCGTTGAAGAGCTGATCCTGGTAGATGTGGATTGAGGCGTTGATAGTCGTCAAGGAGGATGATAACAGAATTGATATGAGAATGAGGATAATGGTGGTAAGATATTGAGGAGCAAAATCCATGGCGAGGAATTGTGGAGGAGATAGCTTAGCTGGATCGGATGAGAGTTTAGATCGCCGGACTTGGAGGGGAAGCAAGTGAGAGAGAAGCGAAGCGAAAAGTGCAAAACGACAATTCTGTGTTGTCGGCGAAGGTTGAAATTAACCACGTGCCCCAAACCCAACCCAAGTGGGAAGGATCACATTCCGCCGAAAAAAATAATAATATCATAAAAAATAATATATATTAATTTCTACTCTTAAAAATAATTAAAATTTAAATTTATATCTAAAAATTAAATTAAATTTTATTAAATATTAATATTTAAATTTAAAAATTCATTAAATATTTTAATATAATTAGAATCTAAATTTTAATATTAATATTTGATAAGATAATTTTTTAAATTTTAATTAAAAAATGACATAATTTAAAATTAAATTTTTAATTTACTTTAAAAATTAAGATTAATATATGCTTTTTATATTATATTTTATATACAATTTTATATAAATTAAATTATAAAAAATATAATTAATAAAATTTAATCCGTAATTAAAAAATACAACTTAAAAAATCTCTTATAATAATAATTATCATCGATCATAATTGCTACAAAGTTTAACCAGTCAAATTGCACTAACAATGAAGATTAATGTTTTGCATTTACAAGACTGGAGTTCCCAAGCCTCTCAATTCTCAAAATAAAAAATGTAAAAAACACGTTCAAGTGGCTAGTATGGTGAGAAAATATAAAAGTAATAGAATAAAAATATTAAAATATTTAATTATAATTATTAAACATATAAAATATAACATAAATTTTATTTTTATTTAATTTATTATATAATCATTATTAAAAATCTTAATAATTTTAATGCAAAACATTTTAATTTAATTTATTTTTTTACTTATAACAAAATTGAATTTTTTTTATTTCTTTCGTACTCGAAGAAGCATCACTTGGGTGGCAAAATACAAAATCAAAATTTTACCAAAAAAAAAAAAAACAAAATCAAAAGTACATTGACGTGGCAGATTCTGACTTCCCCCCCCATCACTTTGTGATATGACCAAAATGCCCTTATACCTTTCCCCCTCCTTTATCCACCACTGATTTCAAACCCTCACCCTCCCTGGCCTGGCCCCCTGCAGATTCCAGTCATTTTCGTGGTTCAATTCTCTGGCTGTCCAGTTCAAAACCTGCACTGGTTGCACTCAATACCGTCGCAATTGGCGCAGCTTTGTTTTCGATCTTCCGGTATAATCTTCTCTGAATTTAGGGTTTCTCTGATTTACCTGGTATCTTATTTGTTTTTCCCGTTTATGTTAGCTTCTGGTTCATCTTTTACATGATAATATACTTGTTTTTCTTGTTTTCTCATCTTAGTTCATATCTTTGATGGGTTTGTTTTTATGAATCTGGGATTTCTTAGGATTATAGCTGGACAGTCTATTTTGTGTCGGTGCACTTTCTTTTAGCAGTATTTGGTGGTACTAAGTAGTAACCTTCTCTTAACAGCACACATAGTTATAAACTCAAGAAGGAAAGTTGTTGGTGGCTTCCACTTCTTGGGTTTGGATGATTTATACTAATTACTCCGAGAGCTTAGCGGAGTTAGTAATGCAATACAACTTCAAAACCTTAGTTAATGGGTTGAAGTTTAGGGGTTTAAACCGTTCCAAATATCTAAGCACTTGCTAACTTTCCTTTCCAATATACCCTAAAAATGATTAAATTATATTGCTTTTCTAGGTGGGCTTGAGATTAAAGTTCCCTCAAAAACTTATATGCAACGTGGGCACATAACATGCATCTAGAACTCATTCATTTCTTTGGAAGTTGAGAGCTTTATGGGTTCTGTAGTTCTTTCTGCTTTTCCCATAATCTTCCTCCTAGGGTTGGCGAGCAAAAGGGTTGATCTTAGATCTAATTTATGGGTATTTATATGCAAAGTAATTTTTCTCTTTTGAGATGGGCAGATTGATCCCGTTTAAATGTTCAACATAAAAGTAAAAGATTGTGTGCCACAATCTGTTTTCCTCAAACGAACATTCAAATATATTTGAATCCTATTGCATTTTGTAACATAACCACTTTGTGTATGATTAGATGAAGGGAGCTTCAACAGATAGGAGCTCTGGGCCTATACATAGGGATGTAGAAATGGGGATGGAGGAGTCATTTTGAATTTGTGGGTATTGTAATGATTGGAGGTTCTTGGTCACTTTGAGAAGAATCATCTATAGCTCTGCAAAAGTCAAGGGGACAATGAGGAGATCAAATGTATTATCAGTTTAATTGTAGCTCTGGTGCATCTTGGAGCACATATTCAATGGAGCACATCTATACCTCTTGGTTTGCGTTAGTTACAGAAATTGGCTTTCTTTTTGTTGCCTTTTTTTATTAATGATGACATTGAATAGCATGAATTATGTTTAAGCCAAATTTGCAATTTCGAAGGTCCTGGGTGTTCAAAATGATTAGTCTTCCTTTTCACTTTCTCTGGGCAGTGAGTTGTCCTTATTAAATTGTTTCCCTTGCATCAACAAATGGCTGGTCGATCATCACGCACAATTTATGTTGGTAACCTGCCACTAGATGTCAAAGAATGGGAAATTGAAGACCTTTTCTCCAAGGTTTGAGTCATAGCTCATTGGCATTTCTTAATTAGTTCATTTTATTTTATGTTTACTTTTATAGTAAAAAGAGAAGAAGGGAGAACATGGTATTATGTGGCATTTTGAGATTTTGCATGGAATTTTTTCCTTGAAATGCAAGTCACTACATCATTTCTGTTTGTTGCAGTATGGCCGGATTTTGGATATTGAATTGAAGCTTCCACCTCGTTCACCTGGTTATTGTTTTGTGGAGGTGTGCATTTTGTATCCTGAGATGCTTGTCATAGCATATGCGTATCAATTAACAATTTGGTTATCATCTTATGTGACTTTTAAGTTTATTTGCTGTTATTCTTGTTTTTAGTTTGAGGATCCTTTGGATGCTGAAGATGCAATTAGGGGTCGAGATGGCTATAATTTTGATGGGTGTCGTATTCGGGTAATTGACTTTCAACCATGCTGTTGTTAATATTTAACTGTTGTTTCCTAAATGGTGTCTCTTCTTACCCTTTTACTTCAAGCAGGTGGAACTTGCTCATGGTGGTCGAGGACAATCTTCTCGCCGTGGATATGGTGGTGGTGGTGGTGGTGGTAGTGGTGGTGGTGGTGGTGGTAGAGGAAGATTTGGAGTTTCACATCGGTCAGAGTTTCGAGGTGAAACTTATTGGAAGTTTATATTTCTCTTTGATCTTTTTGCTATCTTGTTCTTCTCTTATGTTACCTGCTGTCATTTTGACCTTTTTTTTTTTTTTTTTCCCTATGATCTAGTTGTTGTCCGTGGACTGCCTTCTTCTGCTTCATGGCAAGATCTAAAAGTGAGAACACTACTGACTTCCTATACATAAATATTACTAATTTCAGATATAAAAAGCTTACAATAAATGCATTTTTTCAGGATCATATGCGGAAAGCTGGAGATGTCTGTTTTGCTGAAGTTTATCGTGATGGTGATGGTATGAACTCCAAACAAAATATTTGATTGTTAGAAGTTTTGGAAGTTTCTGTTTTCGACATGCATTCTATTGTATTGGACTATTTATGATTTTTGAGCTTGAAGAGTGAGACAATTCTTTTAAATGGGGATCTTAAACTTTCACTCTTCAATCTCATAAGTTGTACTTGTCGCCAATTTTTTTTACATCATGTTTCTCATTTTTACTTTTTTTAGGAGTTGTGGGCGTCGTTGACTACACAAATTCCGAGGACATGAAATATGCTGTAAGTTAATTGGAATTATTTTACAAACTGAATTTGTTTGTTATTTGTGAGTTGCTCCTTTATTATTTTCCTAACTCTCTCTCTTGACATGTTGCACAGATCAGAAAATTGGATGATTCTGAGTTTCGGAATCCATTTTCAAAGGCTTATATTAGGGTATTCTCTTTCTTACCTTTGTGGTGTTGTTTTCTTATAACCTTCTTTTGTCTATTTTTGAGCTTCCCAGGTGTGAAATCTGTTCAATATTGGTTTTGATAAATTATTTTCTGTGGATCATTGACATTTCAGGTGAAGAGCTATGAAGCCAGTCCGCATGGGGCTGGGGGTCGTAGTCGAAGCAGGAGTCGTAGTAGAAGTCCAGGAAAAAATAGGAGGTGAAAATATAATGATATTGCTCCTTTCTGTTCTTTCTTTACTCTGTTTATTCTTACTTGAACAAGCACTTGTGCACAACACTCAATCGCACTCAACCTCACTCTAGAAATTGAAATTCTCATGATTTGCCTGCTTTATCTTAATCAGGTCTGTTTCAAAGTCAAGGTCACCATCTCCTGCTAGATTATCCAGGTAACTACATTGAAATCCAAATTCTCTCTAGTTTACACCTTTCTGCATGCTCATTTCTGATTGAATGTTTTGTGAACACAATATGCAGATCAAGGTCAAGGTCAAGATCCAACTGACTTCTAGGGCAAGTAGTTTTTGAGCTACTTAATCATGATTTACTGCTCGGAGAAATAGAGAGAGCTGCCATGATTAGTAGTGATGTAGTAGGATAACAATGAATCATCATCATATATTAGATGTTAATGGGTAATTATAGTCGGCCTGAAACTATATTGCAGACTTTGTGGGAATGATCTATTATTTTGCTAATGTTTGATGTTTGGTAGTGCTTTGTGATCGTTTAACCTTTTATCTAATACCTTTAAGTTCTAAGATTCTTGTGGTCCCAATTGTTAATTGATGGATGCATGCTCTCTAGATTAAGCAGTAATACAAAGGGTTTCAAGTTTGAACTCCTACGCACCTTTCACAGACTATAAGGAGTCAGCAGAACCCATTAACAGCCCTCAGAATCTTCGACGAAGCCAATGAGAAGTTTTGCAATTATCGTTACAATTTTAGCTTTTGCAACAGAATACATTGTGTGTGAAGTTGAACTAAAGAACTTATGGATGAAAGAATTCACGATTTTGTATAATTCGGACTATAAAGTTAAAATCTTTAATTTAAATAAAAAAAGGATCATTAATTCAAAAGGCTTGTCTTTAGTCTCAATGTTTAAATTATGTAATCTAATAAAATTTGAATTATTTAACATTTTTGTAAAAGTAAATGATTAATAATATTTTAATTTTTAACATGTTTTTTTCATTATTTAAATAATAAAAATTATCACGCTTGATCAACTGTTAAAATTGACATGCATGGATGTCGGCAAACGTAAATCACATGTAAGGTTGAGGGTAGCAAGTCAATCACAATTTCATAAACAATAATAAAATATCGAACAAATGGAAGCGTAGGGATGCATTTATACCATTTCCTAGCATGCACATAATGGTTGTTGTGGGAATCCAAGGGCACTGAGAGCCGTTCAGAGTGGAGCACCAGTTTCTTTCGCAATCATGAAATTCAATTTAAAGGTGCTTTAAACGTAGTGTATGTATGCAAAGTTAAGTTACCATCTTCTTCATCATTGCATACTATGAAACAGTTTGAAAATCCAGAAAAAAAGAAAAAAAAATTCATGGAAAATTTGGGTGCTTGCCTACTTTTTAAGCCTTTTGTGGTGGTTGACTTCTAGCAATTAAGGCCAAGAACAATTTATAAAACGTTTACATTATTATAAAAACGGAAATTTTGAACCAAAAAAAAAAAAAACCTTTAAATCTCAGTTTGAAGATGAAAAAAAGACAAATTAATTAACTTTCGTTGTCATGAACTGGGATTCTTCAATCCAAAACATTAGCCTGTGAGGTAGGAATACCACGCGTTGCTAAATATATGTAGCTCAAGAACTACTGGTCCTTGCCACGTGATGTGAGATTGGAGTGGCTAACTAGCTAGTTTGTTTGTCTGGCACCTGCTATCTGAGATTCTGGAGAAGTTCTTTGCATTTTGATCACACAAGGCAGCTGCTCATTAACTGAACCGATCGAAACTTCTTTTTCTTAGGGCTTCTCAGGGAGAAATTTACAGAGGTAGTTTGGCATGCTGGCCACCTCCAAGGGCTAACTGGGTACCTAGGAAGTGACAATGGAGGTGGACAGAATGCCAAACCATCTCTGCAACAAGGCCCCTGAGAAACACACTAGAAGAAAAGATGGAAGAGAGAGGAGAGAAGAGAGACACAGTGTTTTTTTCACGATCTGGAAGATTGAAGTCTGATGTGAAATAGAAGACTGACGATGTTGGGAAACGTCTGTAAAATGGCTTTTGAAATGAAGTAGCTTTATGTAGAAAGAAAGGGATGCATGAGCGTGCATGGTGTAGTACGACCTGGTGAATTTGGTGGGCGGCGCTTGCTCAGTTTTTCAACTGTACTTAATGCGGCCAAAACTAGAATAGCAGAAAATAATCATTGCTTTGATGGTTGTTCCTTGGGGAGAGGACTGCCATCTGCCTTCACAATGACAACCTTAAGACCCCCATAGTACAAGTTTGGTACGCAAGATGGAATGCAATGTGTTGAGTGTGGATGCAGAGAAGGAGAGGCTTTTTTTGACTATGGGGGAGGGTCATGTGTTTCATCTGAGCTTTCAATATGCTTTTTGACTTGTGCAGTTGTAATGCAACAGGAGAACATGGAATGGGTTGTTTCTTCTGTCGCCCACAGCCTGTAATCCACTCTGTCAACTCACTTATACCTTAATCATTTCAATTTTTCCTTCTAGAAAGCTAACTCTAGGGTTTAACCTTACATTCATTTATTCAACTCAGAACCTGTTTCTCACTCTGTAGAAGAGCTGTTTGAATATGGTTTTAGAGAAACATTAAATTATGACAAAATAATTATGAAAAAAAATTTATAAATAGACAAAATATATCAAATGTAAAAGTTCAACAGCAAAACCATACTCCAAAAGTTCAAATTAACATTAATATAAAGTTAAAAACACTTCTAAAAAAATTTACGTTTGACTTAACTTTACTGTAGAGAAACTCCTTTGAAATTTTAGGCCAAAATGAAGAAAAAGGGAAAGAATAATTCAAAGAAACTAGAGAACAAAGGGTATTCCTTGATTCTTTTGCGTTTCTAACATGGCATGTCTTCAATAATTAGGTAATCTTTTTTTTTTTTTTCTTCCCTATGACCAGCCCTTGAATCCTTGATTTTAGGGTTTAGTTGAATGACCCTGACAAGTCAATCAGGGCAGTGTTGTAATTTGACAATCTCATACTGTACAAAATTACCAAATGATCTATGAAAAATCACCTATCCAAGCTGCCTTGTGAACTGGGCATTGGGGTACACAGGGAACCCCAGGCAAGGGTTATAGCAAAATGCCACCAGAGTGGAGTACCTTGGCTGGATAAATAATCTTCCAAGGAACTAGTTTGCAGAACCGTTTTCAGCTGTAGGAATGCTATCTTCAACTACCTTGTAAACTGGGTTCTCAGCAGCCCATACAGCTGCGTCTAGATATCCTAGCTCGAAAAGTCTATCAAGAATATGATCCTCTGCTGGTTCCAGTGACCAATTGAAAAGCTGGAATGGTTGGCAACAGATAAGTCATTGGTTGATAGTTGGAGGTAAAGAAATATGGTTCAACTGCATGGCCAAAGATATTACCTCTCTAGGGGAAGCCCTATTTTCAGGATTGCAGTCTGGACTAATCCCAATTCCCTCCAGTCCCAATCTAGCAGCTGGGAAAGCACAAACCCGGACCTGCAATGACCCAATAAGGTGTTGTTAAGATTCTGATGCTAGCACATAAAATGCAAGTTTTAATTATATATGAATGTGAGATCATTAAAGAAATAACTCCTGGAGATTCTATGGCAGACTTAATTTCAAGCCACTGGCAACTACCAAGCTCTATCTGTTTCATAAGTAATCATTTAATTAAAATGCAACAGATTGATCACAAAAAAAAAATAGATCAAATTAAAAAATGAATCACATGCTAGCATGCACACTGAGGATAAAATCAGAATATTTCAATATTTGTTTTGATTGAGGTAGTCATACATAGCATAACAATAGCATGCCTGCTTAAAATCCCAAGCATTCAACTCAAAAGCATTTACTGAGGGAATAAGCCTTAATTTGAAATGATATATAGGTCGTTGGGATAATTCAAATCTTGAAGAGAGGTGGTAGCATACTAGCATCTCCAATTATAAACCTAAATCTTTATAGCTTCCATATGGGTGTATATCTTAAGCAAGACAACAAGGGTCATTCATTACAGTTCTGCAAATAGGCTATCTCAAGCAAATACCGTCTTAGAAGCAAATGTTGGTGGCATAAACAGCGTCAAACCCCCATCAATGCAGAGTCTATTTCGATACATTGTTGCTGGCCTTGGTGCAAGATAGCTGCACTGATATATGTTTTATTAGCAAGACTTCATAGCAAGCCACCAAAGTCAGTACAGATCATTAATTATCTACCCTGATGGCCAGGTAAAGAAGATTATTTACCCTGGAACGAAGGATGATGTAATGACTGCATTTATGAGATCTTCCTTGGAGTCAAACTGATCCACTAGTAAACCCTTTGGCTTCCAGAGGATCTGGGTTACAGCAACTGTTGTAATAGTTGAGATTACCATACAAGAAATTGCTCAAAGCAACAAGGTTTTGACAAGTCAGAATCAATCTTTGAAGTTATTCTAGTCAGACACACAAATAAAGTCAATAGATTAGGTAGGGAAATTGAAATGTCATTCAAGGTTATCTTAGCCGCAAAGAGGGGTGAAAAACTAAAATGGTAAATCCAGTGAGGAGACCAGGGGCAGTTATTATAGTATTACCATCCACGTTTTCCAGCTTAGTAACTTAGTTTAGTTGACACCAAAACCTTTATATATGCCATCTAGTCCTATATAAGCTTCTCTAATACTATATAATTTGACCAATACTTCAGACCTCTCTACCTTTTATTTCCTTACAAATTTCTATATTATAATCTGAACTTGATTCTAACAAGTTCAGCTCTTAGTATAATAATAAGTTAAAAGTAATTATATTATTTTGTTTAATGATTTTCCTTCATACTTACTCCCCCTAGGGGAAAAGAAAAAGTAAATCAAGGCACATCAACTGCCAATTTCTGGCCCTTTCTCAAGTTAGTAGGCATTTCTTGAAAAGTATATTCAGCATATATCAGAGTGGGAAAAGTAAAACTCACCACGAACCCTCCCATTGGATCTTGTATGAACATCATCCGGCAGAAACTTGTAAAGAACATCTCGAAGAACAGCCTACCATCACAAAGAGGAGATATTAATAGAACTTTAAATTTGAGAAAAAGATTGACATTTAAACATGAAAATAGCTCTTCTTTTGCCCAGAAAAAAGAAAATTAAAATGAACAAGTATGGACCAGAACTGAATCAATACAATACATAAGTTCACATGACAAGTGCATTATTCATATGGAAGCAAGTGATCACTAATCAGTATTTAAAGTATCCCACCTATTAAGAAGCTAGACTTCAAAATAAAGAGGAATATGGGCAACCAACAGTATAGCTGTTATTGTTATAGACATACCCCGAGCCGAAATGCAGTTCCTTTAAGCCGACAATCTTCAGCCAGGATTTTAGTTGCTTTTAGGGCATCCTGCATGGTAGCACCAGAAGCAATCACCGCACAGACTATAGCACCAGCTGATGAACCTGCCAATGGTGTTGTTTCCTGCATCAGAAAATAAAATTCCAATGACAAACCAAGGACTCGAAGGCAAAAGCATTATTATACTTATTAACTTCTGCCACAAAGAAATGAGGTAAATGAAATAATCAAATACATAGAAACACACAAATAGTATTCACATTTCCAAAGCCATAAAAAGAATCTTCCAGCTTCCATTTGCAAGAGCGTTAATCCATTCAATCACTCACGCACTCTAAATAGAAAATGCAGGGGGGCATATACTTAAGTGGAAGCTATGCTTGGCAGGAGCAGAAATAATAACTTTTAGTATCAAGATGTTTCAGTAAAACAATCCCATTACTTATTTACTAGACAGCAAGCACACTTGATCTTAGCCAAAAGGCTGAGAAAGGTATAGACAGCAAGCACACTAAGTCCTCAAAAGTCACCAACCACCTTTGCTGAAAATATTGGGTCAAAACTTCAAAATAAAATATGATCTTTAGTCGTTTCAATCCAACTCTGCAATGAACTAAAGGAAGTAAAAGGGGTACTCCAACCCTTGCATCAAGATAACAAGATAAAAATATTCAAGTAACACAAACAAAATATCATTTTTGTCAAACTGGTGGGCTTGGGGATTTAGTGGCTGTTTAGGGAAATTATACGCTGTGAACAGTGCGAGTGAATAGTAAAAGAGATTAAAAATATGGTTTGGAAGAGGGAAAAAATAGAAAATAACGAGAAAGATAGAAAAACCCTAGGAGTCACACCTAGGTTTCTTTAGGCATCACACCTAGAGAGGATAAAACACTTAAGCATCACACCTAAGGCTAGTGCACCAATGAAACTACAGCATGACCAGTTGACCACCCAAATAGATTCCTTATCTAGTCCTTCCTCAAAAATGAATGCATAAACTCATCAAAAGGTTTAGTTTCAATAAAAGAACAACAGGAATAACATTCTGGGGAAATGAATAAATAATTGAAAAAGACTTTTAAAAGTATCTATGCATTAGATTCTGTATCCTGTTAGTACCGAAAGAGAAAGTCTTGGACTAGTAAACAGAAGTCATTCCTGCAGAAAGACAACTGCTTGCCTTCCCCCATTTATTTTAACAAAACAAAAAAAATAAACATCAAGAAGATTGATCAAAATGGAACCAGGATTCTTTTTCCTCCTAAGAGTGACTATCCTCAAATGAATTGCTTCAACCATGGACACAAGTGTAAAATTAGTAAACCCAATCAGGAACTGAAAAAACTGACAAAAAATTCAGAAAAATACTGGAAACTCTAGAAATGTATATGAAAACAACAACAGGTCACCAATATGAACATAACATATCCAACATAGATACACTCAACAGGCAAAAATTTTAAATTTAAAGAAGATAGCTTTGAAACAAAAATCAAACCTTGATGTAACCCTTCTCAATGAGATATTGAGCAACGCCAAGATGGTAAGGAAACAAAAGACCAGCAGCAGAAAAGCTGAACCCAGGACTTGTCACCACTTTCCTCTCCTTCTCAGCTTCTACATCCTTCACTCTCTGCTCCCATATAACATCCGGTTCAATCTCATCCTTCATTACAACCC
>BPVZ01000064.1:494599-509509 GCA_020521535.1 Rubroshorea leprosula | reverse complement strand
TATAAATTAGTCATTATTTAATTACTTGCCTACTTTGAAAAGTAGAGCTGGTAATTTTCTCGTGAGCTTGATCTTTGAACTTGATTTTGACCCTCAATATTTTCAAATTATTGAGTAATAAATCGGCTAAACCCTTGTCATCTAGTGTGAACCACTCCAATTATGTACAGAACGAGTATTTCTAAACGGGTAGATCCTTTATATGATAACACATTTAAATTACAAGTTTAAATCCTTGTAATATTGCTAACGATCTAAGTAATTTAATAATAATTTCGAATCGTATAATATGCGGGTGAAATAGAATAAGAGATTAGAAAATGTTACTTCTCATTATGTAATTAACAAAAAAAAAAAAAAAAAACTCTATAATATTTTATGCTGACCTTAATCTTCAATATACCAAGATGACCAAAAATAATCTTCAACATATAAAAAATATATAAATATATATTTTTGTACTAATCATTCAAAAGCCTCGAAATCAAAAACTAAGTTTTTTTTACTTGAACTAATAAATCATTGATGTCTGTATATATATATATATATATATACACACTTATGTATTTATGTATGTATATATATATATATATATATATATATGAAAATGTCATTCGATTCCTCACAGGCAGCATGTTGTGTCATCAATTATGCATGTTGTTACCTGTTATCTTGTTATTCCAATCAATGCAGAAAGCATTTTTTATAAACATAACTTGAGTCCAGGGAGTCAAAACCTCTTATGAAGTCCCAAAAACTGAAAATTGTTGCTTTACATGAATTGGTAACGGATGCATCATGAGTTACCTGCCACTGGAAATTTATACCCTATTTTGTTAGTTCTTGTGGCTGCACTAGTCTAGAGGGAAGAAATGGATGAGATTATAGATAGAATGCAAGGAAATATACACAAGTGAATTATTAATTTATTAGGCTCTAAATGCAATGCCTGGTGGATAGTATACCGTATACTTAAGTGCAAAACTTTTCCTCCCAGAAAATTTTTTCATACATTATATACACAAAATGCAGGGACGCGGCTCTGGTCAATTTAGCTCATAGAAATGAGTATTTAGTCCATTCTTGTAAGCATCAATGGCCAAAAGAGTCCAGGTGCTGTTGTTTGATTTGTTGATTAGGCAGGGACACGGTATGATGGATCGACCATTTTCAAGATGAACAAGTTTCCTAAATCACCTCTGGATATCCTGCAGGAGTGATAAAAAAATGGAAATAATCATTAGCAACTTTCACATAAGTGAAGCAGTCTGTGATGGAAAGATTGCATTCTTTGGTGTCTTTTGATTCATTGTTAATAGAAGGAAACTGATGTCAAGCTTACTCACCGCAACTCTTCATCCAAGTATGTAATGTCCAATTCGCCACGAGCTCTTCCGGGTGCCTTGACAGGTATCTGCAGTCCAATATCAACGCAAGTAATACAAGAAAACTGCTTGATAGGAATTCAGGCAAACGAGCTGCTATGCCATGACATTAGAATGAAAATTCTGAAACTTAAAAGCATTGAGAAAACTTTTCTATACTTCCAATGAAACTAAAAATTGTTCACAGTATTAGGATGACAAGGTCTTTGTCCACAAACATTTTACAACACAATAATATTTTCCATCAAAGTTTTCATCAGTTGAGAGTGACTCATTAATTTAAAAACATGGCTTAGTCAACATTCAATGGCATTTGGATAGCTGGCTTTCTCTGTTATTAAGGTTCAGTTTATTCTTCAAACATTTTAGTACACTGTATTTTGATTACTTGTTAGATATTGAGTATCTATTGATTCTACTTACCAGACCTGCGATTTTGAAATAATCGAACTTCACAGCCACCTTTCTAGCATTCAGAGGTGTGAGATCTGCTGTAACCTAAAAGACATGAATATAGATTTGGAAGTTCACGTGCCTTGATGCAAAGCCAAAATTCATCATCTTACATTTTAGGAGTGTTTTAACCAAATAAAATAGAAGACGGTAGGCAGAGAAGAATGTTTTCTCAGTCAATGCTGAAATCAGAACCAAAAAGGATATAATCAAATCCTGCACACAATGGTGGAAACATTTGATTATTACCTGGTTGAAGAAAGGCCAAGATTCCAAATTTTGGGCCCTAAGTGTGTCCACATTGATTGCTTGATAGTTTTTAACTGATCGAACGAACTTAGGTCTCTGAAAGAACATCACATTTAGAAATATTAAGCCTTTGACTTGTATATGCAACAGAGAGAGCAAGTGGAATGAACTGAACATTCATAAAAACCATATGGTTTATTACTACAACAGAAGGAGAAGAAACAAACTGATTAAGCAAAATCAGGAGCCAGCATCTGGCCTGAAGACCACAAGAACATGTGTTTATGTTGAGGTCAGTGTTTCTATGGAAGCATGTTAAATTAGGGATTACAATATCCAACGTTAAAATCCCAAAAAGTTAAATGGATTAATGAAAGATAAACAGATAACCAACAACCAAAGCGAAACTGAATATAATCTAAATTCTTCTCATGCATTGTGGAAGAAGTTTCATACCAACAAATAATAGTATGTAACTGGTGAAGAGATGGGATTTACCTCAGTTTGCAAAATTGATCTTGAAGTAGTATATATAAGCTCCCATTTTCCATTCAATAAATCTGATTTGAGAGGCTCCTTTATAGGATTAACTGCTTCAAGTTTTCGTGCTATCTATATTCAGCATTGAATTCCAATAATCAAAATATAAAGATACACATAACACCAAAGCTTACTGGCCTACGCCTATGAGATAACATGACACAGATTTCAATTCCAAAATTACTTTCTTTTTCTAAACCCACAACATGCATCATCTAGACATGCCTTCTCCTGCCCAACACCCATCAATTATCACAAAACCAAAGCAAAAAATTGGTAAAGAATTTGATCACTTACAGAAACAACAATATACCATTCTTCCTATAAAAAAATGGCAGGAACAAGGTAACTAAAACAAACCTGATCAACTCTCTGCTGGTCCTCAGGAGTGGCCTCTGCACCTCGATCAAGTGGTGCAATGGCCTCTAGAAGGTCTTCCTTAAGTTTCTCAGCATTCTTGCCTTGGTTTAAGAAAGCAGGGAAAAAAGAAACATTGGCCCTCCATTTCTCAGGGGCTGAGTTTCCTGAAGGATTACAGTCCTTATGAATGGTGGGTTTGACAGGGAAGTGACAGTTGGCAAGTGAAGCAGGAAAAAGAAAAGGCTTGACGGTTGTTAAGGCGGTGGAGCGTGGTGTGGTAAGTGGGAAGCTTGAAGATAAGGCCATGGAGAAGGGGAAAAGCTTCAAAACAATAAAAAAAAGCAGTTTTTAATTTTGATCTTTGCCTAAAAATAGATTTTTTTCCTTTATTTTCCCATTTTCGCCATTTAATTTTTTTTTATGGCCCTCCATTTTCCAAATAAAATAAAAAAAGCCACCTTTAATTGTTGCTTGGGAAAAATACCTATTATACGGCATTATTAATTTCTTTTATTTGTAATAACTGAATAATTTCTTTTAATTTTCATTTAGTTGTTTCTTATTTTCAGAAAATGAAGGCCCCCCACTTAGAAGAACATGGCGCCAGTACCACACTGCTTGTCTTCTTATGGACCTGTGCTGGAGAATGAAAAAGCCACTCTGATACGCCTCCTCTTTTTTAAGCTAAAGCTCGAATCTTGAATACCCAGAAGGGAAATTTTTTCTACTTGTAGTTCTTGATTTTTGCCTTTTTGAGAAACTACAGAGGAAAGATCTTCCTCATCTAAGTTTCTACCCCTTTTTTAAAGTGTTCCTTTTATAACTTCTTGTTTTGTGTACTTTACCTATGAAGTCAAGAATTGAATCTTGAAAGCCCCAGTGAAAGAAAACGATGATGATTGTAAAATTGCAAGTTGCCAATCTTAACGGAGTGCCTGTTACACCCAATTCCTGGATTGTTTGCAACAAAGATGTTTGCAGGTTTAGCTGCAGCTTGAGAAGCCCTTCTTCACAGCAGAAGATAAGGTTCAAGCTTGTGGGTCAGAATCTGGGGGACAGATGGAGGAAGCTAAACAACATCGATACACGTAAGTTCTGCTTCATGTTTTTCGTTTCTCTTTATTGTCAAGCTTGAATTTTTAGTAAAATTATTCTTTCTGATTTATTTTTCTGATGTTGTTCTCGGTGGAGGTGACTTTAGGGTCGCTAATCAGTAATCAGTATTCTAGTAGAGCGTCACCAGTTCTATTTATATTATTATTGTTATGCAATGAGATTATTATATTGGATATGAGAATGATTATCACATCTATTTTTGAGAGAAAGAATCAGTCAAAGGGCAACTTAATGGGTTAACGGAATTATGAATTAATGGACAGCTATTTAGTAATTGAATTGGACTATTCAAACCTGTGGGATTGGAAACTCTCTGTCTCTGTGTCCTTTGGGAAATGGCTATTGATGGGATAACGAGATACTGTTTCCAGAAGAAGCTTAAATTAAATACAAAGCATGCTGAATGGGCAGAAGAAAAGAGAATCTCGTTAATGTGAATAGAGAATCCTTCCGGACTTGACCTTTGATACAATAGTTAGGGTTTAGGGTTTAGCGTTTAGGAGAAAATTATGATCCTGTGAGGCCTACTTTAGCTCTTCTTTAGGGCTTAGTCCGAACATTATTTGTTCTGTGCATAAGGAAGGCAACTTGCTTTGACACACAAAGTACTAATGCTGGCTTTATTTGTCTACTATGTAGAGATCCATCCGTAAGGATCATCAAGCATTTGATCTCATATTACTTTTAACAGGATAAATTTCTATTTATGCTGTTTCTTAGTTCTAGATGTGCATGTTTTATTTTGCTCTTTACAGATGCTGTGCAGGAAAGAATAAACTCATGGCTGTCTAAGACCCAGGATTTTCTAAATGAGGTTACCTCACCCCTAGCAAAAACTGGTAATGATGGAAAGTCTGAACCTGGAAATGTGTTGGACACTCAAGACATGGAGGATATGTTTGTAGCAGAACAGACCATGGACAGCAGCACACCTAATGGGGTTCTTTCATTAGCAGCTATACTATCTATTGAGCAATTTAGCAGGTGAAATAATATTTCAGTTTGATCATTTTAGTTTGAAGTTCTTTTGTGGTTGTCAACATCTTAAATATTCTTCTTTTTATTTTATTGTGAGCTTTTTTTTGGTACATCAGATGATGGGTTGTACAATAAGGGATAGCCCTCCCCTTTCCTTAATTCCTTCTCACCCGTCTCAAGGTTTGAATTCAAGATCTCCAACTTGGAGACTCAAGCTCTTAACTACTTTGAGACACCCCCTTGGGAGCTTTTTTTTTTTGGGCTGTATTTTTTTGGGAGCTTTTGAGCCATATTTTAAATGGAATAATCAACCTAAATTCTTGTATAAAAGGTTGCAAATACTCTCCCACCAGCAGTCTTGTATTTCTGTTCTTATCTCAGCTAAGACCTTCAATTGATCAAATGGGGAATCCTCTTGGAGGATTTTGCATAATTGCATATTTTGTTAATCACCATTTCATAAACTAAATGTCTTATCAAAATAAAAAAGCTAAGAGTTCAGCTTATTATGAATATGGGTTTAGGGTTTCCTTTCCTTTTTATTTTAATCACATATTACCATACTTAATAGTGCTAAACAGGAATGGTTTTTCTGGTACATTATGCCCCATGCTGTCAGGGCTATCCTTAAATTGGAATGCTATTAATGACTGAACTATTATTTAAGTTTCTGAAGTGGAATTCACTTTGATCAATTCTAAATACATAATTAATCCCCATGTATGAGTTGTATATCTGCTTAGCTGTTAATGCTGAATTGTGCTCTTGTTCTTATCAAACTAGTAAAAGAACTGTGATTTGACTTTGGAAGTTAAGATATGCAGGATGAATGGCTTGACTGGAAAGAAAATGCAGAAAATATTTAAAGCACTTGTTCCTGCACATGTCTATGATGATGCTCGTAACTTGGTGGAGTATTGCTGCTTCAGATTCTTGTCAAGGGATACCTCTGATCTCCATCCCTGCCTCAAGGTTTGTGTAATGAAGCTCTCTCTAAGCTTCTTTTTTGTTAAAAAAAATCTTCATTAGTAGTGTCCAGGATCTACATCTTGAGCACTGACCTATTCTTCTGAATGTTTGAATCTTTTGTTTTCCTGGTTTTTCTTTTTCTTTAAAAAGTAAAAAAATTGTATGTTTTGGGACTCATGGAGTTTCTAATATGCTCCCTTTTTAATTTTCAGGAACCTGCATTCCAGAGATTAATTTTTATCACCATGCTTGCCTGGCAGAATCCCTATTTTGATGAAGATGATTTGCATGCTCATGCATCCAAAAAGGCTTCTTTGCAGGTTCATTTTCCAACCATCTTTTGAAGTGATGCAATTTGTAATTACTGGTGATTATATCACCACACCACCAACTTCATTAACAGTTGCAGTGATATTACAACTATAGTTATTTTATGAACTTCATTAGATTCAGTACAGTTTTTAAAGCTTTAATTTTCTAACTCAGCATAGATTTACAAGAGCTATGGGTTATAAAGTTTTTTTTTTTTTTCCTTATTGAAGGGAAAGTATGTAGGAGAAGAGGCATTTGCTCGAATTGCTCCTGCTGTTTCTGGTGTAGCTGATCATCCTACAGTGCATTACCTTTTTAAGGCCCTTGCTGGTGATGAGCAGGGCATCTCCCTAAGTGTATGGTTAACATACATTAATGAACTTGTGAAGTAAGCTTCATAGCTCCTTTTTATATGGTTTATGGTCTTTGATGATTCTCAAAAGTTTTGTAAAAGCAATGTTCTGGATCTTAAACTGAAGTCATGAAAGAAGCTTCTTGATTCTTTGTTAGACAAATATAACATGAACTTAAGGGTGCTTTAGTCTGTATATGTCTAATGATATAATAAGGTGCTTATTGATAATCCATATTACCTCCTTTGAGGTATAGTATGCTCAGGCCAATTTGAGTTGAATATCTAGATATTCAAGCTTGTCTTGTTCAAAATTTCATGTATATATGTACTAAACTGGAATTTAGTCCAAGTGAGTAATTAAGGAGGGGAGTGGTGCTGGAAGAGGGTGAGGAAAGGTGTCCTATAGCCATTAGCCAAGAAACCTGTCCTTGCAATATTAGATGTGGTGTAAAATCATATGATTTTATGAAACTTGAATCTAACATGTTCCAAAAATAAAGGAAGGTCAAGTCTCTGCTCCCTTTGTTTCTAGTAGACTCCAAAATGAATCCAAAAAGGTACCCTCAAACTGTGAATTAAAATGCTTGTTAATTTATACATGTTTTTAGTAATACAATATGCATGACAACAACAACAATAATACTACATTTGAAGTATATTAATAATTAGTTCAAATGATTTTACACAATCAGCAAGTCAAACTTTTGTGATAATCAGCCTGTATCTATTGTTATCCTCTCTATCTTTATCTTCTCTCTGTTTTTCCCCATTTTTCTCTTTCAAGTCCTACATTAGGCAGTGTAATGATGCCAAACATTAAATGTTCAATTCTTATACAATGCACTTCTGTTGCTCGTTAAATGTGTATGGATCTTTAAAATTTTTAGGAAGCTTAATTCCTACTGGTTTAGTGTAGAGTTCATGAAGGACGAAGGTCATATCAGAATCGTGAATCTCTGCTTCCTGAGGAAAGAATCTTGTGCCTTGGTTCTAGTAGAAAGCGGCCAGTTCTTAAATGGGAGAACAACATGGCTTGGCCAGGAAAACTCACTCTAACTGATAAAACACTCCATTTTGAGGTACTTATGATTTGTACTTCAACTGAGTTCTGCATAGAATTATTTAAGGTTAACCATGAAGTAATGCCATAGAAATTTGTTCTCTTTCAAATTCTTTTATATTTCTTTTGTTGATGATGATTCATGAGCCTGTCTAAACTACAACTTCCAGTTTCTCAGGAATGAGTGGTAGTGCTATTAGGAATTTCAAAAGTTTTTGAGAAAAGAAAAGATGTTGATTCCATGATCTCACACTCTCTCTCCTCTACATGTATAACTGAAAGTTGAAATAGTTCACTCTTACTTGAGAAGGCATTAGTGACTGGTTAACTCTTAAAGTTCATGCTCTCTTGGAGAATTTGCCTATGTTGTTAGAAGTCTTAAAAATGCCTGCATCAACTTCAAAATTAATTACTTTTTTCCAGAACAAAATTAATGACTTCGATGTTCCCATCATTAATTATTATCTCTTCACCTTCATTGCAGGCTGTTGGTCTACTAAGGCAGAAAGATGCTGCAAGACTTGATCTTACAAGACATGGATTACAGGTGGAGAAAGCAAAAGTTGGACCATTTGGTTCTGTTCTTTTTGATTCTGCAGTCTCTATTTCATCTTCTACTGGGTATATTTCTTCAATCACATTTCTATGTGGTTACTTGCTGCAGGATTCTTAACTCATTGAGTTTTAGACTTTTTTTACATTGGCATATCCACGGGGGCTGTAAATTTGATTTTCTTAGTATATTCTTATTTAATTTTACTGAAATAGAAAATGGTGACAACTGTAGTTATAGAAAAAGAGTTCTTCATGGCATTTGCATTTATTTTTGCATAAGGTGATCACTTTCAAGACTTGTTCTGATCATTTGTGTTTCTCAGGCCAAGAAACACTAGAAAAGGGAACTTTTGCTTATAGTACATTTAAAAAAGAGAGGCAGGTCATCCAACAAAGTGGCCTTTTTATTAATCTGAAGGTTCATTTTACTGTAATTTAACCATATTTACTTCATATATCGAAAAATCGTATTTACTTTGTATTATGATGCATGTCCTGGTGTATCTCTTCCTAAATTCTCTCAGCTTCCATGATAAGGTGCCTTGAGTATGTTATTATTATTATTATTATTATTATTTTCCTATATGCAGTTCCCCTGAAAAATCTTTATTCTTTCCATTCTTAAATTTTGGTTCAGGTCAGAGATATGGTTGCTGGAGTTTGTGGACTTGGGAGGTGAACTAAGACGAGATATCTGGTATGCATTCATCAGTGAAGTTATTGCTCTACACAAGTTTCTGCGTGAGTATGGACCAGAGGATAATGACCAGTCTGTATTTCAAGTGTTTGGTGCCCACAAAGGGAAAGAAAAAGCTATTACAGCTGCTATTAGTGGCATTGCTAGACTTCAGGCACTTCAGTTTATGCGGAAGTCATTGGATGATCCAATCAAACTTGCCCAGTACTCATTTTTGCAGAATGCTCCCCATGGTGATGTTGTTTGCCAAACTCTAGCAGTGAATTTTTGGGGTGGACCAGTAGTTACAAGATTTACAGAGGAAGGGCTTCAACAAGCTGAAGAAGTGGGACCATCTAGAGAAGCATCTGAAAATAATAATCACATAATTGATGTGGATGGAAGTGTTTTCTTACGAAAGTGGCTAAGGTCACCATCTTGGTATTCCAGTGCTTCAGTTAGTTTCTGGAAGAACTCTTCAGTTAGACAAGGAGTAGTATTAAGTAAAAATCTTGTCGTAGCTCAGATGACTCATGTAGAAAGGGCAGCTCTAATATGTAAAGAAAAGTTCCAGGTGGTTGAGAAAACTCAAGCCACAATTGATGCTGCAACACTCAAAGGGATTTCTAGTAACATTGACCTCTTCAAGGTAAGTTCATCTGTTTCACCGTGTTACTTGTAAGAGGATAGAAATTGAGGCTCCATTTAGTATGGTTGCGATTTTGAGTTTTCAGTTTTGGTTTTAAAAAATTTAGCAACCCTAAGATAAATTAAGAAGTTTTATAAATTAATTCAGTTTGAAGTTGTAGGTATTAGTTTTAAAAATGTATACCCAATAAGTTGCCAATTTTAATTTTTAATTTTGGTTTTTAATTGTTAATTTTGATTGTTTGAGTTTTGAAAACCAAAACCAAAAATTAATAACCACAACCATACTAACCAGAGCCTGAATCTGCAGCTTAAGTTTTTAAGATCTGGAAATATCATCTCTTGTAGTTTATATTGTTTGACTTGTTTATGATAGGAAGTTAGGAACCATAAATGATGCAATTGGAATTCCTCCAACCATTCATTCCTAGTCAGTACCATTGGAGAATGAGTACCATCAGTGCTTCCACTTCCTATTAACTGAACATGGTTGGCAATTTTTTTTTTTTCTGCAGGAACTTATGCTTCCTCTGGCAATAACTGCCAAGAATTTCGGAAAGCTAAGACGGTGGGAGGAGCCATACCTGACAGTTTCTTTTCTTGTGTTTGCATATACAATTATTTTCAGGTAAATCCATCGTTTTAAATTATTTTTTATTAAAAAAAAAAAAACTAACCTGGGTTTTGATCCTTCTAAACAGTATCAACATTCACAAAGGACTAAACTATATTAGGACCAAGATGATGACTATTTATTTACCAAATGTAACTTATCAATCTGGTGAAATTAGACAAAAAGCTGACACCTTCGATCTTTCTCTCAGAAATCTGCTGTCATATGTTTTTCCCATGGGGTTGATGGTTTTAGCAACTGCAATGCTAACTGTAAAGGGTCTCAAGGAGCAAGGTCGCTTGGGCAGATCTTTTGGGAAAGTTACCATCCGTGATCAGCCACCTTCAAATACCATTCAGAAGATTATAGCTGTAAAAGATGCCATGCGTGATGTGGAAAATTATCTCCAGAATCTGAACGTTACCCTTCTGAAACTACGGACTGTTGTTCTTGCAGGTCAACCTCAGGTATGACACCATGACATTAGTATCTTGTTAACGAATATCCTTCAATTTTCTTGAAGTAAATTGAAATTAAACCAGATTAATTTCAGCTTTACTGTTTGATTTGGCAAATTGAATTATGATTATGTAAGCTTCTTTTTTTCTTTTTTTTTTAAGATAACGACCGAGGTTTCTCTGGTGTTGCTAGCTTCTGCAACCATTCTCCTCATTTTTCCTTTCAAGTTTGTCCTTGCATTTCTTATCTGTGATCTCTTCACTCGAGAGCTTGAGTTCAGGAGAAAAATGGTCAAGAGGTTCATAAGTTTGCTAAAGGAACGTTGGGTCACAGTGCCAGCAGCCCCGGTTGTTGTATTGCCATTTGAAGATGATGAGTCCACATCATTGAATCAAAGAGAAACAGGTGTACAAGCAATCGGAAAAAGAACAGGGCAGAAGCAAACCTAGACAGGTTCTATCACCTACAATTTCTGCGTATTATTTTGGTGTGACCTCAGTACATGTGAAATGTCCGAAATTTCTTCTTTTCTTTGTATAGATATCAGAGCACAGTCAGTACAACAATCAAAACAAGAGGAAAAAAAAAAAAAGCACAATAAGTACAGAGCCAGTTTTTCTTCCTGGCAATATAGTTTTGATTGTTAGTTGATGGCTCTGAGCTGTACAGTTTTTGACAAACATGAATCCAAAGCAAGATCGGAAATTGTATTGTATTCAGCAGATCATATGCTCAATCAGAACACGTATATTTACTTGAGCAAGGTTTAGGCTGTTTGATGAAGCTTATTCTGTTTCTATATAACAAACTGCCCACCTTTGGTTCCCCGTTTCTGTCTCATTGATCACTTGTGTAATTTTGATGGATAGAAAGCAGGTGGAGATGGTTAGTTCTCTCTAATACAGATTTTGCTGTTGGCTTGAGTTTCAAAGAAAAAATAGGGGAAGAAAAATGAAAAACAAAATAAGCATCTTCATCTTTTTGAAGTGATACTCTAGAGAGGTTGCAAAATGAAAATTTGCAGAAGAGAAGTGAAAAGTAATGATAGCACCAGGCTCCACCAGCTTCCTGGGATTGTTTTGAAGCCCGCAGATGCATAAGGATTGCTACAGACAAGTGTTTGATCGTGAAAGGAGCAAATTGTCTGGTTCCTGGATTCATCAACCAAATATCCAGTAAGCATCATAAGGTATGATGAATATCCTCGTATGGTTTATCTACGTGTTCTTGTTCTTGTTCAGAAAAAACTTTGGGATGAGACTCAATTTTCATGCATGAAGATACATATTGCTTACCTTAATGCACAGAAGGCCACAATGTATTCTGTTGAAGAGCATGTTACTGTAAGGATATCACCAGCATAGCTGGATGCCCCAGGGCATGCTTGTTTGAAAGCGCTGGAATAATTTGTGGGCAAACATGTCACAGGGTCTAAATATGTCCCACGACAGCAATACTCATCTGTGTTGAACACATCACAGGAGCTCCTACAAGCTGTGACCGTCCCGTTGGACTTCACAGCAAGTTCTGACGGGCAAGTATCCCTCAAGTCACCATCACAGCCGGCAGTGCTGCAGTTCCCTTTCCCATTTGCAGGCTTCACCACAATCGGAACGTTGAATCCGTCCACAAGGCTGACATCATAATAATCAATTAATCCGCCAACTCCAAGAGTGAGTTCAGCAATGGTAACAGGCAAGTTACCGGGACTTGTACAGTTTACTGAAGGGCCACAGTCGCCAGTTTGGCATTTGGAGCTCGCATTACCACCATTTTTGTCAAAACTGCAGCCTGTCCGTGCCCATATGCGGCCACTCCAGCCATCCGGGACATTGTATAAGGCTGTCTGCCCCATTTTTAACGTGAAACCTTCGCCCGGGTTGTTGTTGTGAGTTATGATTCCAGGCCATATTGTCTCTTTGCACAGATTCACCAAGGTCAAATTTACAGCATTTACATACAATTTAGCACCTGCCAAGTATAAAACTATTAAGTATCAAGAAAATTGTGCTTTTCTTCTAATCTGACTGCTCGGCGCAAGAGAGAAATTTACCTGAAGCAAGAATAATGAAGATGCAGACAAGCATCAGGAAATTTGGAGCCATCTTTTAACAATCTATGAAGGTTTCTAAGGGACAGAGGCAAATGAGATTTGTCTTTTATGTTTTGAGCAAAAGGTATGATAAAGTGGAAAGGGGAATACGTGAATGAGTGAGTGAATCTAAGTGGAACGACAGCACAAAAAGGGTTCCTTACTTCTTAAGCGTAGCTAATGGATACCTTACCTCGACAATCATCAACATTTACATTGCACTGGAATATTATCCCATTTTTCCTATATCATTTCTTTCATTTCATTTTCTTCTAATTTGGAGATAACAGTGTGATTCTTATGCTCCGATCTAATGAATTAGTGAAAATCACTTTCTGTGATTACGTGTTTAAACTTCATGGATCTCATTTTCTTTATCTTCATTCAATTAAATATATACTAATTTCAATTCATTAAAAAAAATTAGAGATAACAGTGTCTATAAAGTATTAGTCCAGTAATTAAGAACATGCTGATGACCTTAATTAAAAAGTACCAAAAGAATATGAGATAAGAGTCACAGTCAAAATGATTTGCATGTTGGTGGTCCTTGGTGTTGAATCAAAATTGGATTCTTGTGCTTCACCTTTTAACATGAAAGATTTAGCTTGCATGAGATTCAAATTTTGCTATAAAGAGAGAGGACCACTCAGTTTATGGCATAATAAGATAGAAATTGAAAGCTCTGCAACCATGAATCATTGAAACATAAATTTTGTAATAACATACTGTTATTATGTGGCCAACACATCGGGCAGAGGAACATGCATTTGTATTCAATGCAGCCGTAGCTAAGAACGCCCATTGAATCCTTGAAAATTTTTTAAAAATAAAAAATGCAATCTTGAATTAATCAAATACTCTTGATCTTGGGAGAATAACTCTTTCTATGGAAATCAGTGAATAAGACCAGAAGGGTGCTAATGAAGCACATGTTGAAGCACCAACTCCATATGCCGGAGCACCCTGGTCCGGTGAAATGGAAGTAGAGAAGCAGAGCCAGGATGCCGAAGCTCGACCAGAACTGCAGAAGCTGGCAATCTGTCACCAATCTCTTCCACCAGGGGCGGACCCCTAGTGAAGTTAACAAGTAGTATGTGTACATTAACACATGTACTAGGCAATTGGTAACTAGGACCATGGGGAAGGAAGATTGCACACTACTTAAGCAAATGTAGCACATGGTCACGACCATGGTGTGGTGGTAGACATGGAGGAAGGTCAAGCGTTTGACGGAGTTGCTCATGATGATTAAAAGGGTGTCCATGAATTCCACGATCTTGGAGAGGTAGAACATGTAGGCCCAGAAAAACAGAGGACCAGTGGAGGTGGTGGATTTAGGGAAACAAATAAGGTATTGGAAGTTGGGGGAATAGGAGAAAACTGAGAGGGAGCATCCAACGGCCATGGTGAGGCTGAGGGTGAGGATGGTGATGTTGTAGATGGCGGCGATGGATTTGATGAGGCGGCGGGGAAGTGGAGAACGGCGAGATAGTTCTTGTGACAGGAGGCAAGTAAAGAAGAGATAGGATAGAACGGTGAGGGAGAGGAACAGTGGGGAGGAGCCTATGGTTCCGCCGTGGTTCCATGAGAAATGAAGGATTTTAGGGTGGTTCACTAGCCAGTATTGGAGCGTTGAGACAATGGGGTATTCAAGGGTGCGGTTCATTGTGGCCGTTGGTGGCGTTGGCAGGAGGAAGAAAATGGAAGTAACGGGTAGATAAAATGTGGTGTTGTGGAAGTCCAAACATGGAAAATGGTTTTAAGTAGGAGCGAAGGGCCTGTACTCAGCCCCATGCTTTGATTGTTCCACCTCTGCTCCATGGGATGGCAATATATTATATTGTAACTTTCAAGGCAATAAAGGGGTAAATGTTTGTCTTTATCTGATTGTACTTGGGAATGGGGTATATTCAAAACAAAAAAAAAAAAGAAAAAAAAAGAAGGCAAAATTCTACAGTTAGTACAGCTAATAAGGAAAGGAGCAGCTGGGGTTCTGACTTCAAACCCCTGGTGGTCTTCCGACACATGCAGTGACAAACGCTTCTTTTGACAGTGTTTCTTGATTCTTAAGTTTTTAATTTTTATAT
>BPVZ01000064.1:465669-475925 GCA_020521535.1 Rubroshorea leprosula | reverse complement strand
GCCAGTAGCACCATTTCTCAGTCATTCTTTGCTTTTTGAGGAAGAAGAGAAAACTCAACAAGAAATTTAACAAAAAACCCTGCAAATCAAACCAAATTAAAACCACTTTCAAAGAATGAAAAAGGAATCCCTTCCTCTTTATCCAAAAGCCATCCTTTTCTCCGCTGTTCATACTACCTCCTCAGTTTAGTACATATATAACCCTCTCCATCAATTCTCTGTTCAGCCCATCTTCCTTTCGCAGAAACCTATGTCGTCGTTCACCCAGCGCCCGCCGGTCGTTGTCAATGGAGTTAGGAGGATGAGAACCTTCCATTACTTCTGGTGCCAACATTGTCAGCGAACCGTCAGGCTCGCCACTTCGAACCCGCTCCAGGCATTCTGTCCCTTCTGCTTTTCTGCTCTGCGTAACGAGCTTGATATCTCCAGGCCGAGGATTCGTTCCGATGCCCGATTTTTTGCTGGAATGGAGACTTCTCATGCTGCTCGAATGTTGGACTCTTTGGCCAGCATTCTAGATCCCTCTGACAGGAGACAACGGAATGAGAATGATTATGATAACATTTTCAGTAGAAGAAGACTGACACGGTGGGAATCCGGCCCTTGGATCACCCTCCAGTTTGTCGAACTACCGCCAACACCTGCTGCGCTACCGGAAATCAGGGGTCAAGAATATCAAGCTCAGGAGCAGGAACAGGGGATGATGGATCAGGTATTCCTTGACAACATAACAGAGAACGACCGACCGGGGCCGCCTCCGGCACCTGCATCCGCCATCGAATCCTTGCCTAGGCTAAAAATAACCCAAACCCATCTTATAAACGATCCGCACTGTCCCATTTGCAAGGACGAATTCCAGGTAGATGGAGAAGCAACAGGGCTCCCCTGCAAACACCTGTACCACTCCGACTGCATCGTCCCCTGGCTCAGCATCCATAACACCTGCCCCATCTGCCGCTTTGAGCTCAAGGATAATAGCGCCGACGAGGATGAAGAGGATGAAAATGACTATGGTCGGATAAATTTCAGTGTAGAAGACATGGCAAATGGATTGAGTTGGCTCCGGAGACAGTTCGTGTGCCTGAGACCTGTCCGAGCAGTTTCAGATTGGACGAGATTGTACATTGATTTTCTTGACAGCAGAATCAGTAATGCAGCTTCTTCTTTAGAGGGTAAAATCCTTCTTGTTCTTGTTGATTTCTGGTTTATGCTAATGTCTGTGGAATTGGAATTTGTAACAGAAAGGAGTTGCTATTTTTACTGCAGCCAGATCCTGGTGGCCCTCATGGCTCATTTTATAGCTGTCCTGTTTTGTAAGAACTAGCAACTCCCCCCACCTGCCTGCAAAGAAAATGGGGTTTGTTTGTAAATTGGCATTTGTTCATTGAATTAGGGCAGGTAAGTATGTACATATGATACAATATATCCTCACCACCGGAGTTCAACTCCCTTGTATCTTCCTTCTCCCTTCCCCAGTTGCCTTAATTTCACTAGGTTCAAAAAAAAAAAACAATTGTTAATGCGTGATGAGAAAAATAGAAGCCTGAAACATGCATGTTATTAATTAAGATATATATTATTACCTAAATTAGTACTAATAAAGGTTTTTGAATTTTATTGCAATCCAGGGAAAACTCACAATTAGTACCAAACTATTATGGAAGTGTTATTTGTTATATGTGAAAGACTAAGAAAATGATGTGAATTTTGATTATGAATTTAGTTTGTATCATATTTTAAATTCATTTCTCATGAATTTTGCAGTTCTCTAAACAAATGAAAGCAGCAAATTCTTTTGAGAGTTGTTTGTGTTGCTATAATGTTTTCTTCAATGCTTCTTGTTGTAAATAATTAAAAATGATTTTTTTTTTTTAAAGGGGGGGGGGGGGTGGAATGATTTTCACTATTGTACTTGTACATGAAGTATTCATTTAGCTTAGAATGTAAAGAAATTTGTTTATTTATTTATTTATTACATTGTGAAATGTGAACTTCAAATGGGTTTGGTTTCATTTGTAAATATTCCACTTATTTTCTGAATTTATTAAAATTTGTAAACCCTTTTTATAAATAACAGTAGAATTTATCTCTTTTTTAAAATTTTTTAAGAAATTAATTATTTAAAAATGAGCATAAAAATTTTATCTCCTACAAACGGAGTGGAAAGTAGTTGACAAGGTTCACAAAGGTTCTTCCTTTGCTTCTCCACCGGGAGTTTTAAAGAGAATAGCAGATGGGATCGGCGGTGCCTCAGCCGTTTGGGTGGCAGTTATGGGTTCCGGTGTCGTCAGCGTCGTCGTCATCGTCAGGAGTGAGACCCCCTTCCACAGTCCAAGTCATTACTACGGTAGCTTCCGTCCGCCTCGGCCATCTTCTCCGGCACCATCTCCGCCTAGGGTTTCTCTTTCAGTCCTCCCTCAAGGTACCCCACGGCCACCTTCTTTTCTGTTTGCTAACTGGGAAAATGCTAGAAATTCCATTGCTTTTGGCTTTTGATTGGTTGTAGTTCAAAATTTGGGAGTATCCATAATCAATTCCTCATCAACTTAATTTTCAAGTCTCCAAATTTAGGAAATTACCTGATAATAGTATTATTGATATCTGTGTTGTTGAGTATCAAAGGTATTATGCATTTAATCTCTGTTGTTGAACAGAAAATCTCCCATCTCTATAATGTGCCTAGATTGAAGGATGAATGGTATGAAAGACCTTTCTGCTTCAAGGGAATTGACCTATTTGAATTTACAAGTGATTCTCTTGCACCCTCATGTTCATCTGGTTTATATTTCTTCAACGGGGAACAAAAGAAAAATGATAATGGAAATGAGGGGAGATCTAACCTGGAGACGTCGAGGGGAATGAATTTTAACGGAAGGAAATGGACCAACATTCTTCTTGGTATTAATGTACTGTGAGTATCCCCTTTTCGATAATGTCAAGTTCATTCAACAAAATATCTTCTTCAAATCTTTTATGCCTTTTCATGTTCAATTATGAGTTCATTTTGATTCTTTCCCCTTTTTGGTTATCCCTGTTTCTTACCTCATACAATTGCTTAGCATCTGCGCAAATTGTTGAAAAAGCTATGCTTTAAGGCTTAAGCTAAATCATTATGCAGGATTTACCTTGCACAAGTTGCAACAAAAGGGAAGCTGCTGCTTTGGGGAGCTAAGGTGAGATGCTTATGGTCCTGGGGAACCATGTTCTCATATTTGTTTTAGTTTTCTTCACTCTTGCAAATTGCAATGCCATTGAATATATATGTGCCACAGATTAACAGTCTTATTGACCAAGGACAAATTTGGAGGTTGGCTACATCTTCTCTTCTGCATGCAAATATAGGGCATCTCATGGTCTGGTTTGAATCATACAGCTTGAAATATCAGATAATAATGATTACTTCTGTGTACATACTGAAGGAAAATTGTTCTCTCCAGATAAATTGTTATTCTTTGAATTCTGTTGGCCCCACAGTGGAGAACATAAGTGGTCCAAAGAGATTCCTTGCAGTTTATTTTGCTTCTGCAATTGCAAGTAAGAACCTCTAAACCCAATATGATAGTTATAAACTTTGAATCGATTGCCAGTATCTTGACTCAATCACTTTGAAGGAAATTAGGTACAGCTATGAGTTACTGTTTCAGCAAGTCACCTGCAGTTGGTGCATCAGGAGGAATCTTTGGATTAGTAAGTCAATTTGAGCTCCTCCTTTATTCACTTGAACACCTTTTCAACTTAACTAGTGATAAACACCTTTGTCATGGAAAGTACTTGATATGTAAACATTTCTTCAATAACAATCCAAATCCAATTTAAGGCCCTTTAGCCCTTTTGAAATAAATTAAGAATTCTTAAAAGAATATAAGTAGAGGAGCAGTGGCTCTCTTTTGATACTAACGTAGGCCTGTTTATGCTCATTACTTACTATATTGTTGTCCAAATTAAGGTTCTTTTAATGTAATTGTCTAGTTTTATATCTTCTCTTCATCTTATTAAAGATACTTATGTCTACTAGGTTGGATCTGTTTCTGTGTTTGTTATGAGGCATAGAGGTATGCTCAGAGACTCAAGAGAAGAGCTACAACACATAGCACAAATTATTTTCTTAAATATGGTATGATCTAAAGCTTTGCAATCATGTGTAAGAAAATTGAGACTGTTAGTGACTTTGTTAGAAATTGTTGCTTGTTTATCAATTCCGTTCATCAATGAGCGAAGATGCCTGTCCCATTCCTGTTTTATTCAAAATTTTGCAATTCTAGTGGTGGTATGTGACTATTACCATGAATCAGATGAGGTCTTGTTTGTTTGAGACAATTTTGTAGATCGTTTCTACCTTTATTGCTACAAACTTAATGCATGTCTATAACACAGGTTATTGGGCTTGTCTCCAGAGGCATTGACAATTGGGGGCATGTAAGTATCAGTTAACATATACATGGAAGGCCTTCTCGTGTATCATTAATTTTTAGTTGTTGTTTTACCTTCTTTAAAAAAAAAAAAAAAAAAAAACCCTTTTTGTTAATGTTTATTATGATAAAATTAAATTCCAGCTGGGAGGCTTGCTTGGGGGAGCTGCAACATCATGGCTTGTTGGACCTTCTTGGAAGTACCAGTCCATGGCAAGTGATGGAAGAAGAATTTTTGCAGACAGAGCACCGATTTTTTATCTCATCAATAAAAGAAGAGAGCGTAGATAGGCCTAGCTCCTTACTCAAGTGCTCAGCTTGATTTTTGTAAATGGGAAAGACTTCTCAAGGAATCTGTCATTTCTCGGTCATTAGAAGCTATTTCATTGAGTAGAGAAACATATAAAGAGATGCTGAAATTCATAAAATATCTGTACCATTCTTCATCTTTCCAGAAGTATTATAAAACGATTATTTTCTGCATTTTCCTGATAACATCTGTACTTTTCTATCCTGCACCGTAGATGCACAAGAAGAACCAGTATACATCTTTACACTTTATCAATATTACAGCCAGGTCTCCTTGAAACCTACGGATGATGTTCGTCACAGAAGTAGTTGGCACCATCTCAATTAGTTTTTCCCTAGAAAATACCCTGTTTTCTTGTGACATCAGAAACATTAGGAAGTAAGATGATTAGCCCGCCACCTTTGTGGCTTTGACCAGTAGTTCATCCTACATCCAATTGACATTTCTGCCAAAGAAGAAACTTGAAATTTATGTCGATGGAGCCCCTACCATCCTTGCCAAGAACAAAATTGTGTCAGACATTGTTAAGCTGCGGTATATTGAATGCCTTGAAAACTATGCCGGTATGATGGAAAGTGAACTTTCAGTATAACCAACAAATTAGATGAAAGATCAGCATTCCATGAAATCCTAGTAACCAGACTTCCTTGGTGAGGATGCCTACTGCTAAAGCTGCAAAGCACACAAGTACTAAATACAATTAGCAGAACTGACAGCAATACAAAACTGAAAATAAATTTCATAAACAAAGCATTTTATGTACCAAAAAGGGTGCGTAAAACTGGCATTCAATCATGTAAACATGTTTGAAACAGGACCTGCATTTGTATTAAAAAGAACATACAGGTTGCTAGATTACTGATTCTCCCAAGGCTTGATTTCTTATGAGCGCAAATTCAACTTCTACGGAGGCTAATTCAAGGAAATAAAACTTCAACTACCAAATTATAGACCTCTGCTATCTTTGATATAACATGCTTCAGTAGGCTATGGACAGACATGCATAGTTGTAAACACATTTTGAAATCAAAGGAGAAGAATCATCCAAAAATTCCACATGCTTGATGACCTATGGTTCCACACTACTCCTTAAAACAATTGAACAAATTGATTTCTGAACACAGTCTAAAAGTATACAGCCATAATTTTCCATATACGTCTGGCTTCAGCCTTTTGTGTCCAAATATATGTATAAAGCAGAGGCAACAACATAACAAATTATTAGTTAGAAACTTACATGATGTATATTGTGCCAATGGAGATGCAGCAAGTCATGGAGAAACTGGGCCTTTTGGACTCCCTGTATCCTCACCTGGGTGGGACCCATACGATACTGCAGGTAAAGGTGGCAGATCTGGGGCCAATGCTGATTGGGGACCCATTGCAGGTGATCTTTGGTCTTGTGAAGATCTAGGAGGCATTGTGGAATGAGTATATGGACAAGAGGGGTCGGCAGTAGCACTTGAAGGTGCTGCAGAACTCCGAATGGGAGGCATAGAATGGTGAGGGCTACTTTTAGGGTTTGGTGCATAATGGTGATTAGGGCTTGCTGATGAAGCATCAGAATGATGATGAATTTGAGGTGAGGATGCTGGAGAAAAGGCAGGATAGGGTGAAATCATTGGCCCTGGAGAAGGAGCTGGTGAAGGAGTGGGAATGTTGCCATTAATTGTACCCTTCATGTAAGATGATAGAATGATGCTATTAACTTTACCAAACTCAGAGTTATTGAGGCCAAGATTCCCCGCAGCAGAGTTTGTGATTAGTTGAGCTAACTGTATCAATCTCTGTGGCAAAATGCTCCCCATATCTGACAAGATTGATGCCTGAACTATGACTGGAGGTGAAATTGTGGAGCCATTTTCGTTTGTTATTTGCATAAAAATATTCTGCAATAAATAATAAATGCATGTAAAAAAGCAGTTGTCAACTATCAAATCAGATACAGTAATAGAAGCACAAGCAGGTCTCTCTCTCAAAGTCTCAAGCAGGTCTCTACGTGTGTGTGTGTGTGTTTCGGATGATCGACACAAGCAGTGGTGGAGCCACGATTTAATGCAAGAGGGGGGGGGGGTCCAAATTTGTAAACTCTATCAAATTTACACCTAAATGTTTGCTCACTATTTTAAGGAAAATGATTTAGGGACAACTTTTTTGTATTACTTTTTTGTATAACCTTACATATCATTTAAATGATTGACTCTTTTTATTCATTTGGGACCTGTGACATTAAATGCATCTACTAATTTAATGACATGTGAAAGTTGTATAAAAAGGTGATACAAATAGGTTATCCCTATATCACTGCCCTTATTTTAAAGTTGAAAATGTAAGAATGATTGTTAACTTGGTTATAGTTAAACGTAAAATATACTGCCCTTTTGAGATGTTTAGTGATTAGTGCTTTCCTAATTGTATTTGTAAAAAAAAAAGAAAAAGAAAAAAAAGGAGTAAAATAAAAACTAATAAAAAAATACAGCATGTAATAACCTCAAAAACATATAAAAAATAAGCATAGTGATGTAATAAAAAATTGTTGAAGTTAGGGTAAAGTTTTAATCTTTGACCTTATAAAAGAATAAATTATTGTGAACTTAGTTGAATATTTTAGGCTAAGTCTACGCTCTACAAAAGTTAGGACAATCTAGGATTTTTATATAAAACAAAGCATGAGGGAGTATGGGGAGGAGAAATGTTAAAAGTTTCAAAAAGTTTTGGGCAAAAAATATTAGAGATTACAAGAAAACTTATTATGTTTAATGAATCATCTTAAAGATTCACTAATTGTCATGTTAATATTCAATTATGAATGTAAGAACAAATATTATAGAAAAACTAATGGTAATTATTTTTATAAAAATTAAGATAATGTAGCACATAAAATTACAATTAAGGATTAAAATTATAACATAAAAATTTTGTGGACTAATTTTAAAGTTTTTCAAAAGACCAGGGGGGGCATGGACCCTTCTAGTCTATACATAGCTCCGCCACCGTGCACAAGCATTATGAGTTACCAAAATGTTAGCTCTTTTCCTACTTTTTCTTCGTCCACATAAAGAAACTTCAAGTGTTTTGGATGAGCTACACAAGCTTTATGAGTTAACAAAATATTTCTTTTTCCTACTTTTTATTCCTTCACATAAAGATACTTAAAGTTTTACCATGAGGACTTAACTCTTTTTTTTTTTTGGTAGAAGTAAACATTGTGAGGACTACATCTAAAATATTAATGACATTTGGTGTGGATGGATCCACCAAGAACTAAACAATTGATGAATTAAATACATCATGCTAAAAGCTGCTCGGAGAGTTGTCTTACCTCATATGCAGTCAGTCGCAATCCATATTTCAGCTGATTCTTTAACTTGAGAAACTTTTCATCTATTTCAGAGATGGAATTATTGAGAGTAAAATTAAACAGAATCTGGGGAATCTCCAAAATGGAAGCAGACAGAACAGGTATTACAGTGATTCCCCCAGGAAACTTCAAAATCTCAAATTTATATGGCTGTCCAAAAATTGCTGCTGTCAAAGTCAGATTGGATCGCTGAAGGAACAGCTCAATTAAAGATGACCTCAACACACTTAGTGAGACTTGGTTCATTGGAGCATTTATTGGATCAGAAAGAACACCAAGCACCACATTAGTCCAGTTAGATGCACTTGACTGGTGCATTGATAGGATAACCACCTGTTAATAATGAACACTTTTAGGTTAATTTTCCAGCTAATTTTAGGAGCTTATCTCATGAAATATAAAAGCTGAAGTTTAATGTCAAACCTTAGTATTTGGAAGGCCTACTTCTTCATATATATCATACTCTAACCTCTTAACGTGAGGGACAAGCTGTGAAACTGGATTTGGAAGTCTAAAGTATGCCTGAACTGTTGCTGCAAAGAAGAATTGAAGGCATAAGCACTCAACAGTGGAAGGTATTTAAGTATGACATTGAAGTCAATGCTCCAATAGTATGATGATGCAATTGAGAAAAAAAGGTCCCCAGTCAAGTCAATAACATTCAGAACTAAAAAAATAACCATCAAACTAGCTAACTTGGAAACTAGTTTGAGTGCAAAACAATCAAAGGGATTTTAAAAAAATAAAACAAAATGAAATAGGTGGAGGTAGCCACCAAACTGGTGCTTCTATCTTGAAAAAGAAAAAAATTGCCTGCATATTTACAAAGGTGATTAAAGCAACATCCTCCAAAGGCAACCACGAGTATAATACTATAATGCGTTCATTAAAGCAACATCCAGCAATTGTTGGAAAATCATATGTTCTTGCAATGCTTATGCTCTCACCAAACTGCAAGTAGAATTCCCCAAATTTAGAGAGCACAAGCAGTCGCGCATCACTAATCACAAGATTATTCATATATTTCCAACAGCTAAAGCATCTTCAAATTTAGCAAAAACACCAATTAGCCATTTAATAGGAACTTCGAATAAAGCTAATTACAGTTGGCCAAAACAAAGAAACCTAATTGCAGCACAAGGTGAATGAAGGACAATGAAAAACCCGACTTCCTCTAAGAATCTCAAGAGTACCCTTAACTATACAACAAATTCGAAAAAGAGCGACAACCCAATTGCTCACTCCATCAGAAAATCCTAATCAGATAAGAAATTAGACAAATTGCGCCAGGACAGGAGCTAAAAAACCTCAAAAATTAAACCTTGAACCCGCAGAAATCACTGCAGACTAAAAACCAGATAGGAAGAAAGAAACATACCACTCTGTTTAATAGCTTCTTTAGCATCAAATCCTGACTTCCAGGTACGAACAGGAAAGATCCAAAAGATCCCGGAAAGCAAAACGGAGAGACTGAGAATCAACACAAAAACACATCTGAAACTAAACTCATTCCAAACCCTTGACACCACCATTGAACATCTCGCGCAGAAGAATCTAGAAGGCTCTGGATTCCCGGCCTCAAGACCCCCTCTTCCTTCCAAATTCTGCTCCCCATTTTTCCCCATCGAAAGAGCATCTGGAACCTCTCCTCCTGCTCTGAAAAACCCAACTTTCTCTCTCTCTGTCTCTCTCTACTAAACAACAGCAAAAGGGTTCTCAGAGGAAGGAGTAAATTAAGGGACAAGTGTTCATGTCAGGCATCTGCACCTCTCTGTATTAACTACACGACACCCTTTCTCTCTCTTTCCAATGTCTCGCACTATAGCAAAGTTCTCCAATTCCTCTTTGTCTCCCAATCAAATTACAAACTTTTTTTCTTTCACTGAAATTAAAGGTCATAAAATTCAAAACCCTTGTTTTATCTTTGCTTGAATTTCGAATTTTCCTTTTCTTCAATTACTTTACAGGCTAGTAGGCTACCCAACGTTGTGGTGAAGCAAAGTTGAAAAGGAAAGTGGAGGGTGAAGACTGTATAGCATGGAAGATTGAGGGTGTTTTTGGATTTAAATAATCTAATAGATATCCACACAAAAACTCAACTATAGTAATTTCTTTATTGGAAATGTTCTGCAGCGCACAAAATTAATCATTAAAAAAGAAAGGGCCATTCTTTCTA
>BPVZ01000064.1:416778-426908 GCA_020521535.1 Rubroshorea leprosula | reverse complement strand
CCACAACTTACTATAAGATTCTCTTAATAATCAGAACCCAAACAGAGGCTCATGATGTTATTCCATCTTTCCTCCCAACAGAACACAACAAATTCATTAATATATTTTTTTTTTTAAGAAAAAGAAAAAAGAAAAAAGGCAGCTTATGGAAATTCAGCAAACTCAAAATTGGAACTTACATAGAGAATTGATAAGGCAAAAGAAGATGCTGCCTTTGATCATATTAATCAAGGAAAATAGACAATAAAAAGGTGTTTTTACAAAAACTCACCTGAGTAAAAGATCAGAAACTCAAGACCTCCTTCAAGCGCAGCTCAAAGACAATCCCTTTCATGAACTGTGAGATTGGAGGAAAAATACCCAATGAAAATAGCCACGACCCAAGTCTGTATTAATCATGGGAAAGAGGGAAATACAAAAAACAAGAGAAAATTTGTCAAATTTTTAGCAGACCGCCATTCCCCACAAACCCTTGTGCTCGAATTGACACTCCACCTCCTTCCTATCTCTATCCCCTTTAAAACCCAATATTTTCTCTAATTTTCCATTAAATTTTTAATCTTTTCATGTTGTTAGGCATCTGAATCTGATCTTTCCTTTCTTTGGCACCTATAGTCTATAGAGTGGCCCATCTGCCCATGCACGAAGTTCCTTTCGCACACCTTTTTTTTTTTCATTAATTTCGTGAGCTTGTTTTGTACATTAATTTAAAATTAATAATTAATGATCTTGTATAATTTGATAATTAATTATTATTATTAATTTAAATAGTGTTATTCATTGTATTATATAAAATTATTAATTGTAAATTTTAAATTATTACACCAAACAATTTCTAAAAATTATAAAAGCAATTGGCACCAGCAGCTAGGACTATGTTAGTGTTATTGATCCATGTTTTTTAATTCCAAATAATTTAACTTGAAGTATTGGGTCTCCACTCAACAAAATTAATCTTTTTAAATATTTCAAGTTAATATATAAGTATATTTTTAAGATCACTTTAAGAAATTTAATTTACAAAAAGGTGAAAACTAACTCAAAAATATTTTGATTGTCCAACTTAAGAAAAAGTTTGCAAATAATTTAACATCATATGCAAACTAATTGCCAACAAAAGAAAAAAAGGTGCAAATGAAGTTGACTTAAGAAGTAAGGGGGGAAGGCCAAATTTAACAATAACAATGAGTATAGTGTAACAATAAGAACGTGGTTGAATTAATATCCATAAATTTATAAACTTTAGTTTTAAATATGGATTTAGATTATACTTTAATTAAAAATTTAAATATTACAATTTTCAATTGAAAAAGATTTTTTTATTGAGTGAAATTACTAATAAAAATTATATAAAAAAGATAATTTTAATTAATATTTATTTATTATTTTAAAAGTTAAAAAAGTCAATAAATTAAGACTATCATCATACGGAAAGTATATATGAATATGCCATGCTTGAGAGTGAAGGATAGCATCTTAAGGAGAATCAAATAATCTATTTTTTCCTAGTAAAAAATTAAGAAAAAAACGAAAAAGATTACTTTATTCTTCAAATTATTCTTCTTTTCCGAGGAGATAATGTTTGGCTAAGAATCAGGTTATCTCATTTTGAAAAATCATTGTTTATTACATCAATCTAAAATTTTGAAAATGAATATATTAGCTTTAAGAAAATAAAGAAGTGTTTTATAAGACAGATTATATATTAAAAATATAATTTATTTTATAAATTTATCAAAATGTTTTAACTAAAAATATTTTTTATACTATTTCTTTAATATATTTAGATAAGGAAAATAGAAGAGATGGGAGAGTATTTTAACTAATTAAGTTATAACATTTATTAAATATTGTAATTTGATTAGTTAAAAAAAAATATTTTCTTCTCTTCATTCCCTTCTATCTAAACATAGCATAAGAGTATTTTAATTAATTTATATGATAAATTATACTTTTAATATCCAATTTATACCATAATACAAAAATCTCTTACCATAAACTTGGATTAAGGAATGGAATGAGAAAATTTTTCTTCATTTAGTTATAAAAATATTGAAAGAGAGAGGAGAGAAGAAAGTTTTTTGTTTTATTTTATCTTTTAATTTATTTATTTATCTAAATAAAAGGATAAAAATGAAACAATATAACTCCTCTCTTCTCTCTTTCCTTCTACACAAATATATAGTTTAAAAAATATAAAATAATAGTATATATCGGTCCAAACTAGTATATTACTATGTATTCATTAAAGCTATTAACAACAAAAATAGTATTTTATTATTCAACCTTACTAAATTATAAAATATACGACTTTGAATAATTATTAATTAAGATCTCAGAAGTCTCAATTATCCAAGGACTATAATAATAAGTGAACCACAAAACATCATTCTCTATTAGCAAACAACTGATAAACTTTATTGCCTTGATCTTGCTCTTGTTTACTTCATTATGCACCAGAAATCTGATGTTAGGAAAATCATCTGGCATACTGAGAAAGAAGCTGCTAGAGACTCGCTGTTGTTTGTTGTCCCCGCGGTCTTGGGGTTTGTCCTTGCCACGTTTAGCATTTTGATGCGGAATATGTTGGACTCTGGATTTGAGAAATGAAGACTACATAACACAGGCCTCTGGCTCTGGTTCCATGTAGATGGGAACTTTTTCAAGGGAGATATGACTATTGGCTTAATTCTGGACAAATCTGGATCAGGTGAAAACCTCTGTGAGGGAGCTTTCTGTTGTCCATTTTCCGGAGAATAACAGATATCCCTTTTGCTGGAACAGCTGGAACACAGTACTTGGCAGCAGCATCAGCCCCATTACCCTTCAAGACTAGTACTGATCTGTATTAAGCAGTATTGAGTTAGAATATGTAACTAATTATGCAAAATCAATAATCCAACTAGCAGCAAGGAGTTCAGAAAACATCAGGCAAAGGTATTGAAACAGGTCCTGAGAACTCCCCGGGACTTACAATCTTCAAATTTGAACCAAAAAGTATATTGCACTGAGTCCAGAAGCAAAAAGCTGGTCGATCAAAGTCCTGTGGTCGATGTGAGGAGGGATGCAGTCTCCTTCCATTGTATGTATCCACAGCTGTTAGGAACGCATGTTGGAGGCATGAACATCCCACCTCACCATCCTCTTGGATCATTTGCTTGAACAATGGAGGTAAGGGATCCACTTCTTAATCTCTAATTATACCTGGAGAGTTTCTGTTCTTGTCTTCAAAGTTGTAAAACCTGAAATCAGTATAATCAGTAACAGCCCAAAGAGGTAAGGGTGAAAGGCAGAACAGGAGATGAAAATTACCACTGCATAATTGTAACAACCAAATTGCATTGTGACACACCCCCTACGCATCCATTTTCTAGGTTCAGAATATGTGCGCTCTGTAGACATTAAACAGAACGAGTTCATATTAGATAATCACAAACCATCTCAAGCAATTCAATGTTAACGCAACTTTGAAAGTTAAAGTCTCTAAATTGACAATGTCCCTACAATGTCATTGGATAATCCAACCACAATTTATTCTGAAGTCAATGTACTAAAAGAGCCATTGCCAGCAGCTTTCCTGGATGGTGCTTAACATTTACAAGTATATACCTCTAAGCTGCCCCATCTAACCCATTCTCTGTAGATCATAGATACATTCCACAATTTTCTTCTGCTCCTCAGTATTGAAAACCCTGATATATATGAAGCTCGAGTCCTTAAACAGACATTGTAACCTTAAAAAAAACAAAGAGAAACAGGTTTCTTGACCATAAATTGCATTGAAGAATACAATAAAAAAAAAAGGAAAAAAAAAAAAACTTGAATAAAAAAAAACCTGAATAAAAAAAAAAAACCAGAAAATAATTCCTTAACGTAAGCAGAAATAAAAATCTTATTTCCTCAAGATTCTCAACAAGCAAATATAATCAATTCTAAATCCAATTTTCCCAAGATTCTCAAAAGGCATTGAAATTTCTTCAATCCCTTTTCCATGGAGAAACGAAAAGATTATTATTATTTTTTTGTTTGGAAAGGAGGAAAATGAAAATTGAAACGAGAATTCAAAATAAAATAAGGGAAAGTCGGCATCTTACTGTTGAATATAAAACTACGGATCCGTTCCTCCAATTGAGCTTCACATTGCTGGCAAAACCCTTCAGATAAACCTCCAAACTCATGTAGCGCGCCAAGCTGCCGGCGCGCCGGCGGCCTATTCCAAGGTCTTTCCGACTAAATTTCCGGTCATCATTGTAACTATACCGTAAAAAGACAAAATTTATTCCGAAGAGAGGGTTTCTTGCAGAGAGTGTACAGAGTCGGCGAAGAGAGAGAAACGTTAGAGAACGGAGGAGAGAGAAAAAGAACAGAAGCGGGAAACCCTTATGCACCTTAACTGTCGGTTCGGTTTTTTAAGTCGGTTATGGCTAAACAGTTTCGGAAAATCTTCTAGAAAAGTATTCAAACTTTTTTACTATTAGCAATTGAGCCCTTTTAGTTTTCTCAGGGTCAAAAACGTCTTGGGAATAAAAAAACCCTTATAAAATAGTAACCCACACCAAAAAGGACGGGAAGGAGCAAAGAGATAGAGGATAATAGCCTCTTCCATTTTTTCTTCTCATGGTAAGCGTCCTCCATGTGTATAATCACTGCTTTTTTCTGGGTGTATGCTCTGAGATTCAAAGCTTTGATCTTTGCTCGAAAGTTAAAACCTTTAGCAAATAATTTGAACAGGGGCGATTCATAATCGGTTTTCTCTTTTAGTTTGTTAATATTTGTTCAAAATCTGTTCCGAGATTGATGTTTTCTATATGGGTTTTATGGCAACAATCAGAAAGAGGAAGCAGCTCTTCAAAATTTCGGGAGGAACCCAATAACTCCAACGGGATTGTTGATTCCCTGTAAGGATTGAACACACACAGACAAATATCATTGATTTTTTCACATTCTTAAGGTAACCTTATATCATCGGAGTCCAAACAGTTGAACAAGATTGAAAGCTTGGAACTTTTGCTATTACAGACGCACAAAATATTCAGTGCAGAGGCAGCCAAACTAGATTGTCTTGAGGGAAGAAATGACAGACAGGGGATTCTCTCGGTTTAACTCTGATCAATTGGAAGGCGATGTGATCAGGATCCCACTGAGAAGTGTCCATGTGGCAAATTCCAGGGGCTTTGACTCTGTCTCCATTGTCTCCCACCAGGGAAAGCACGAAAAGCCTGTTGTCACTCTCCTGGGTATGGCAGAAGAACACTGAATACGGATAAGGCATCCTGTGACATCCTATGATTTTTGGAGCACGGATCACTTCAGGTTCCTTGGAAATTGTATAGTTTTGTAATGGAACAATGGGCTGATCGTTGAAATTTGTGGTTAAAACCTTGAAATGGGCATCAGAGCCAAAGACAGTTTGGGCAAAATCAAGCATGGATTCCAGGGAAGTAGGACAGGACTTGGTTTCACCTTTCATGGGTTTGTGTTCACATTGTCCGAGTGTATATTCCATTGCTTTGGCCTGTGGGGAGTCTTTGCGGAAGGAGAAGAGGTCAAGAAGATAAGGAAGTTGTTTTGAGGAGAAAGGAATTGATTCTGCTTCTTCCCTGGAGAGGAGAGGAGGAGAGGCAGAAGTGTTGTCTTTGCTGGAGAACCAGATTGACATAGTTTTGCCAGCCTTAAGGTCATCCACCTTAAAGAAAATATTCATGGAAGGGTCCATGTGTTCCATGTGGGATGATGGGTGACTAGAATCTGTAGCAGTACTGGTGGGCTGTAGCAGCTGCTGGGGATCATATTTAAGGCTACGACCTTCAATCTCTTGTGCGCACTGCTATCAAAATCAAGAAAAAAGAAGTTTCAAACCAGAGTTGAATCCAAGCAATTCGCAAAAAAAACATCAGAAAAGTTGCAGGAAGTATATATAGAACATTACCATTTGAAGGAGAAGGAAGGAAAGGATGATGTTCCAAGAGGAAAGGTTAGTACCCATCTCTCTGTTTTTCTTGATTCTGGAGTAAGGAAACATTTGTCTACTAAACTTATTGAAAAGTGGTTAGATTAATAAAGGGAGAAATGTTTTGGTACACAGAGAAAAATGAGGCCAAGTGGAGAGTGTGGATTGAAAATTAATAAAGGGAGTGACTAGTATATGATTAAGACCTTAAGATGAAGAAAAATTCTCTTTTTCACCTTGTGATTTTTCGTCTTTAGTTCTTTACTCATTAAGATATTGTAGATATTTCATTTCAAGTGTCAATTGATAGCAGCAACAGATAGATTGAAACTGAAAATCATTGATGGCTTATCTTATAGTAATTCAATTCAATGCATAGATGTTGTGTGTTTCTCTGTTAGGCTTTGTGCTTAGTAATAAACAACACTCTATGAATTAAAAAATGAAATCTCCCTTCAGTATTAAACAGAAGTATAATGATTCATGAACGTAGTAGGTTTTAACTTAACCACATTTTAAAATATACACATTGCATCAAATGCAAAGAATGTTAAAAAGCAGAGAATATAGATGAAACCCAGCTTCATTTTTTCATTTTTTAAACATTTCATATTATTGGATTTTCCATTATAGGTGGGATATTAGCTAACCATTTAAAGTTGAATAAAGAAAAGGTGAGGATTGTGGGCCGTAGTGGGGTAGGAAAATGGAGGTAGAAAAAGAGAGTTGACTGCGAGCGTACTGTTAGCTTCTGCAGTCTTTTTTAACTTCTTCTATGAAATGATTGAAGATATAAACTTTGTACAAGATTCTATATCTAGGAAATTTAATTGATTCAAGTTTCACTTTCAGTGGTGGTGGCATGCCAGTTTATCTTGAACCAGCTAGTGCTCTTTTCCTGAGGACATTTTCCTTTATCTTCTTACACAATCATATTTGCTTCTTTTGTGTTTTATGGTTGCAATACATCATCAATATAGGTAATCTAACTTTTATGCTTCAGTTCTTGTTTCCACCCTTTTTTTTTTTTTGTCTGTGTGTGTGTATTGCACACTTGTAGTCCATTTTTGTTGTATCTGTTACCTATATGTGTCAGTACTATCTAAACAAAAGGTCCAGAACCATATATATAAAATGTGAAAACCTTTGGTCATTCTCCATTCAATTAATAAATTTGATGCCTAAAAACAAGGTGCCCCATGCATTGATGTAAGTGAAATAGCCCGCTGAATTTTAAAGAAGAGATTGGATCACCATGCAATGAGTTCTACTTCGACGGTTCTACCTCCACCAGAAGACCTCAGCTATTAAATTTAGGTACCCTTTTGGTTGATATTCAAACCAATAATGATAATTAATGGTACATTATTCTATCATGGTTGATGTTGGCATGCAAGAGATTTGCACCTCAATTATGGATCTCAAGTGAATTAGCTTTTTTCTTTTGTGAAATGTTTGATCAAATTAGGGGAGCCTTTTATGCATGAAGTTGACTTTTAGCCCTTTTTAAAATATAAAATAAAAAAAGGGGAAGGTTTGATGAAAACCCATTAATAGAGATCTTGGATATTGTCCATGCACCAAAAGAAAACAAAAAAGTATGCACCTACCTAATCTACTTTGTTAGATATATTTGCATTTGAAGTTGACTTTATATGCTGAGGATAGAACCAAATTAAGCCCACCTAGGGTTTCATCTACATTACCTTCCAAATTATATTGTCTTTCTCCATCTGTGATCATGCACAGTTTCCTCCACCCCCACATAGGTAGTTATAATTACTAATCCCTTTAGTCTTTCTTTGCGATGATGATGTATGTACACAGTCAAAAGCTGTTTCACCCAAAAAAGAAATTAAGATTTTAATTGATAATACAGATGAAATTGACCATATATGGTTATATCATACAACTTTCCTAATGAAATTAGCTAGGATTGATTTTCAAAAATCTTCTCCCCGGATAAGTTGAATGATTTTCAGCAAAATTATGATTAATTATATCTAAGACGCCAACTTCCAATTAATAACTATAAGATCGAAGATCAACTATCATGTAACATGTAAGCATGACTCTAGCATCAACCCATGAATTTCCCATTTTCTTATTGCAAATTTTAAAATCTTTTGTTGTCATGTACATCTGTCCTCCATTAACCAATTGTATAGATCGTTGTTGTTCATCTTATTCATAAATATGAAAATTTTTAGTATTTGCTTATATGGCTGGTTTGATTCTTTGAAATGAATTCGCATACTGTATTCAAGATAACAAAAGTCAAAATCAAATAATTTAGGGTTGATTCTCAACAGAAGGATACCTAATGACTTCTGACTTTCAACAGGATCTTGATTGAGTATATAATTTTTATTTTTATTTTGGCCATCATCTTGATTCAGTGATGAATGGATGAGTTGAGCCAATGGTTTAGAGACCCATTTGTATTGTTTTCTTAAGGGAAGTCAAAGCCTTTTCCATATTTTCTTTTGGTACAAAAAAAAGTTCAGGTTGGATGTTATTCAGTCCAAGGCCAGTGCATGGGTGCCGTATTTTCTTAGCAATGAAGAAAAGAACCAATGTGTGGATGGTGGCTAATGGTCAGAAGAATCCTGATCAGGAGCACAACACGCACTGTGTGAGATCATGCCAAATTTTATGTTTCTAAATAAAATAATATGTATTGTGGCCTATATAAATGAGTACCAAGAGGTTGGGGATCCTGCCACACACAAAGTACAACTAAAAGCAATTTTTATTTCAGTAAGGGTGACATCCCAAGTAGGCACCGACGTGCTATCCACGGGTAATCTGCAGAGGGGTGTCAACATTAGCGTCTACAGGTAGCAAGCATATTAGAACATGAAGGCTCTAATTGCTATCTTCATCATCCTCTCCTCTGTCCTCTTGGTAAGCTTTTCTTCAATTTCCCTATGAAATCCTAGTTTTAATTCCTTATTTTGGTTCTAATGATATATGCTTTTAATGGTTTTTAAAGCTCTTGGAGGTCAGTCATGCAAGAAATGGACCTAGGGAGTATTGGGAAAGTATGATGGGAGAACCCATGCAGGAAGAAATGAAGCAACTGTTTAATCTACAAGGAGCTTCTACTGACCAAGATGGTCCTCAGAAGAAAATGGTCAGATTTGATAAGGATTTTGATACCAGACATAGTTTCATCTTATACCATCCAAACGACAAACTTAAAGGAGATCCCAAGCCTCTTGTTCCTGTGAAGGATCAAGACATCATGACAAACGTGAAGGCATTCTGGAAAAATTAAAGGCACCATGATATTCTATATGTAGAGCAGTCTTGTTGTGTATGATAATGTCTAAGTTTTTGTAGTACATGTGATTTTGGTACTCAGAAGCTGATCAGGGCAACTCTGTTCTCTGTTCTCTGTTCTTGACTTCTTGTTCTAGTTAGGTATGGGATATTTTCTACAAAATAGAAATTTGTAGTTAAGTTCTAGCTAGTAATAATGTAAGGTGGGTTGTTATTGAAGTGTGAGTTTGTTTATGGTAAAAAGATATCCATTTTCCAAGATCGAAGAAGGAAATGATGCATTTCAGGGTTCCAATTGTTTTTGGTACACGTTTCTGGGTTCCAATGCCAACACTTAAAAGTCAATCTCTTCAGCACAGCTGAAGATAGGTTGTCACCAAAATTAAAAATTCATAAGAAATTATCTTTATATGACCTTGTGGCCTTTCACTCATTGGACTGTTGAGCATAAGCCGAATTCTGTGCGTTTTTCAGTCTCCTTTTTTTTTTTCTTTTTTTTGTTTGTGTCTGAAATCCATGTAGAGATATGGTTGCACCAGAGCAGAAACTTCTGGGGTCAGATAAAGCCCAATTCTTTTCAGTTCATAACAACTGGCGATGTGGGGAGGGGTGGAATGTAGTTATGGACCTGCCATATCTCTGAGATTATTGCACTTGTAAAATTTGTAATCCCCGGGATTAAAATCACATAGAAAGTAAAGAAAGAAGTTCCAGCCTTTTACAAGATTTTGAGTCCATCAGTAAATTTGAATAACTGAAAAGGAAAATGAAAATGGATTTATTGATGGGCTATAAGTCCGATTTTTTTAAGAGAAAAAGAGTACTTTTTTTTCTCTGAAGAAAACTATTCTTTTTCATGTTCATAAGCTTCAACAAAGGGAAAACAAACCAATTT